>CM066991.1:111761600-112361600 GCA_033977485.1 Hydrangea macrophylla
GACAAGAGATGTGCAGCTATCCGGAAAGCAGCTAAGCCACTGCCCTCTGCGGTCCTCAACTTCATTTTCTTGCAAGTCCAGCTCCCTAAGATACCTACATCAAGGGAAGGAGGAGGGGTGGTATAAGAACAAATACAAGTAAGGTCCACCCAGATCATCCATTTATTTACAGGGATTGCAAGAAACCAAAAATAACCATCTCCATTGCAAATTCATAATAGCAGAGCAGCTGAACGAGTTTTTAAAATCGAGGAGACTAAAATAATGCCTCCATAGTTTGAGGCCACAAGTCCATGCATTATTTTAGTACTACTGGATTACAACAACTTTAGAAGATAAACAACCTGTACACCCATGACCCACCCAGTAAAAGTATTAACTGTTGGGAGACTTTGACAGAGAATATAAAGTAACAATCAGAGGACCCATGGATGTAATCACTAGGAGTACTACTACCCATGAATAATCACAAATACAATAATGAAATGTAAGCTCACAAATATTAATTAAGCTAATTGGTAGCATCGCTGTTGGAGGTTACTAATTTGGAAGAAGTTCTAGCAGAATAATATACTATATATATATATATATATATATAGGAATAAATAGTAGAAACAAAGATTCAAGTAATGTAGGGAGTAAATAAATAATAAAAAAAAAAAGAAGAAAGAAGGAAGGAAGACCTGCAACGAGAAGCAATAGCAGCAAGGCCATCGGTGGTGAAGCCTTCACAGCTAACCATAACCAAAGACTTGAAATTAGGGAAACAGCGAGAGAGGAGGTCGAGGCTGTCATCGGAAACGAGCATCCTCTTCAAGCGGAGCTCCTCCAAATTAAGACCCCTCTTGGCCATAGCCTCAATCCATGGGTAAAGAAAGCCTCCCCAATCATGAGGAACCAAATTGAAATCAGCAAAATGGGGTTTCCCTTTAAGAGCAAGAGACCTAACCCTAGGGAACCTCTCCATCATCCTCTCTGGAGTGATGGAGTAGCAATTACCTATGAATACCCTTTCCCTGCTAAACCTCTCCACTCCATACCATGATTTGCACACCAAAGACACCGCATTTCTGTCTCCCTGCCTCGTTAAGAAATCAAATACGTGCTCTAATACCTCCTCAGGAAAGTAATTCATCCCTCGGTCCCTCCTCTTCCTCTTCCTCTTCCTCTTCTTCTTCTTCTTCTTCTTCTTCTTCTTCTTCTTCTTTCCTCTTCAACTTCAACAACCAAATCCCCCCCCTGACCTTTTTACCTTTGACTTTGTTTGATATAACACACTCAAGTCAAAACCGATTATCCACTAACAAACATATATTCCAGTCTCCAAACCTAATAAAGTACTAGATAGATAAGCAGCGCCTTCAAATCTTTCTTCAGAACAAAAAATAATTAAAATAAAATACTCACTCACCTGGATGATGATGATGATGATATTAGGCAGCTAATAAGATTTTGTAACAGATCAGCTGAACGAGAGAGAGAGAGAGAGTAAAAATGAAAATTTTCTACAATCTCCTAGTTTTTCAGATCAGATCAGATCAGATCTGTAAAGCACAAGGATAAGGGGGTGGTAAAACAAAACAAAAGAAAAGGGAAAGAAAGGTCCTCGAAATTTGCTTGAGGAAAAAGAGAAAGAGTTAGTAGTAGTATTTGGATAAGAAAATGAAAGAAAAAATTTCCTTTATCATCTTCAAATCAAAAAGTGATGATTACAGATTGGAAATTCTTTTTAGCTTGGGAAGGAAATAAAACAGACTGAAATTCATAGATCTGAGGATCTTAAATTTCCACTTATGGTAAAATATGAACTTAATCGGAAAAAGAGAAGAAACTCTCGGTCCGGATGAATGATCATCGGAGAGAGAGAGAGAGAGAGAGAGATAGAGAGAGACAGAAACCAAAAGCAAACTACACAACAACTCTTCCTCTTCCCCCCTCCATCTTCTATCCTCAGTGTTTCTCTCTCTACATCAGTCACTCTAGTCCTCCGTGTTAAAAGCTAGAGAGAGAGAGAGAGACCGGAAACAACTAAGCAAACCAACTATGGTTAAGTCAATCAAAAAAAAATATATATATATATATATTATTTTTATTTTTTTTGGGGTGGTTTAACCGTGGTTAGTTAGGGTGTGAGATCCAACGGTCAGTGTCGAGGTATGGAAAGCTTTAAGGGAATCTGGACCGTTGATTGGCGTAACATGCATGTGTCTTTATCTCTGGTTTCGATGAGCCTCTGCAAAAAGTCGCTCCGTATTTGAGATGAGTTTCCCAACTAAATTACGGAAATACCATGTTGTTGATAAGATCGTTTCTTATTTACGCACTCGGTGTAGTACAATAAAATTTGTATACTCGCGGTCTCTGCTGAAGACATCCCCACGTTAGTGCCACAGTCAGAGAGATAAGGTTCACAAAGCGCGACTACAATGTTTTTTTAATACTATATTCTCTGTCTGGAGATTAACTGTGATTGTGTTTTTGGTTTAAAAAAAAAAAAATATTGTGTGTCAGAAGAAAAAAAAATTTCTTTTTTTCTTTTTTTTTTTTTTTTTTTTTTTAAAAAAAAAACAAAAAACCAAAACAAAACCAAATGGGTTGGTTTTAATGATGGCTTTTTAATGATTAGGAAATTTCTGAGAGAAAGAAAAGAAAATGATTTTGACAAAATCTAAGACTGGGTTTTGTAAATGCAGACGTGTAATATTAATGTAAGTTACGGAATCGTAATCTACTACTCCAGTAAAATTGTTTGAAATGATCCAGTGGGGTTACTGTGTATCGTTGTACTTGGGTATGGGTGCGATAAATCAATCAGTCAAAAAAGAAGAGAGAGAGATAGAGATATGTTTGGGAAGTTTACTTGGAAACCATCATTTGTTTTGGTTTTGGTTTTGGTTTTGGTTTTGGTATGGCGGTGGTGGAGTAAATTGCACGAATGGAATGGAAGGATGAGATGAGGCGATGAAGGAAGGACATATAATCTAATGGTTAATAATAATAGCAACAATGTCTGCTCATTAACAAATTTCACTAGTGATATACTGATATATATCAAACCATACACTAAATGACACATTGTGTTTTAAATGTATGTATCATGTACTGTTTGAATTTTTCATATTTTTTTGTACATCACTTACACAGCACAGGATATATGCATTTAAAGTTGGTGTGTCACTTAGTGTATCATTTAGTATGTATCCCTATCATTTCTGATTTGTTAGTGCCCTAAATATTACTCTAATAATAGAGTAGTGCTAAAGTGTCGTTGGCCAGATGACACTTTATATCAAAAAGTGTAAAAAAAAAAAAAAAAATGTGTGTACCAAACATTTTCTATAATAGTAATAAGGGTAAATTACACTTTATACCCTTATAGTTTGGGTATGATTTTACTTTAATATTGTCAATTTGGTCATTAACAATTTCAGTTAGTTTCAGTATAGGTCATTCATAAATTTTTCTTGAGTAATGTTTAGCCACACCCAAAACACATCCACACCCTGAGGTGGACTAATGAGAAGAGAGATAGAGACTGCGGGATACTTTTTAGGTGTGAATGGGCGTGACCCTAGCATTGTTATTTTTTCTTATAATTTTTGACAAATCTATGTTCAATATAGGTGTGTAAAGTATAATTTCTCTAAGTAAATGAATCATTATGCCCTAATGATACCTCACGTGTGCATCATATGACCTATTTCTGTCAAAGATTGTAAAAAATTCCATAATTGGACGAAAATTGAACCTAAACTGAAACTGTAAAGACCAAAGTGAAAATTGAAACTACAGAGACCAAAGTAAAATCACACCGAAACTATAAGGGTACGAAATATAATTTACCCTAATAATAATGTGCGACAAACTCTGCAATCCACGGTATTGATCCACTCTGGACGGAAGACCTTCCACATAGGCTAATAAATTGCTATTTCTACATCTAGGGTGTCCACGGGTTGGGTGTGACTCCCACCCATTCATCCATTCGAACATGGTTAGGTTGGACATCTTACACTCGTCATCCACCCACAGTGTCAGGTGAAACCGACTCGTCGGCTCAGGTGGATGCGAGTTGGGTTCGGGTGACACCTGAGTAATGATCTGCAGGTATATATTGTCGCAACTCCTCTAACCATTTCCAATCGCCAACATATATATTACAAAAATTAATTACAAACAAAAAACACATTAGAAACAGTATAACATAATACTCAACATATGTATATTATATACACACTTATTTTATGAAGAAATTTGGAGAAAATGAATAGATCTGAAGAAATATTGATCCGCAGAAGAACAACATAAGAAAAACTAGCCATATGCCTCCGGCGAGGCGGCGACGACCTTAGGCCTAAATCTGGCAGCCACAGCAACTGGCGATGGTGGTGGATGGAATGAGTTCACTTCATATTCTACATAATTTAATTTTAGTTTTACATTTCCTTCCTTTTTTTTTTCTTTTTTTTTTGTAGTCAGGAAAGAGTTCACTATATACTCTGCATTTTTTTTTTAAAGTTCAAAAATTTCACTTATCCCTAAAGCAATATGACCAAAACCACTAGAATGTTTTCGTAGAAGATCCCGCATCTTTTTATCACAAGAGTAGGAAATTAAGAAAATTGTTAAAATAAAAAGTAATGAAAATGATATGTGGAAAGTGTAGAGTATTCTTTTTAGTTTTACATTTCGTCTTATTTTTCACTTGATATTCTACATATTTTCTGGTCTAAAGATTTTTTGAGTATTATTTGAGTGGAAGTGAAAATATTGGAGAGATGATTTCTCTCCCTGCTAATTGGGTTTCTACCATGCTCTCTGATTTTTATGCTATTGTTAGCTCTGATTTTCCCCATCTAGGTTGGTTAAGTGTACATTTTCTCGATCAATGAAAGTTGCTATTCTTTTGACCCAAAAAAAACATTGGAGTGATGATTTTTTTTTTTAATCATACTTCCTTTTTTAGCATTCCTTATCCTTAGTCTTTCTTTCAATATTAAAGGTTAATTAAATTTTATTCTCTCATAATAAGATTCATTTCCACTTAATTAACTCTTAAAGATCAAAAGTTGACATAAACCCTCTCTAAGTCTTGTATTAAGGTGTAAACCCTAATAATGCTGTAAATTCTTACCTTCAAATGATAAACATACTCTTCATTTACATCTGTTTTATTTGTCTAACTTCTTCATACTTTCATATTTACTCATTCTTAAACTTTAAATCAGGTGGGTTGCAGTGGTTGGTGGTGGTGATAAAATGTGTGTAATGGTGGTAGCAAAGGTGTTTTGAGGAAGAAAGAATATGCTAGAAGACCCACAAAAAAAAAAAGTAATGCGAGGAGGAAATTGTTAATTAATGCAGGCAAAATTGACATTTTAATTCAAAAAAATTATAAAATTTTTCTTGCCAAGTTCAATTTGAAAATTTTCATTTAGTTTCAATGCAAAACATAATGGTTTCTATTTTTTTAATGAAACATTGAAACCAATTGTGACCCTTTCTCTCTCTAAATTCTCTGTCTTCTCTCTAAACCAATCCCCTCTAGCCGATCTCAGCCATTCCAAGGGCTCCTCCACAATGGGAGGGACCTTGGCCCTTTCTTTGTTAAGATTTTTTTAGGATTTTTTTTTTCGTTTCGTCCCTCCTTGTGTGATTTTGTCTCTCCTTGTGTTGATGTTTGTTCCTCTTTGTGAGGGGGTTGTTTTTTTTTTTTTTTGTTGTTGTTGTTTTCTGGTTGGGTTTAGTTTCCTACTCTAGATCTCTTCCTCTCCTTGCTCTGTGGTTAGATCTAGCTTCTATCCTCACAGATCCAATGATCTTTCGACAAGTCTTGCATTTTGGTGGGGTCTATTCACAGTCGCAGTCACGGTGTTTTTTAGGGTGATCTATGATGCGGATCTTATTGGCAGATTTCTCCCTCAGTAGGCTGTCTCGAGCTACACCACAGTCAATTAGATTGAGGATTTGGGAGATTCGCAGTGCAACTCAGAAGTTTATTGTATTTATTTTTCATGTTTCGTTCTTTCTTTTGATTCTTGTACTGAATAATTTTGGAGTATGTTGTGTATGTAATGAAATGCTTCTCTTGCTAAAAAACAAATGGTTTCAATTTTGTTGCAAAATAAAGGGTTAAGGTTCAACTTTTAAAACTATAAGAGGGTATAATGAAATTAGACCTAACCAAAGAGCAAAATGTATTTAACACAAAACGATGTTGACTATTTTGACTTCCACACTATTACCCATCTATTTGGCCTAAGAAATCCTCCAACACAAATGTTAAATACTATTTTATCCATGTGATTAGAACATTTGGAAGAGAGTGATTTACAAAGCTTGTGCTTGGTTGGAATATAGATCTACCACTATAGGGTTCTTCCTAGATAGATAAAATAGATGATGCTAATAACTTGAGAATGAATTGTGTGAAACAAATTTGCTAGATTTTTCACATAAATTAAGTTTCAACCTGTAAACGAAGAGTATAAGAATTTGGACCTATGAAAGTCACTCTGACGATCAAGTTATTTTTTCTAGGTTTCATTGAACTCTTAGTACTATTGGGTGCGATTGAATAGAACAATTAGACAATGAGAATTCTCTCTTCAAACTAAAGAAAGAGAGTTATTGACAAATCTTGTACTTGGTTGGATTATCGGTCTTCTAGTGTAGGGGGCTTCCTAGATAGATAAAATAAACGAATATTGTAAACTTGATCAAGAATAGTGTTGGAAGAAATCACGTCTAATCTCCCACAGAATCTGTACGAAATCAATGTAAGAACGAAAGAAAATAAAGAATAATCACACACGAACACCAGATTTCTATGTGGTTCAGCCAATTATGCCTACGTCCATACCATTGCAGAATTGTATAATGCTTTAGGGTTACAAAGAGAGTTGCAATTTGTGTTTACAGCCTTAGAAAAGAGTATTTGTAACCTATACAAGTTTCCATACGAAATAGCTTCTTAAACCAAATAGGAAACAGAAAAACCTACTACTGAATCCCAATCCCACCTGCACAGCCTGCTCGCGTGGATCTCCTAGCGAGTGACATTTCAGAATGTCCACAAATTACCCCGCTCCCAAGCTTGTGCCCTTGTCCGCTCGCGCGGCCCGGCAAGTGACAATGCCTTGCTCAGATTATTTCCTCACTTTGCGAATAGAAGCTCCACAGAAACCAAACCCTTCTCAAGCAACAATCACATTTCTCTACAATGTGTCTTCAAGTTCTACGCTGAAATACCAACTGAAGTTCCACACAACTTCAGTTTGTCAATGGTCACCGCCTTTGTCAACATGTCCACCGGATTCTGACTCCCACAGTTCTTCTCAAGAGATAGCACTCCATCATCCCAGAGAGACCGTATAAAATGATATCTCAACTGAATGTGCTTTGTCCTCGAATGGAAAATCAGATTCTTCGCTAGATGAATAGCACTTTGACTGTCACAGTGCAAAAAACTATTACCATGTTCCTTCCCCAATTCCTTCAAGAACCCTTATAGTTAATCATCTCATTGTTTGCCTCTGTCACGGCAACATACTCTACTTCAGTAGTGGAGAGAGCTACGATCTTCTGTAATTGAGACACCCAACTAACCTATACCACCCAAAGTATAACCATACCCCGTTGTACTTTTTCTATTATCCACGTCACCAGCCAAATCAACATCTACATAACCTTGCAGCAGCATATTTGCTCCTTTAAAACAAAGAGCCATCTCCAAAGTGCTTCTCAAATACCTGAGAACCCACTTTAACGCCTCCCAATGATTCTTTCCCGGATTACTCACATACCTACTCACAACTCCCACTGCATGTGTAATGTCTGGACGTGTACATACCATGGTATACATGAGGCTCCCAACTATCGAAGCATGTGGAACTCTTTCTATATACTTCCATTCTTTTTTGGTTTCTAGCCATCGCTCCTTTTATAGCCTAAAGTGACTAGCTAAAGGTGAACCCACCGATTTTGTATCTCGCATGCTAAACCTGGAACACACTCTCTTCATGTACTCCTCGCTTCTCTATCCCTGCTATTCTTCATCCCAATGATTTGTATAGCTTCTCCCAGATCTTTCATCGCAAAAAGTACTCAAACAACTGACTTTTCAAATTATTTATATCTTGAATGCTTGATTCTGCTAACAATATATCATTAACATACAAGACCAAAAATGATGAAATCACTTCAAATCGTCATCACATAACAACAATGATCTGCTTGACATCTTGTGAAGCAACTTGTAGCCATAAAATTGTCGAACTTCTTGTACCACTGTCAAGGTGCGTGCTTCAAACCATACAAGCTTTTCAGTTGAAGAAGAGCGAATTTTGGTTGACGAGTGTCACTTTTCTAGGACACGTGATTTGTAAAGAGGGTATTTCTGTTGACCCACAGAAGATTGAAGCTGTTATGAATTGGTCAAGACCGACAAATGTATCCGAGATTCGAAGTTTCTTGGGGTTAGCCGGATATTATCGAAGGTTTGTTAAAGACTTTTCTAGAATTGCAACGCCAATGACAAGGTTGATGAGAAAAGATGTACCGTTTGAGTGGAACAAGGAATGTGAAGATTGTTTTGTAGCATTGAAGAAAAAGTTGACTACGGCACCAATACTTACAATTCCAACAAGCACTGGAAATTTCAGAATATACAGTGATGCTTCCCACCAAGGCTTGGGATGTGTTTTGACACAAGATGACAAGGTAATAGCCTATGCTTCAAGGCAGTTGAGACCTCACGAGAAGAACTACCTGACACATGACTTGGAGTTAGCGGCGGTAATTTTTGCGTTAAAGATTTGGAGACATTATCTATACGGGGAAACTTGTGAAATCTTCACGGATCATAAAAGTCTGAAATACCTATTCACTCATGGGGATCTTAATATGAGATAAAGAAGATGGTTGGAACTCATGAAAGATTATGATTTAAAAATTCAGTATCACCCGGGAAAAGCCAATGTAGTTGCCGATGCCTTGAGTCGGAAGTCGTCAGAAAACTTAGCTTATGCCTTGACTGGACAGGAAAAGTTGATAAAGGAATTTGAACAATTGAAGCTTGAGGTAGTTCCTAAAATTAGAGGTGGTTTAATGGCTGCGATCGTGGCACAGCCAAGTTTAATTGGTGAAATCAAGACTAATCAGTTCTTAGATCCAGAATTCAAGAAGATTGTGGATGAGTTACCAGAGGGGAGAAGGCCAGAATTCAGTTTCCAAGATGGTGTTCTGAAATATATAAACCGATTATGTGTACCTAAAGTTGGAGATCTGAGAAATAAAGTTATGGAGGAAGCCCACAATACAAGATATTCTATACATCCGGGTAGTACCAAAATGTATAGAGACTTGCGATAAATTTACTGGTGGAGTGGTATGAAACGAGAGGTAGCAGAATTTGTGTCTAAATGCATGACCTGTCAAAAAGTGAAAATTGAACATCAACGACCCGGAGGAGAGTTACATCCTTTAGAGATACCAGAGTGGAAGTGGGAACATATTACAATGGATTTCGTCTCGGGATTTCCAAAGTCTCAAAAGTCAAATGATAGCATATGGGTGATTGTAGACCGGTTGACTAAGTCAGCCCATTTCCTACCTATTAAGACCAAAGATCCATCAAAATTTGCAGAGATTTATATTAGAGAGATTATACGGCTTCATGGAGCACCAGTGTCGATAGTGTCAGATCGTGACACTCGGTTCGTATCAAGATTTTGGGAGAGTTTACAAAGGGCTATGGGGACAACTCTACATTTTAGTACTGCATTCCATCCCCAGACTGATGGTCAGTCCGAGAGGGTGATCCAGATTTTAGAAGACATGTTGAGAGTATGTGTTATGGATTTTAAAGCTGATTGGGAAACTCATTTGCCGTTGATAGAATTTTCTTATAACAACAGCTTTCAAACTAGCATTGGAATGGCGCCTTATGAGGCACTGTATGGTAGAAAGTGTAGATCGCCGGTGTGTTGGACAGAAGTTGGAGAAAAACAACTTTTGGGACCAGAGATAGTGCAAATCACTACTGACAAGATTCAATTGATTAAGCAACGGTTACAAACGGCTCAAAGTCGTTATAAAAGTTATGCGGATACGGGTAGAAGACCGTTGGAGTTTGAGGTTGGTGATTATGTATTTCTGAAAGTTTTGCCTTCAAAAGGCATAACACGTTTTGGTAAGCGAGGTAAGCTCAGTCCGAGATATGTTGGACCGTATTTGATTCTTAATCGAGTTGGGCCATTAGCTTATCGATTAAAGCTGCCACAAGAATTAGAGAATGTTCATAATGTGTTTCACGTGTCGATGCTTCGACGTTATGTGCCGGATTCGAAACATGTTATCATTCCGGAACCGTTAGAGATTCGGGAAGATTTAACTTACGTGGAGCATCCAGTGCAAATTCTTGATAGGAAGGATCAAGTATTGAGGACCAAAGTGATTCCCTTGGTGATGGTTCAATGGCAAAGCCATTCAGTGGAAGAGGCTACTTGGGAGCGGGAGGATGAGATCTGAGCCAAGTACCCGCATCTCTTCAATTCTTGAGGTAAGAGTAAGTTTGGGGACCAAACTCCCTTTTAGGGAGGGAGAAATGTAACACCCGTACCTGGAGAATGGGTTAATTATTTGTATTAATATGCATTAATTAGTAAAATTAGTGTATAAAATGGATTAAGGGGAGGCTTGGACTCGCCCAAGTAAAAAGTGTTCAGAGAGGGACACTAGTTGGAAAAGTCCCCAGAGAGGTGGGACAGGTATTGAAATTTAACCCATTGAAGGGTAAATTGGTAATTTGCATTTTAAGTGATTAAATGCATTTTTATATGATTACATGGATATTTGCTAAGTTGCTTTTAATAGATATTGTTATGTGGTAGTATTAGTTTGGACACTGTAGACACCCCAATTTTGACCGGTCGTCGAATTTAGGAGAGCGTCACCTCCACGTCCAATGATGACAATGACCGAGAAATTCGAAGTATTCCAAGCTCTTCAAAAAATTCTCCAAAACGCGATAAAATTTCACAGAAAGAGGGAAATACCAGGTATTTAGGAGAATTCAGATATAAAACACAACTTTTGGAAAAGATATTCAAAAATAATTTGTTTCAAAAAGAGAAAAAACCTAAAAGGGGAATTTTAGTCAAAACCGGCACACGGCGGGCTTCCGCGGCACTCGGTGACTGCCGCACGGCAGTCACAGAGTGCCGTGCCGGCACTCATCAAGTGCCGCCACAGGTTTCTGACTGCCGTTCGCTTTTAAAGTCTGTATTTTGCAGAGCAATACGTATGCACATGCGAATAAGAACAAAAAACTGATAAAGTAAGACTGACAAAAATGCGGCAATCCATTAATTGCCGCGACATTTGGTGAATGCCGCGCGGCAGTCATGAAGTGCCGCAACGGCATTTGATGAATGCCGCAGCGGCAGTCACGGACTGCCGCGTCAGTGTCTGGACTGCCGTGCTGGACAGCAGTCTGCATAATTTCAGAAAGTACACATTGTACCAACTAATGAGGGAATTACACCTGTTTTTTGCTCCGAAATTCACCAAAAATACCTAGTAATTTTGCTTATAAAAGAGAAGGGATCTTCCTAAAAGGGGAGAGACCAAGAAGAACACCAAGAAACACATTGGGAGAGAGGTCATATACAAAAAATACTTCCATTACACCAACATTTTTTAGAGAGAAAAGAGAGTGTTTAGAGAATTAGAGAGAAGAGCTTGGAAGATCTTCAAAGAAAAGAAAACTTTGAGGATAATTTGGAGGTGATCCTCTAACCATAGATTATTGGCTTTTTCTTTCTTCTCCTAAAATCTCTAATCCTAAAATCTTTCACTTTTTTCTTTGTTTGTCAAGTAAACTTAGGAGTTTCCTTTGTTCTCATATTACTTTCTTCCACTTTCTTGCTTGCATTCTTCTCTTGAAGGTCTTGGAGATCCTCAATATCTCTTTTGATCTCTTGAGCATGATCTCTTGAAACCCATGTAGGCTTGTACCTCACATAGGAGTCAAGGTTTGATCACCACTTCATAAGAGGATCCAAGTCCATACTCATGAGTTGGGTCTTCTAAGTTTGATGCCTTGAGGAATCCCTTATATATTCCTTTAGGACTCATGGGTCATAGTCATGTTTCCCTCTCCAATGATCACCAAATGGTAGGAGAAGGTAGTTTTGAGTCTAAACCCATCTCCATGGTTTAGATTCCTTATCTTATAGATTTCATGAAGTCCATCCATATTTCATTTGAAATCTATGAAGAATAACGGTTTATAGTCTCTAATGGCCATCAAATGGTAAGAGAAGTGGTTTGGTTCAACTCAACTTCATGGTTTAATAGTTGGAGTTACCAAATAAAAATTGAACTAGCAAAGTAAAAACAGTGAATCCACAAACTGTTTTTGATCAAAGATTTTTAGTTCAAAATCTAACCGTTGAAATCAAGTGAAACCAACGGGAAAGTGTCAATAACACAATATTCTACCACTGTGATTTTTGTTTTAAGATGGTTTTATGTTTAACATGGTTTGATCATGAGTTTTGTGACACAAATACAATCTGTCCAGAATTTCAGAATAGTTTCAGAATAGTGACACTCTTTTGAAACAATTAAATCAGAGTTCTAATAAAGTGTTTGTGACTCCAAATAATTTTTTCTATGAAGATTAATGTGTTAGGAAGTCACCCTAAAAAGAACAAAGTAATTCGGATTTTTTGCTATTTTTAATAAATCGTGCAAGAATTCTGGACAGAAGGTTGTAAAGTGCTGAGTGATGTCTAGTATTTTTCATATTCCCGGAGATCCGACCGTTGGAACTTTGATTTTCTTTTTGATTTGAAAACTAGACTCACAGAGGCATATTGAGTCCAAAAATCATCAAGATCAAACCACGGGAGATATTCTTTTTATTTCTTTTAAGTCCTGGTCTGCTCTCTGCAATTTTCAGAGTTTATGACACATTTGACTTACTTTGTAAATAAGGGTCTAAATGACTTTTCTATGATCTAGGGCTTAAACCATGCTTTAATAATGATTAGTTGAGCTTTAATTCAAAGTTTAAGAGTATTTCATAGTTTATCCTTGTCCATGTACATATTCATCTATATGATTCGACACTTATAATTAAGGCTTGTTTGCTTTGGATTTAATTACATTAGATAGATGTAAGTTAGAAATTTAGGATTGTCATTTTTTAACATGGTGTTTTGCATATCATGTGGACTAACCCTTTTTTTTGTAGCGCTATTAAGGTACGATTTCTAGAACCCCTCTTTAGTTTATCTTAATTTCTTGTTTTTATTGATTTTTTGACTTAATGCGCGACACCTTAGAATTAGGTTTTGCCTTATGTGTATATATGATTAGAGACTCTTTTTAGGATTTTCTTTTATTCGCATGCATTGCACGTTTATTATCACTGCTGGATCTCGGGTAAGTTCACTTGTTCTCTATTGCATATCATATCGCTTGTTACCTGAATTACGTGGTTTTTGAATGATATTTTGTCAATTGCAATTTTACACCCTTTGGACATACTTTTGTGATGTATATGTATATATGTATTAATTGAGGGCATGCTTAGATTAATAAATTCGATTAAAAGGATGTTGAGTAGAGGCCTATCGCAAGATAGGATGAGAGAGGGTGTTTTAGTCCGACGGGCTCCTTCCTCTCTCATTCCATAATCCCCGGACCTAGTTAATCTTTGGTTTCGCAAAAGATCAGTTTGCCTTTAAAATGGTTTCTTAATTTTCCTTTTAAAAAATTAAGTGGCGGCTCATTTGTTTTTAGAAATTGATTTTGAAAAGCTGTGGGTAAGTCAACCTGCGATATCCACAATCTGGCGACTCCACTGGGGATCGAACCCAGAATCTCTGGTTTCGCAGACCAGAATTCTGATTTTGGGTTCACTTGAGGATTAGACTTGAAAAACATCCTTTTAATCGAATTTAATCAATCTTTGTGTGCCTGCTACATTTCACTTGCATGTCCAGCCAGTCGATTGCACGGAACTATGACCTTGGAGGCTCGGGGCAACCCGGTCGGTCAAGTCATCATGGGACTGTGTGATCACCCTTGATCTCGTACCATGATTTGGTATATGAAGCATCCTATCGGGTGTGTGTCAAGGGTCCCTTATGTGACCAAAACCCAGCCTTTGCATAGTAGTTTCTATAGAACCTTTCAAATTTAGGAAATCAGTTCTTGATTAGGTTTAAGTGCTAGGAAGTTTTGTATGCCCGGAAGGGATTATTTGAGATGATGACGATACTTGCTTGATAAAAAATGTATAATCTTGTAATCACCTTTTAGCAATTTCTCCTCATATTCCACGACATTCGGAGAACATGCCGAACCTTGATTATAAGATTATACTTCTTATATCATGTTAGCTAAGCATCATTGACCTTGTATGTATCCAAATTCATGAAAAGTACGGTGATAATCCAATCATGTGATCCTTCTGCCCAAAGAGTTTTAAACCCATTTTGGAAAGCAAACAGATTTTTGCCGTCTTTATTCCAAAATTTCCAACCGCTCTTCCAAAGAATTTGGCAGTTCATTTTTGATTAAAACTTCAGGGCCAAACCAAGGTTATTCATCAGCTAAGACACTTTTCAAAACAGGAGTTTCAACCCAATCACTTTTTGAAAAGCGTGATCCAAAATTCTTGAAAATTGTTTTCTAAAGATTTCATCAGAAATGATTTTTTTCAAATGAAAACCCTAAAATTGCCAGACATCGAAGGGTAAAGAAGGTCACAATGAATGGAGAAATCATCGTACTTGACATGGGTAAGGGTTTTATGTGCTTATGTGCTTATGTGTTAGGATTAGGATTTTCTTTCATTTTGCATATAGAGTAGGCACACACACACACATGCATTGCATCCGCATGACATACAAAATAAAAGTTTTGCTAAAATAAAGGTAAAAAGGTTTTTCTAAAAAGAAATTTTCAAAATTTATTGTAGGAGCAAAAATAGCAAACCAAGGGTGGTTTAGAGATCCTACGGCAAGGTTAGTAAGAAGAGGATACGCTGACATGGCCGAAGAAAGAAACAACGAAGAAATGACCGGATTAAGGGTACTAGTCGAACAGCAAGCGGAACAAATGAGGAGACAGGCCGAGAACATGAACCGCATGATGGGAATGATAGAGGAGCTGAATCGCCGACCGCCGCCGCATGTAATTCCACCCATTATAGACCCGCCTTTGGGAGGAGGAGACGGAGATTGGTTCGACGATCAAGAGGCACATTGGAATGATGCACTAAGAGCCAACAGGGACAGATAGAAAGATGAGAAGGAGAAGCTACTGACCGAGAAGATAGAAAAGTTGGAAAGGGTAATGCGCAAGGCTCAGGGAGTGGATACCTATTTGATGGAATTGGAAGGGTTGTATGACGGAGTCCACGAAACACTGCCGGTTGGTTTCAAAATGCCAGTTTTCGATAAGTTTGATGGCACAGGCAATCCCCGCAGTCATGTCCGAATGTGCATAGGAGCCTTTCAGCCTAGTGGATTAAGCACTACCATGATGGCTGTCCTGTTTCAACAAACCTTAACAGGAGCTGCTCTGTCGTGGTACCTTACTCTCGAACCAAGCAAAACCAGAGTATGGGAAGAAATGATTAAGGCATTTGTGGCACAGTACGAATACAATCAGGACTTGGATGTTACTGTCCGAGATTTGGAAACAACCAGGCAGGGGAACAAAGAATCATTTGTCGAGTACTTAAGCCGATGGAGAGGGAAAGCTGCGAAAATGGTACAAAGGCCGTCCGAGAAGGACCAGATCCGAATGTTGATGAAAAATCTACAGCCAGTTTATCAGGAGAAGATGAGATTTCAGTCAATCAATACTTTTGCTGAGGTGTTCGATGTGGGGACAAGAATCGAAGACGCAATTCAAGAAGGTACAATCAAGAAGGAAGAACCACAGAACCGATATCGGAGGCCCAGTTATGGATCAAATGGAGGGCACTCGGGGGGTCACTCTGGCCCCACCGATGTCAATGCACTTAGCGAGCCGGAGAAGAAATTCGATATCACCAGAAGTCATCCAAGGGGAGGGGAGGATAAGCCAATGAGGAAGTTTTCAGATTTGGGAGTATCATTATCAACCGCCCTCGATAGGCTGTTAACAAAAGGGCATCTCCGTCAGCTGGAACCTCGACCCCCGCCGAGTCCACTCCCGCCATACTTCAAAGGAGACCTCTACTGCAAATATCATCAACAAAAGGGCCACTCGACCGATCGGTGCATGAGGTTAAGGCATGACATACAAGACCTCATTGACAACAAAGTGATATCCGAGCCACCTGTCAAGGCTCCCAATGTCACCAAGAATCCACTGCCAAACCATCGTGCCGTACCGCCGCCGCGGGGTCTTTACTCCTTAGGAGTAGAAGAAGTGACATTCGACCCATCCAAGCTAATCACGAAAGTTGGGGAACCAAGGAAGTTTTATCAATCGCCGGAAAATCTGGGGATCTGTATGATGGGAAGCCAGCCAGGGATATGGGAAAACAAAGTGACGAGGCAGTCAGATTGGTGGGTCCAAGAAAGCAATGATCGGAACATAGGCCGGGTAGGGGAGGATGATCTGTGGTACCAAAGCGACGAAGAGGCAAAAGAGGGCTCAAAGACCGTTTCAGAAGTCGACGACATTTGGGCAAAAGAGGAGATAGATCATTTGACTCGGTCTGGTAGACACTTCAAGCCGCATGAACTAGAGGAAGATCACCCGGGGAAGGAATTGGAAAAAGGGAAAGGAAAAATGAACGAGGAAGAAGAAGAGGATCGGGTCCTAAAGTAAATGAAGAAGACTCAGGCTAACATCACTGTCTGGGGGTTGCTGATTGCCTCCAAACGCCATAGGCAGGCGGTCCTAGACGCTCTGAATCAGGCTGATGTGTCTGTCGACACCACCCCGGAAGACCTCATAGGATTGATCGGCAGGATTCCGACTTCGGCTATCACCTTTTCATCAAATGACTTACCTCCGGAAGGACCCACGCTCAACAAACCACTGTATATCACCGTTGAATGTTTGGGGAACACCGTGCCCGCTTGTCTCGTTGACAACGGGTCTGCTCTTAATGTATGTCCTTTCCGCACAGCCAAGCGAATGGGCCTAGATGAATCTTCCTTTGTGCCGTCTCAACAAAAAGTCCGGGCATATGACAACACCCAAAGAGCAGTCATGGGCATCATCTTTCTTAATCTCGCTATCGGGCCGATGGACAAAGAAGCTGAGTTCCAAATCATCGATATCCCCGCTTCTTTCAATCTGCTGCTGGGAAGACCTTGGTTGGACAGTTTGGGCGCTATACCATCGACGATCCATCAAAAAGTCAAGTATGTCTGGGAAAACAAAGTCTGTGATATCCTCGGAGACAGTTGGGTTCGTTCGTCCGAAGCATCGTCAAGTGCACCGGTCCTAGAATTACAGCTACGAGAAGAAGAAGCGAAAATGGGAGGATTCGAGTTCATCAGCGTGATAGAAGAAGGAAAGTCGGGAGAGTCCCTACCACCCCATTTCGATCAGTATGCTAGTCCAGTGGTCGCAGGAATCATGAAAAAAAATGGGCTTCTTTCCAGGATTAGGACTGGGAAAGAACCTTCAGGGCCTGCCGGAGCTTCCAAAAATTCCCACTCAGACTCACACTCACGGCTTGGGGTATCAGCCAACAAAGAAGGAACTAAGGGCAAAGAAGAAGGCTTTCGATGCGCCACTAGACCCTTACTTAAAGACTCTCAATGGATACTTCGTGAAGGAAGGAGAGGATTTCCCATTCTGTGGTTTCCCAGAACCATGGATGGACCAAAAAGACAAATGCATAAAGCCGGGGTTCGAGATCTTCTTCTCCCATGAATTTTCTGGGTACAAAGACCCATTTTTGCAAATGCCTGAAAAATCTGTTGCTGCCAAGGACTGGGTTGGTACGCTAGACGGTTCTGCCATGAAAGATCTGTTAGGCGAAGGGAACGCAGAGGTCATGAAGGAGGATCCCAGAAAGACCAAAGGTGAATACGTCGAGGGAATAGTGGAGGAAGCCGCCGAAAGTGAAGAAGGTGAGGAAGGGAAGGCTGAGGAAGAAGAGATGGAGAAAATCACCAAGACAGGAGGTCCGGAAGAATGCTTTATTACTGGCCTGGGAGGAGAGCACAAGAAGGAGTGGGTTTTTGAGTCTAGTGATAGGTTCCCCCCACACCCAGAGTCTGTAATGGCCCAAATGAGGCGTCTTTCAATTTCTATGTCTGTTGTAATCACTCCAAAGAAAATCAATGAAAGTATGACTGATTCTGCCTACTCGAACGCGCTTAATGAATGTGATGAATGTGGTGATCATGAAATACCTATTGAACTGCAAAAACTAATTGAAAAAGAAAAAGAATCTGCATGTAAAATCATTGAGGACACCCTAACAATTAATCTTGGAAATGAGAACAATCCTCAAAATGTCTTCATCGGCTCTACACTTAGCAATAAAGAAAGTACAGAACTAATCAGTCTATTAAATGAATTCAAAGATGTTTTTGCATGGTCTTACAATGATATGCCAGGTATCGATCCAAAAATAGTCCAACACCACATCCCCCTCTTTCCCAATTCAAAGCCCATAAAACAAAAATTGAGGCGAATGAGGCCAGAATGGGCACTCAAAGTAAAAGAGGAGGTTGAAAAGCAATTAAGAGCTGGATTCTTGATGGTCACCGAGTATCCCGAGTGGATTGCCAACATTGTGCCTGTCCCAAAGAAGGATGGTCGTGTTAGGGTTTGCGTGGATTTTCGGGATTTGAACAAAGCAAGCCCTAAAGACGATTTCCCATTACCCCACATCGACGTGTTGGTTGATAACACTGCGGGATATGAGCTTCTATCTTTCATGGATGGATTCTCCGGGTATAATCAAATCCTCATGGCTCCCGAGGATAGAGAGAAAACCACGTTCATCACTCCGTGGGGAACATATTGCTATAGGGTCATGCCATTCGGACTCAAGAATGCCGGCGCAACCTATCAAAGGGCTGCCACCACTTTACTGCACGACATGATCCACAAAGAAGTAGAGGTGTATGTGGACGATTTGATTGTGAAATCCAAGGAGAGGGGAGGACACCTTGAGGCTTTGAGAAAGTTCTTTGGGAGATTGAGGGAGTTCAAGATGAGGCTGAACCCGCAGAAATGCACGTTCGGAGTCACTACTGGCAAACTGCTAGGGTTTCTCATTACCCAAAGGGGAATAGAAGTGGACCCTACCAAAATAAAGGCCTTAACCGAGATGAACCCACCGAAAAATGAGAAAGAACTGAGAGGGTTCCTAGGTAGAATACAATTCATAAGTTGTTTCATTTCAAAGCTCACCATGACCTGCGACCCGCTGTTCAAGCTACTCAGAAAGGGAGAGAGATTCAATTGGGACACCCCGTGCCAACAAGCCTTCGACAAAATCAAAACCTATCTCCAGAATCCACCTGTCTTGTCACCACCTTCGCCCGGGAGACCTTTGTTACTTTATCTCTCTGTATCCGAAGATTCGATGGGATGTATGCTGGCCCAAGAAGGAGAAGAGGGGCGCGTGGAGAAGGCCATTTACTACTTAAGCAAGAGAATGGTAGGATATGAGTTAAAGTATTCGCCCTTGGAGAAGGCCTGTTGGGCCTTGGTTTGGTGTACCCGTCGCCTCCGCCACTATATGCTAGCCTTCCCTGTAATCCTGATATCCCGAATGGACCCATTAAAATACCTGTTCGAAAAACCCGTCTTGACCAGTAGGATTTCCCGTTGGACCATGATGCTGGCTGAGTTCGACATCAGATATGTTACCGCCAAGTCCGTAAAAGGAAGGGCTGTCGCCGAGTTTTTAGCTGACCTCGCTGTAGAATCTGAGGACAAGGGAGACTTCAAGTTCCCGGATGAAGGAATAATGGAAGTCAAGGAGGAGTTGTGGAGAATATACTTTGATGGAGCAGCCAATCAGTTAGGTTACGGGGTCAGAATCATTCTCATAGCACCAGACGGGGTCCCCACCCCATTAGCCGTCAAACTCAAATACAACTCAACCAACAATACCGCGGAGTACGAAGCATGCATAATTGGGATGGAAGTAGCCTTGGCTTTGGAGATCAGAAAGATTGATGTATTCGGAGATTCCAACTTGATCATATCCCAGGTCCGAGGAGATTGGAGGGTAAAACATGAGAAGTTGAGACCTTACCATGATTATCTGGAAAGCCTGAAAGCGCAATTCCGAAAGATTTCCTTCTACTACCTCCCTCGCGAAGAAAACCAACTAGCCGATTCTTTGGCTACCTTAGCCTCGATGATCCAAATCCCTTCCAAAATTGCCATGATCCCGCTGTCCATAGAAGTAAGGGACCAACCGTCATTCGAAATGATCGCAGCCATAGAAAGAGAAGATGAAGTGCCTTGGTATGTGGACGTGTGGAAGTTCGTTAAAGAAGGAGAATACCCCGAAGGAGCCTCAGAAAAGGACAAGAAGGCGATACGACGATTTGCTGCTCAATTCGTGATCTACGCAGATAAACTATGGAAGAAGTCCTACACCGGGTATAATCTGGAGTGTTTATATGGGAGGGAAGCTAAGAGAATGATGGAGGAAATACATGAGGGAGTATGCGGGCCCTACATGAACGGGCACATGCTGGCGAAGAAGATCATTCGACAAGGGTACTATTGGACGACCTTGGGCAAAGACTGTTGTGAATATGTTAGAAAGTGTCACAAGTGTCAGATTCATGCAAATTTGATGCACACCCCACCGTCGCAGCTCTATAGCATGACCACCCCTTGGCCATTTTCCGTTTGGGGGATTGATATCATCGGTGAGATAGTTCCAAAGGCTTCCAATGGGCACCGGTATATAATCGTGGCGATCGATTATTTTACAAAATGGGTAGAGGCAGCCTCATATGCGACTTTGAAAGCCAAAGATGTGGTGATGTGGTGAGTTTCATTGAGAAGAACATAATCTGCAGATATGGAGTCCCGAACGAGTTTATCTCCGATCATGGCAGCCATTTCCAGGGGGAAGTCATCCCGCTCTTAGAAAAGTATAAGATCACCCGCCATCAGTCATCCCCGTATAGGCCCCAGACGAATGGAGCAGTAGAGGCAGCGAATAAGAATGTTAAAGCAATCTTGGGGAAGACGACAGATACATATAAGGATTGGCATGAGAAGCTTCCATTTGCTTTATGGGGGTATCGGACGTCAGTAAGGACTTCAACGGGTGCTACGCCATACTCGTTGGTCTACGGGATGGAAGCAGTCCTTCCAGTCGAGGTGGAAATACCCTCTCTCAGAGTCTTAGCAGAATGTGAAGTGACAGAATCAGAATGGATACAGGGAAGATATGAGGAATTGATGCTGCTCGATGAAAAAAGGCTGACCTCGATAAACCATACTCGGGGGTACCAAAAGAGAATAGCTCGTGCTTTCAACAAAAAGGTCCGCCCAAGGAAGCTTGCTGAGGGTGACCTGGTCCTCAAAGAACTGAAGGTGTCTGTTTATGACCCCAGAGGAAAGTTCAAACCCAACTGGGTCGGGCCGTACATCATCAAGACCCTCCTTTCCGGAGGGGCGGCCTATCTCATGGACCTGGACGGGGTTGAATTTAAACAGCCAATTAACCTCGATCGCCTCAAGAAATACTTTGCTTGAAACCGTTTCTTTCAAAGCCTCCTACCTCGATGAACTACGCTTGACCTGATTCCCGCTAGGGGATACGTAGGCAACCAACTTGGTTCGGTCATTTCAAAAAAAAAAAAAAACGCGGTGCTAAACTAGGGGCAAACTAGCGTTTGCCCAAAGCCGCTTCAAAGCCCTAAAACCAGGGGCAAACTTCGTTTGCTAAGCCGAAGAACCCAGATACAAAACCCTCCCTTGGATCATCTGGCTATCAAGATAAGTACTATAAAAAGGGAAAATGAGAATTCGTAGAGGGATTAAAGTTTAAAGAAAAGAAGCAAAGTAAAGAGCCGAGTTGAGACAATAAAAGGATAATTCTTCATAAAAGATTAATCGAAAGGGTGGACACTTTAGATTTAGCATGATAACACTTCTTGAAAAGGAAAAATAAGAAAAATCACATTCAAAAGCGCAAACAAAGGGTAGGCAGGGTCTGTCAGAAGAGTTTCATAGAATGTCAGGCATTTTCCCTGTTTTCGTCTACTTTATTATGTACGTGTCTGTCAAGCTCGCCTCGCAGCCAAGGTTTGGATCTCTAGAAGATACTCAGCAGTCGGCACAGTCGAAACAGGAATCCTCAGGAATGGAGCAGCCATTCTATCGGGCCAAGCCTCCATGAAAGCCTTCACGATAGAAGGACGCAAAGGGAATCCCCTGGTGAAATCAGCAGTCACAGACTCAGTAGTATCTTGCAAAAGTCCGAACGGACGGACGACTCGGTCAGGAATGTAGAAAGTTGTAGCGTGCAAACCCGGTAGCCAGATGCCAGGTCGCCCAGGGAGGCGTACAGCAACAGAGCGTTGGATCCACGACGGACAAACCCAGCAGATGTCACTAGAAGAGAGGCCCTGAAGCCAACCAAGCCACGCGTCGGTGGACTGAAACAAGCTATGAATCTCCATGCGATCATAAGAAAGTGACCCACGGAGATGGGAAGCATGAATGAAGAGGTCCAAACGCTCCATGAGCCAAATCTGCAAGACAAAAGGTGCTCCAGCAGGTAACATGACCCCAGTGGCATGAGCATGGCCCAATCCAATCAGAGTTTCACCAAGGACTAGCATAACAGCACTCTTCATCTCCCGCAAACCGCAGGCGATGGGTATGAGAATGTCAGAAGATGACTGGAATAGGAAGTAAGAGAGCATGGCGAGTGACAAGGCACTACGTCGGATGATCTGGTACTCGCCGTCGTAGGGGTCCCCCACGGGAGCATAAACAGAGGCAAGGCGCTCAAAATCAATTTGCCTTTCATGAACAAAAGAGCCCGTCGCATTCCGAGACGTGTGGAGAAGGTTGGCTAAGTCCCGGACGTACCTGGCCTGAATCTGAGGAACCGTCAATTTAGCAGAAGAATCAGTATGGAGAATGGCGCTAAACTCCTCAAACAAGGGGCAGATCTCCTGAGAACCAAAGCGGAAGACGTTGAAAGTGGGATCCCAACATTGAATGGCAGCCCGAAGTAGACCCTCATTTAGATTCATTTGTTGGAAAGAGAAGAGATCGTTTAGTCTGAAGCACTCAAAATTGAGCTTATCAATGCCAGAGAGAGTATCCATCCATGGGAAGAGGACTTGAGAACTAATGGGGGCCATTTTGAAGGGGAAATGAGGAAAAATGAGATGTGTTTTGCGGAACTTTGAGGATGAAGGGGTATAAATAGAAGAATAAGGCTGTCTACCTACCCGCGGCACTCGATAAAGTGCAGCGGCACTCGATGAAGTGCCGTGCGGCAGTCAGTGAATGCCGTTGCGGCATTTACAGACTGCCGTAGCGGCCCTCACTGAGTGCCGCGGAGGCTTAACCGAGTGCCGTTCTGAGTTTCCCATTGGCCAGGTTTTGTTTGTAACTCGAGTAGCCCACCTGCAAACAGAAAGCTAGATATAAAGGCAATAAAACGTGCGCATCATGCAGCACGTACAAATACATTCATTCATTCATTTCATTCATTTTGCACATATCAAATAAATAAAAGAAATAGAAGCATTCAAAGATAAAATAAGGTCGGGACCAAGCCATGGTCCCACATACGGCAGGAATTGGACCAAGCTATGGTCACACATACGGTGAGTAAGCAAAGGAAACATAAATGTGCAAAGCATCTATCCTACCAACTATAAGGAAGCAACCATCAAAATAAAGCATATGTGTGTATATACAGTCATCCACCAAAATAAAAGAAAAAAACCCTCTCAAAAGAAAACAAAAAATATATATATAAGCAGGATCAGCTCCGACCCCGACCCCGGCCCCGGCCGCGAGCCTGACGGGTCGTACGCCTAAGAGGCTCCTCCTCTGACTCAGTCCCGCTGCCTCCACCACTCTCTCCGCGCCCGCTGCCTCGGCCTCTACCACTGCTAGTGCCCTCGCCGACGCCTCCGCCGCGCCCAGCACCGCTACCTCCGGGGGCATCGCTGAGAGAGATGCCAAACTGCTGAAGCCGATGCTGGAGCTGTCCCACCTGCTGAGATAGGACTCTGTTCTCCTCCATCTGGAAGAGAGGGCACGAGTCCAGAAAAGTGTTGAAAAGACGGTTGGGATACTAAGAATATGGAAAGGGTAAAAGATCATACCTGGGCCCTCAACTGAACTGCAGCAGTCGCCCGAGCTCCCTCAGCCTGAAAACAAGAGTCAGGAACAAAGAATCAGTAAAAAGAGATGCAATCCCAGTCAGAAGTAGAAAAGGGGATAAATTTCTTACCATCCACTCCCGCCCGAGAACCCACTGTCGCACGCTATGGGCATACGCCAGACCCTCCTCCGCGTAAGCACGCGGGACGACATCATAATGTAAAGGTATGGCGGGAACACCCTGTGAAAGTCGAGGAATCATCGTCGAGTGGGGCTCTCCGAATGAGACAGTCGACATAGTCCAGTCCCACTCGGGCAAGGCAGGAGCTCGAACCGCGGCAGGAACAGGCTGCAAGCAAAAGAAATAAAGCATGGGCAAAGAATAAAAAGAAAATTCACAGAAATAATAAAGGAATCCTTTACTCACCCGAGTCACTTCCATCAGAGGGAAGTTCGGCATCAGCTTGGCGGCACGGAAAGCCGCATATCCTGACGGGTCGTCCAGAAAGCCGTGGATACCGAAGCCGGCTCGAGCAGCCCTGAGATCGTCGTCTTGAAGTGTGTCTGTGGCCCTCATAGAGTCGGGAGGAGGGAACGGCACAAAGAATCCGGGGGCTGCTATCGACTGCCGGGTCACTCTCTCTCCCAAATACCACGCCATGCCCTCTGACCCACCATCAAGGAGTCGCCTCGTCGGGTCATACCCGGCCGACTCTCGAATCCCCACACTAGCCTCAGGCAACACCCTAAGCCACGGCTGCCAGTGCACATGCCCCTCCCTCAGGTTCGTCAGGAAGTTCCTGAACGAAACAAAATCATGGGCCCCGGTCTTCCTCCCGACCCTATCCTTCGCCCATTTCAGCCCCTGGGGCACGATAAGGGCGTCGGCGTCGCGTGTCTGTGGGGACATCATGCGAAGATACTCGTGGGACCAAATCTGTGATACAAAGAGAAAAGAAAGGAGATTAGTCTCACATTTAAAAAAAAAAAAAAAAAAGAAAGGAAAAAAGGAAGAAGAAAGCAATATGATAATGAGCAATATAGGAAATATACCTCCCACGCTCTCCAATACCCGCCAGTAGCAGCCGATTTATCCCGGGAAATGACGCTCATATGCCTATACAGGATGGCCAACCCTGTACCAACCCAGTCATATCTGGTAACCTGGTCCAGGTGCTCCAACGACGCTACCAAGGAAGCAAAAATCCGGTCCCCCTTGGTGCTCAACAAGGAGCACCCCAGCACATACATCAAGAAACCACGGGCCATCTGCTCGTCTGTAAAGCCGGGTTTCCCCCGGAAAGTATCCATGAACCATCGAGCAGTGACCAAGGCCTCCTCCGGGACCACCCCTAGCAAGGGCTCCATCTGATCCCACTCCTGGTCCGCGAGGTGCCGCAAGGGCTCTCCTCCGAATGGGATCCCCGTAATCATGCTGAAGTCTAGGGGGGTCATCGTCATCTCCCCAAAATTGAAGTGGAAGGTACTCGTAGTATCCCACCACCGCTCCGCCAGCGCATGTATCTGCTGAAGGTCGTTGGAGCTCTTCGTCAAAAGCTTGACGAAGTCTCCAAACCCTGCGGCATCCACCAAAGCCCTCACAGTCGGGCTCAGCTCTGTGTACCACTCGTGGCCGTGGGCGAGGCTGCCGTGCCCCTTCAGCACCTTCGGCTGCAACTGCAAGAAAAGAATAGAAAATTTTGTTGTTAGGGAATGGATAAAGAAGAGAGCAACAACAGTAAATAAATAATAAATAAAGGAATATCAAGGCATTTGTTTGCATTCAATAAAGAAAAAAGAAAAAAGGGGAAAGAGAAAAGGAAAAATTTGGAAATTCTCGTAGGAAAATTCACAAGCATGTTACTCGTTTGCATTCAAACTAAGTTCACCAGCCGTTCACACAATAAAAAAAGGTGAAAGATAAAAGCATTTACAATACTGAAGAGATTTTTAGACAAGGAAAAGAAGAGATGGTTCACTTCCGTGGAGTTTCAAAAGAAGTTCAGTTTCAAAAGAAATTCGGATTCAAAAGATGTCTAAAATTAAAATTAAAAAGCAGCAATGGCGCCCGAAAAACGAATTATCGCTATGCATTAGGGGCATGTGCAAGATCTTGATTAACATAAGTCGCGCCCAGAAATCCTTTGAGGAAGAAAAGATAGTGAAAATTAAATATGCACAGGTACAGGTGAAACACCCGGGAGTCCGTAACCACAGTGATTGTATTTATGAGGAAATGTGAAAGTTCGAATAAAGCAGGTTTGTGTTCATGAACTTTAATAATAATAATAACAAGATAGGGTCAAGGGACGACCAAATTAAATAAGCGAGCAATTCATGATCGAAAAAAAAAAGAGAAAGAGAAAGAGTGTTTACCTCGCGCTTGAACGCGCGGGCCGACAGATGCTCGTCAGGATCCCTCAGTAAAAGCGTGGCGTCTGGGTGATGCGTAGCAGTATACCTAGCCCTCTTCTTGCGTCCTGAACCACTCGCCATAATCTGTCAAAGAAAAGAGAGAATTTGAGCGTTAGATTCATGAAAAATTTTGAAAAACAAGGAAATAAACGAGATTAATCAAAATCTGATCTATCAGAACTAACCTGTGGACGTCGTAGATCAATATAGAAGCAAAGAAAGGATGAGAGGAAAATTTCTCCAGAGCGTTAAAACAATGAATGAAATGTTTGAATCCCGGCGGTTTTAACCACTGCCGCTCAAACGCGGCACTCATTTTTCCGTGCGCGGCAGTCAGTCAACTGCCGCGCGGCACTCGCCGAGTGCCGCAACGGCACTCCGTGAGTGCCGCGCAGCAGTCACGGACTACCGCGAAAAGCCGCGTGTGCCGCGATTAAGGCGGTTCAAAGATATTTACATTCCCCCCAAAAATTCAAATCAAGTCCCAAAAATTGAATTTGAGGCCCCAAAAATTGCCCTCATTGCACTTTTGGCCCTCAGGGTCATTTCATAGGTACACTTTGACTACAAATTTTGGAATTCAAAAATATTCGAGCCCGTGGGCCCCATTTTTGAAAATTGGAGATGTTTGAGCTCGTGGGCTCCCAATTTATGAAAATTAAAATATTTGGGCCCGTTGGGTTCCCAATTTTGAAAATCGCAGTAATTGAGCCCGCGGGCCCCGACTCTTTAAAATTGAAAATATTTGAGCCTGTGGGCCCAGATTTATATTCCCGGTTTTCGCAACGTACTTGCGATTAACCCTCGTTTGGAGAATATAACGGATTTATATTCCCGGTTTTCGCAACGTACTTGCGTCAACCCTCGTTTGGAGAATATAACGAATTTATATTCCCGGTTTTCGCAACGTACTTGCGATTAACCCTCGTTTGGAGAATATAACGGATTTATATTCCCGGTTTTTGCAACGTACTTGCGATTAACCCTCGTTTGGAGAATATAACGGATTTACATTCCCGGTTTTCGCAACGGACTTGCGTCAACCCTCGTTTGGAGAATATAACGAATTTACATTCCCGGTTTTCACAACGGACTTGCGTCAACCCTCGTTTGGAGAATATAACGGATTTATATTCCCGGTTTTCGCAACGGACTTGCGTCAACCCTCGTTTGGAGAATATAACGGATTTATATTCCCGGTTTTCGCAACGGACTTGCGTCAACCCTCGTTTGGAGAATATAACGGATTAATATTCCCGGTTTTCGCAACGGACTTGCGTCAACCCTCATTTGGAGAATATAACGGATTTATATTCCCGGTTTTCGCAACGGACTTGCGTCAACCCTCGTTTGGAGAATATAACGGATTTATATTCCCGGTTTTCGCAACGGACTTGCGATTAACCCTCGTTTGGAGAATATAACGGATTTATATTCTCGGTTTTCGCAACGAACTTGCGTCAACCCTCGTTTGGAGAATATAACGGATTTATATTCCCGGTTTTCGCAACGGACTTGCGTTGACCTTCGTGATCAAATCAAAAGCACTTTCATGACTCCTGTGTCACATTTTTGCATGAAAAATCTTGCCTGACTAACACGCCACGAAATGCGCGTCGTACGTAGGAAAACATGATAAGCATGGCATTTACACAATCAGGTCAATTTAAAAAACGCCATTGCATTACACTTGCATCACGACAGGATAGGTGTATCCATCCGTGTGACTACTTGCGTCTGTGAATGGTCAACCCATGCCTGAACTACGCTTTGGTCTGATTCCTGATAGGGATACGTAGGCAGCTCGTCATGGAGCACGACCAATTATAATTCTGCTGCACGCCCGTTTTTGCAACGCAATTTTGTTTTTGCCTAAATTCGACAGTCAGGTCAAAGGCTTGTCTTCACACAGGCTTTGACATTCACTTATGGGACGCGTTGCTCCACAAGCTCTGTCAAAGAGGGGCAAACTGTAGACACCCCAATTTTGACCGGCCGTCGAATTTAGGAGAGCGTCACCTCCACGTCCAATGATGACAATGACCGAGAAATTCGAAGTATTCCAAGCTCTTCAAAAAATTCTCCAAAACGCGATAAAATTTCACAGAAAGAGGGAAATACCAGGTATTTAGGAGAATTCAGATATAAAACACAACTTTTGGAAAAGATATTCAAAAATAATTTGTTTCAAAAAGAGAAAAGACCTAAAAGGGGAATTTTAGTCAAAACCGGCACACGGCGGGCTTCCGCGGCACTCGGTGACTGCCGCACGGCAGTCACAGAGTGCCGTGCCGGCACTCATCAAGTGCCGCCACAGGTTTCTGACTGCCGTTCGCTTTTAAAGTCTATATTTTGCAGAGCAATACGTATGCGCATGCGAATAAGAACAAAAAACTGATAAAGTAAGACTGACAAAAATGCGGCAATCCATTAATTGCCGCGGCATTTGGTGAATGCCGCGCGGCAGTCATGAAGTGCCGCAACGGCATTTGATGAATGCCGCAGCGGCAGTCACGGACTGCCGCGTCAGTGTCTGGACTGCCGCGCTGGACAGCAGTCTGCATAATTTCAGAAAGTACACATTGTACCAACTAATGAGGGAATTACACCTGTTTTTTGCTCCGAAATTCACCAAAAATACCTGGTAATTTTGCTTATAAAAGAGAAGGGATCTTCCTAAAAGGGGAGAGACCAAGAAGAACACCAAGAAACACATTGGGAGAGAGGTCATATACAAAAAATACTTCCATTACACCAACATTTTTTAGAGAGAAAAGAGAGTGTTTAGAGAATTAGAGAGAAGAGCTTGGAAGATCTTCAAAGAAAAGAAAACTTTGAGGATAATTTGGAGGTGATCCTCTAACCATAGATTATTGGCTTTTTCTTTCTTCTCCTAAAATCTCTAATCCTAAAATCTTTCACTTTTTTCTTTGTTTGTCAAGTAAACTTAGGAGTTTCCTTTGTTCTCATATTACTTTCTTCCACTTTCTTGCTTGCATTCTTCTCTTGAAGGTCTTGGAGATCCTCAATATCTCTTTTGATCTCTTGGGCATGATCTCTTGAAACCCATGTAGGCTTGTGCCTCACATAGGAGTCAAGGTTTGATCACCACTTCATAAGAGGATCCAAGTCCATACTCATAAGTTGGGTCTTCTAAGTTTGATGCCTTGAGGAATCCCTTATATATTCCTTTAGGACTCATGGGTCATAGTCATGTTTCCCTCTCCAATGATCACCAAATGGTAGGAGAAGGTAGTTTTGAGTCTAAACCCATCTCCATGGTTTAGATTCCTTATCTTATAGATTTCATGAAGTCCATCCATATTTCATTTGAAATCTATGAAGAATAAAGGTTTATAGTCTCTAATGGCCATCAAATGGTAAGAGAAGTGGTTTGGTTCAACTCAACTTCATGGTTTAATAGTTGGAGTTACCAAATAAAAATTGAACTAGCAAAGTAAAAACAGTGAATCCACAAACTGTTTTTGATCAAAGATTTTTAGTTCGAAATCTAACCGTTGAAATCAAGTGAAACCAACGGGAAAGTGTCAATAACACAATATTCTACCACTGTGATTTTTGTTTTAAGATGGTTTTATGTTTAGCATGGTTTGATCATGAGTTTTGTGACACAAATACAATCTGTCCAGAATTTCAGAATAGTTTCAGAATAGTGACACTCTTTTGAAACAATTAAATCAGAGTTCTAATAAAGTGTTTGTGACTCCAAATAATTTTTTCTATGAAGATTAATGTGTTAGGAAGTCACCCTAAAAAGAACAAAGCAATTCGGATTTTTTTGCTATTTTTAATAAATCGTGCAAGAATTCTGGACAGAAGGTTGTAAAGTGCTGAGTGATGTCTAGTATTTTTCATATTCCCGGAGATCCGACCGTTGGAACTTTGATTTTCTTTTTGATTTGAAAACTAGACTCACAGAGGCATATTGAGTCCAAAAATCATCAAGATCAAACCACGGGAGATATGCTTTTTATTTCTTTTAAGTCCTGGTCTGCTCTCTGCAATTTTCAGAGTTTTATGACACATTTGACTTACTTTGTAAATAAGGGTCTAAATGACTTTTCTATGATCTAGGGCTTAAACCATGCTTTAATAATGATTAGTTGAGCTTTAATTCAAAGTTTAAGAGTATTTCATAGTTTATCCTTGTCCATGTACATATTCATCTATATGATTCGACACTTGTAATTAAGGCTTGTTTGCTTTGGATTTAATTACATTAGATAGATGTAAGTTAGAAATTTAGGATTGTCATTTTTTAACATGGTGTTTTGCATATCATGTGGACTAACCCTTTGTTTTGTAGCGCTATTAAGGTACGATTTCTAGAACCCCTCTTTAGTTTATCTTAATTTCTTGTTTTTATTGATTTTTTGACTTAATGCGCGACACCTTAGAATTAGGTTTTGCCTTATGTGTATATATGATTAGAGACTCTTTTTAGGATTTTCTTTTATTCGCATGCATTGCACGTTTATTATCGCTGCTGGATCTCGGGTAAGTTCACTTGTTCTCTATTGCATATCATATCGCTTGTTACCTGAATTACGTGGTTTTTGAATGATATTTTGTCAATTGCAATTTTACACCCTTTGGACATGCTTTTGTGATGTATATGTATATATGTATTAATTGAGGGCATGCTTAGATTAATAAATTCGATTAAAAGGATGTTGAGTAGAGGCATATCGCAAGATAGGATGAGAGAAGGTGTTTTAGTCCGACGGGCTCCTTCCTCTCTCATTCCATAATCCCCGGACCTAGTTAATCTTTGGTTTTGCAAAAGATCAGTTTGCCTTTAAAATGGTTTCTTAATTTTCCTTTTAAAAAATTAAGTGGCGGCTCATTTGTTTTTAGAAATTGATTTTGAAAAGCTGTGGGTAAGTCAACCTGCGATATCCACAGACACTCAAATAAGGGTATAAATGAAAAAAGATGTAAAATTAGTAGGTGCAATAGCAATTTCACAAAATATGTGGGACCCACGTTGGGACCCCATACGGAACTTAGACAAACACTTATTAAGTAATTGGGTAGTTAATGGAATGTTTGGGGGAGTTCATAATAAGAACTTAAGAAATTTCGGGGGTGTAAATGGAAAAGAGGAAAATTGAGGTTGAGACACCTCACATACATGCATATGGAGGTGTCAAGATTGAGAGAGTCTCTCAATCTACAGCAAAATCAAAAGAAAATTGAGGAGAGCTCGGAGAGAGAAACGGAAAAAACCGTCACCGACGTCGAATTCTCGCCGTTCCGTCGCCGCCGTTCGTCGGATTCGCGAACCGAAGCCATTTTCGGACTCGTGGAGGTGAGACGAACGTTTCTATACCCTTAATTTATGTTTAATTTGCTGGATTTTGGTAGTTCATACTTAACGGTGAGACGTCGTCTACCGAATTCTTGTAGGATTCATTGTGGTGTAGGAATTGAGCTAGAATTGGTGAAATTCAGCACACCTCTAGCTTGAGTTTGGGTAAAATCTGTGAATAAGGTGAGTTTTCTAGCCTAAAAATGATTGTGTTTAATGTGTTCAAGGCTTCAAGTAGTGTTAAAGATATTAATTCTTGTTTAGAAGCTATTATGTTGTTGGGTTGATAATTTCACATCAATTTTATGAGAATTATGTGTTGATACATGTATATGTGCCTTATATGTCTATGTGGTAGTTAATGAGCACAGGGGAAATGGTTCATTGTTGGGAGTAATAAGGTTGGTGAAGAGGAAGAATCCGATAAATACGGAAGTCCAACGAATAGAAGTGGCCACGGGACCAAGGGAGGTCTTCGGGTCTGAATGAACCATATAACCGGTGACTCGGCGACTACGGTTGTGTTTTATGTGTTAATTATAGCATTGCACGTGTTAAACATACAATTATGTTTAGAATTCTCACTAAGCAAATTGCTTAAGAAAAACCGTTTTCCTATTTCTGTTGTGGTACATAACAACCACCGCAGGTACGGAGCAATACCCGGAGAGGAAGTGACGTGCTCGGGATTGGGAAGGAGATTTGGGTCTTGTAATTATGTTTATAAATTGTAATATAGTATAACTTGTGGGTTAGTATCCTTGACTTGTGAATGGGAGAGATGGGAGAGATGGGGGAGATTTGTGCCCCATGCTTGTGAACTTGTAGAATGATGTAAATTATGGTTCCTTTTATGTTGGTGTTCATACTTGGATTGTTGGGAATGAATTTGGATCATAACTATGTATTTGGAAGTGAAATGTAGAACCCATGTATAATCTCTTTTGTTTTGCTCAAATGGTACAAGTTAGTAATTAAGACCATCTGGACAAGTTCGGATGTGTCACTAATGTTTTAAACATGTTTCCTTAGTGGTTACAATGCTAGCTACAACCTTGAGTTGATTCCCAACAAGTTTCATGAATTTTGAATGAGAATTGAGTTTCAAAGTTGAAAAGATCATTGTATTTCAAATGAAATGAGTTCTTAGTGGATATGACCAAATTGTGAATATGATTTTATGATCCATGCTTAATTTGAGTTTAAACATGTTTAGAAATGTGTTGGAATTGATTTCCCAAAGTTTCATAATGTTTCCATGTGATTTGATTGAGTTTTAATAAGCTAAAACTTGTTTTGACAGCAAACAAAATTTAGCAGCAGAATTGTGAAGGGGATCGATCCGCGATTTGTGAAGGGATCGATCCGCCCTTCCAAGGGGACATTCTGCGGGAGACTAATATAAATGGATCGATCCGCCCTTTATGAAGGGATCGATCCGCTTTGTATTTTTTCCCTGGACGTCCATTTTTACGGAAACATGCATAACTCTCGAATTCACGCGCCGTTTGTTGCGTTGGAACCTGGACTCAAAAATCTAACTTTTGGTGTAAAAATTTTATATACTTTCTTAATGACTATTTTGTCCTTGGGGGCTGTTTTATCACAATAGAGTTCTTTAAAGTGGTTTATTCATCTTTTCTCTTTAATTAGTGTGTGTTTTGGGTGGGTTGGGGTGTGACAGATTATCTCAAGGTTCATGCTCATGAATGCACCAACCCAACATATCTCAATGGACATCGTCCTAAACCACGGACATAACATAGACACTTGGGTCCACATTAATCAGACACGTAGTCCCATACCTATAGTCTATCAAATCCTAACACACAGTCTTATGTATTATAACCGAATGCCCCGATATACCTTGGCCAACATGCCCTTGATATACTTTGGCCAATACGCCACTGATACATCCTGTCCATCATGCCTCGCCAATATGCTCAATGCCTTACGGCCAACACGCCCAGCCAATACGCTCAATGCCTTATGGCCAACATGCCCAGCCAATATACTTAATGCCTTACAGCCAACACGCCCAGCCAATACGCTCGATACCTTACGGCCAACACGCTCCTATCCCATCTGGCCAATACGCCCCTTATGTTTACATTCTGGCCAATACGCCCTTACCCATACTGGCCATCCCGTCTAACACCTACTGGCCACCACGTCCTAATATATACTAGCCACCGCCCTATATCATTCACGACCGCATTCACTCGTACCATCATAACTAGTATCTACCCCTGTTGTCGATAGACCCACCACTATGCACGTCGGCTTATCAATCTCATTATTATCTTAACATTAACCAAAAGGTTCCACTACTCAATGCATTAAGTCTATTATTCCACGTGTGTATTATTCCAATATAACTTTCCAACAATCGCGTATGATAATAAACAGATTAATAGTTCATCAGACATAAACAAACTAAACAATAAACATTCTGCCAAGTCCGATCGATTAAAGTCATTCCAACCAATTAACAAAAGTAAAGTTCAATCGATTAAAGTATATGAAGTTCGATCGATTGAATACCGTTCGATCGAGATCGGCCTGTGTTCAATCGCTCGAAAGCAGTTCAATCAATTGAACGCTGGTTATCTTCTCAGAATGAACTGGACCATTAGCATACGTTCAGGGTCCATCCAATCTTGTCGAAACACATATATACATACATTTCTATGCTACTAAGTGAGTAGGGACACTCATCATGAAGTTCGGCGACGCCAGCGAGCTCGGAGTGGCCGCGGGTGGTCTCGGGGTGTCTCTCTCTCCTCTTTTTCCTCCTCTATTCCTCTGTCTTCTTCTTCTTCTCCTTCCTCTCCTTTTTCTTTTTCTTCTTTTTTCTTCTCTTCTCTTATTGAGAGTGTGTAAATGTTTGTGAGTTATGTGTATATATATAGAGATATAACCGGGTGTGTGTGTATATATATAAATGTGTATATATATAAACTATATATCTCTCTCTAACTCTCTTAAGATTCAGTAACCCTCACACACACACAAACATAACATATATATAGGGAAAGAGAAAGGGCATGTGGCAGAACACGTATACTGATAATACAAAGTTTGATCGATCGAAGGGAATTCGATCGATTGAGAACAGATTAGTCAAGTTCGATCGATTGAGAAGGATTCAATCGCTTGAGAAAGGGGACACGTCATAGATTCAGTTCGGTAGAGTTTTGAGCGATCAAAGTGGGTTCGATCGATTGAAGGATGAAACTCTCGATCACTCGAAGCTTTCTCGATCGATTGAAACCAAAATTCCAGGAAAGGTAATTATAGGTATGCTAAATCTTATTTATATTAAAAGTAATATAAAAGTACACAAAAAATACAGGGTATTAGATTAAGCCTCCAAGTGAAGAAACTGTAGATGGTCCCCATACATCGGTATAAACAAGCTCTAGCTTCTCCGTCTTCAAACTTCTTCAATTTTTTTATAAACGTACCTACCTCTATTTCCCGAAGACATAATCTTCACATAAGTCAATCTCCACTGATTTTAGGCCTTGTAGCTTTCCCTTTGACTGTAGAACTTGTATCCCCTTCTCGCTCATGTGTCCAAGCTTGCAGTGCCATAGATTGGACTCATTGCTTACCTCAGCAACTGATATGGCACCTGTAATTCCCGCAATCACATATAGAGTAACCTCCTTTTTACCCTAAGCCAAACACCATGGCTCCCTTGGTAACCTTCCAATCATCATTGGAAAACGTCGTAGTGCATCCTGTACTAGCAAGTTGGCTCACAGAAATCAAGTTCTTCTTCAAGTATGGCACATGTGATAATACCCCAACCCAAAAAAGAAGGTTTAATATTATTATTTGCATTATTTTAGTGTTAATGTTGATAGTAGTGCATTTAAGTGGGGTAACTATAGATCACCAGTGTGGAAAAGTGTTTAGGTAGGAACACAGATAAAAGTCCCATTACGGATGGGACATGTATTAAAGTGGGGCCCAATGGGGGTCCGGGTAATATAAATTGCATGTTCATTTATGTGTTTAAATAAATATTTGCTAAGTTGCTTGGATATTATATTGTTATGTTGTGACCACTTACAGGGTCAATTTGGGTACCCATGTAAGAGCATAATTGGATCCATACATAATTGGTAGGGTAATTAGCAACCTCATTGAAATATTTGGAACCATGTTTTGGGACCCAAACGGGACATAGACACAAATTCACTTATAATTGAAAAGTTATAATGGTTAGTTAACATGTTAGTGGGGTTAGAATTAATATGGATTACTTAGTGGGGGAGGTGAGTGCAAATTTAGGAAGATGATCTATATCATCTCCTTCATCAATCGGTTAACAATATAATCAAAAGAAAAAAAAAACAAAACAAAACAAAATAAAGAATAGGAGAGAGAGAGAGAGAGAGAGAGAGAGAGAGAGAGAAAAAGAAAATTAATGAGGTATCCCCACCATTTCAACGCCGATTTCTTTGCCGTTTATCATCTGATCTCAAAACAAAAGTCATATTCTGACTCGTGGGGGTAAGATCTACACATTGATACCCTTTAAATTCAGTTTCTTGATAGTTTTTCCATGACCCAATTTGGGGGATAATCCATAAATTGCTTAAAAACTTGTAGGATCCATACACAAGATAAATTTGAGATTGGTATTGCTAGAAATCAACTTCTAAGAGGTTTGTTTGCTGAATATCTAAGTTGAGTGATTTATTCTTGCTTTGAATGTGGAAATATGATTTTTTTTGTAATTTAGGGTATAATATGCTAAGGCCGTGTAGATTATGCCATGTTTAGGCTAAATGATAGGAAATATGTTGAATTTGTGTTCAAGGGGTTATGGTTATGTTGATTGTGAATAAAGCATGTTGATAATTGACAAGTATGTCTAATTATTCAAGAATTGATATGTTGAGTTGATTATGTGATCGATTATATGGGTCAACGGTTACCCGATAATGGTTCACTAAATATGAATTGGGAAAGATAAAGAAAAGCCCTTTGTGTAGGGGCAAGAATAACCCTTTGTATGTTAGGAAACTGCGTTCCCAGAATCCATTGACAGTGCGTATAAGTTGGTACTGCAAAAAAAAAAAAAAAAATTTACGTGAAAACTACAATAACCCTACAAGGGCGGAACTAGGGTTACCTTAAACTGCTAAAACGGATTGCTGTAGTAGACGAATCGAGAACACGGGCTCGATAACAGCTCACGATCTTCTACCGTATTCCTTTGCTGCCAGAATATCGAACTGAGTGTGGGCTCTTTCGAAATCCTTTCTGTTTTCTGCTCTCTCTCTTTTACGCTCTCTTTTCTATTCCGAGTTATAATTCTCTATATAGAAAAACGCTAACTGAGGAGAGAGCCAAAGCAGCATATATATAGGCTACGATAGGGACCATAAGAAGTCAATAAGGAATAGGCTTCCTTATGGAATTAGGAAACCCTAATTCGAACTAAATCAGATTCCTATTTCCATAAATTATAATTCATACCACTAAAGAATTATAATTGCACTCCTACTCTTATCTCAAAAATATATTTTGAGCTCCATGTTATTAAATGCTTATCATCTCCCCATGTTAAGATTACAGATATCCATTAATTAAATATAACTACTGACAATCATATTTAATTAATTTCTTAAAATTCCTTGAGATCCTCTGCTTAACTTATCTGATATGTCAGATACAAAATCCACCTGCAGGGTTTGACATAATCAAAACTTATAAGCTTTCTCAAGGGGATATCATCAATCCCAAAATTGAGACATGGATTCTATCATTAATTAATATCCACCACACAATTAATATTGCCACTCAATCCAATGAGATATTGACCCATTTAAGGATCTCACCCTTTTAGGGATCAAAGTGTAAATATCAATTGTACATGTCTACAAATTAACTTAGGATTTAGAGCATAAGTACTCATAATAGCCATGAGGTATTAATTATCTTATAAGTCAGTATAAAGATAATTACCCCAAGTCAGTCCCGTTTAATACACAAAGTGTACTAGCATAGTGAGTTGAAACTATACCATTTTCCGTAGTCAAGACAAACCTACTACAATACCATGCTGCAGTCTTACCGATGGTGTGTCCAATCCCATCTAAGACTGTAAACCAAAATCTTACATTCTATAATATCTTATAGCCTGATCTTCCGTGTATAAGCCAAACTCTACACACCAAACCACCTACTATATAGAATGAGAGACACACATGCATAATATTAAATAAATAATATAATACAAACATTGCCCACACAGATTCTCACAAAAAAAAATGGATTAACTGATTTTATTAAATGAATAATAAATCAACTACATAAACCATGTATATTTGAAAAGAATCGAAATCATAATCGTCCTTTAACAACCAAAACGTAATTTGTTTTAACATAACTTCCAAACAGAGCCTTAAAAACTCATAAAATATCATCTAAACAATCCATTAGCAGAAAACAGACAAAAACCAGAAACTGTCAGAAGTTGCTCGCGCGGGCCACTCGCGCGATATGCTCATTTTTCATTTTCTTTTAAAACCTTTTCTGTCTGCCTGAAACCAGCCACCTCTCTCCCGCGGGCCGCTCACGCGATGTACCCATTTTTTGTTTTTTCTTTTAAAATCTTTTCTTTCTGCCAGAAAACACCCAGCTCGCGCGCGCGGGTTGATCGCGCGAGTTTCAGCACTGTCTTCGTCTTCTTCTTCTTCGCTAAACTTCCCCTGTTTCAGTTTTAAGGGGTCTTTTTGACCCATTTTGCAAACTATAACTATATATATCATACAATATATGAATCTCTTCGGTTTTCGACGAGGATTAAGAATCCACAACCAATTTAATATGAATCAAACCGTGTTTTTCTAATTTTATGAAAAACTAAAAGAAGTCAAAATTTGATTTCTTATATACTTTTTCATATGAACAAATTGAGCTCTAAAACTTTAAACATGACATATATGATATGTAATCTTTCATATTTATCTAAGAAATCAGACTTTGGTTAAAGTTGAAAAATTATGAATTTCAAGCTATGGAGTTCATACACAAATTCATCAATGGTGGTTTACAAAATTAAACAAACACACAGTAAATAAACATGTAGTACGTTCTGAGTGAGTTCTAAATACTCACTTGATAAAGATGAAGTGTGTTTTGAGAAAGATAAGCAAAATAAGAATCTAATCCAAGCTTTGGCTATGGAGGATTGAAGCTTCTTCTCTCTAGAAATTATAAAATTATGAACTCTCAAGCTCTCTCTTTTCTCTCTGTTTATCTCCAGATTGTGTATGATGGGAGGGAGTGTGAGCTCAAGTGTGTGTATATATAAACAAGCAATGTGAAGAACTTGGGCTCTAAGTTCTCCCTTGTTCACTCAACAAATTGATTAACTTTAGCTAATTTCATAAAAACCAATTATACACAGCAATTATTCATACGTACAATCACAGATATATGAACTCTACAGTTCACCAAGGGTCAAGGGTAGATTAGTAGAGGTCAAGAGGTGTTGTTTGGGAAATTAGCTTATGGCATAAGAATACACACACACACACAAAGCATTCCCAAACAACCCCAACCCAATGATTACTTGCCATAAATGGAAAGTATGTGTCACATCTTGATTGGTGGAGTTTCCCAAACTGTGGGAGATCATCGCAGCGCGGACAGTTTTGAACATAAACTGGTATTTCGCGACGCGGTGATCCCCACAAAAATACTGAAAATCCATTTTAATGTCAGCAAAATACTTTTCCGGTTTTATAAAAAATACAGTTTGAATTAAAAGAAAACATTTCTACCGTTTTGAAATACAGACTTTGAAATCCAACACAGGTATGACTAATTTTGTAAAATTGCAGTTTGACCCCAAAAAGAATTTGGACATGAAAAACCACAAGAAATAAAATCTAGAACATGAGAATTGTAATTAGAATAAAAGCAGACAATACAAATTAAATTTAAATGAGACAATGCAAATATGAATAATTAAGTGAAAATACAGGTCGCTACAAATCGCAACACGATCCACCATTCGTTCAAGATTCAAATTTGAATGCCTGACATCCACCGATGGCACTCGATCACCAATAACACCAATGAAATTAGTTACCAACTCTACCAAATGATCCATTCTTGAATGAGGCGAATGTTCTCGATTTGGGTCCATTTTCTCCAAATTCTTGCCTGCCAATCAAATTTCATAAATACTATGCATGCTATGCTATATATCATATCTTATACATGATTAAACAATCATAACATAGCATCAATAACCATATGCATACATGTGATACATCTACATGCTCACTATCTACACATTACTCTCAAGTTGTCGTCTCTAGACCCAAAGTTAATTTCTAAGCCTATTGCTCTGATACCACCAAATGTCACGCCCCGGATCCACACATGTGAATATAGGACACGTGGCACGCCACCAAGGCCCTCAAACACCAAGTTAAGAATGTAAAAGTAGGAAAACATGCACCAACAAACCTTTGTACAAGACAAACCAAGCCCAAGGGCAAAATGGTCTTTTTGGGATATGGTCAAATTTTATATCAAAAGATAGCCCTTTGAGTTTAGGTTCCAATGCAAAAAAGAAGGCGTGCAATTTAGAATTTTCTAGAAAGAGTTATGTTCATTTTCTTAAAGGTTGAGAGACTAGAAAATCACATGCGAATCGATCCGCCCAAAAACCGGATCAATCAGGTTTTGGTAGTTTCAAAATTTAAGTTGCTCGAAATGCCCCGGATCGATCCGAATTCTGCAAAACACATTTTTACATCCGTTTCCCTTGTTCTGCAAGTTCAAAACACTACCAAAACCAAACCAAACCAAACCAAACCTCATGGAAATTTCCAAAACCATTTCAAACTATTCCTAAGAGATTCTAAACATTTGAACAAGATGCACAAGTGCTACAACACTCAAACATCCCAACTCATACCAAACCAACCAAAAACATGTTCTTATTCCAAAATCCCAACCAAACATACTCTAAGCTATATAAACAAAAGTATGAAAGGTTCCAACATAATTCTAAGCTCTGGTTATAATATTTACACAAGTCTCGGAGCGATAAACAAGAAACTAATATAATCTACTAAGTTTAGTACATTCCAACTTAAAACCATACAAACTCGGATTACACTAAGTTACAAGTTCTGCACATAAGCAACCATAAACTTGAAGCTACTATATACACAAGCATTCTCGACACCATGATCCCCAATTCACCTCCCCGGATTCTCTCTGTTGTGCTCACCTAAAATGGTTGTTCAATAACCACTATAATATATAAGCTATGTTCTTAGTGAGAGATATCAATCAAGCATACGGATGATATATCAATGTCTAAATTCATCTCAACAAATAAAAATAATATCCAGATAAGCAAGTACTTCCTCCGTCACTACCCGCAAGTCCGCGACTCCCCCAATAGTCCACGACACAAGCCAATGGCCAATGCCTCACACGTGCGGTCTAATGCCTTTATCAGCAACAAGTGGTCGTCACCACGATACAATCTCATGATGGATTCATATGAGCTTCCCTTTGACCCAAATAAGCAACTAAGTATGCTCACATTAACATGTCATCATGTTTTTCACATAATTATGCCATACTAACCGATTAAGCACAATTCTACACCATGAATCATTCATTATAGTTAAACCTAGGTAATTAAGCTAATTAGGCATGTTATTAATAGCCAAATGAACACAAATATGAATCTCATCCAAAAACAAGATTAAAACCACTCACCTCTTCACAATTTGCTCATAATTGAGAAATTAAATTCCAATTCTATTACGGGTTCAAATCCTACATGAATCCGCCAAACTACGGATTACGTCGATTAAACTCAATAGAAACAGTACCAAAACGTTAGACTCACCTCTACGAATCCAAATACGATCTCGGAATCGCAATCGGAAGTCGAACGACGCGTCAATCAGCGTTGTAGAGCTCCGGCGAAACTCTCTCCTCTTTTCCCTCTAGCCGACCGAATGAAGAAGATGATGGAAATATGAATCTCCTCATATATCTACAGCTCATATATGATTTTTTTGATATTTTATTATAAAGGCCACCTATTTTCTGGTTATTTGCAATTTCATCCCCACTAGTTTTATAACCAACTATTTAGTCCTCCAAAATTCAGTGGGTTTTTATCTATGTCTCGAGTGACTCCCATATGTGGTCTCGCATAATTTCATGAAGTTACTAATTAGCGTACTAGTTATGTAGCGTGTTCAATTCATTCTCACAAAGGTATCCAAATGATCACAAAATTGGTCTCTAACAATAAACAATATATTCTATGCAACATACAAATATTCCACATATGACTTAATAAACATTTAAGTATACAAGGGTGATTCCACGACCTTGTCCCATCACAATGGAACTTTCTCAACTCATGTCTCAATTTGGGAATGCCACATTGGCCAATATTGAGTTCCCAAACTGGACACTCATAATTAACAGGTGAGCTGGAACCCACCTAAACATGTGTTAATAAATATCAATTAATTGTGTTAATGCATACTAAATCATAATTAATGATTAATCGCGGGAGTGGATGACATGCACTAAGTTCTGAAACTGCAAGCGAAGAGTATGAAATTTAGACATGTGAAAGTTTAATATGACGATCAAGTTGGATAGAGGTTTTTTTTTTTTTTTTTTTTGATACGAGGAAGGGGATGAGATTCGAACACCGAATCTATGCATTGGAGGAGACTTATATATGTCAAGCTCTTTGCCACTTGAGTTATGTCAACCTATGCAAGTTGGATAGATTATAAGCTTCAAAAACAAGATAAAATTAATTAAGCTATAAAAACAAGATAAATTTATTTTAATTGAGTTAGCAAAAATTTATAGACACAATTATAATGTCCAAATATGATGAACTTATGCACTGAGATAGGTGCTTCCCAGCATATGATCGATTCTTGAGTTCGGACTGATTCTTTTAAGGGAAGATATAATCAAATTAATCGATCTAGTCGTGAGATTGGGTAAAAACGGATAGAACGTTAGGTATAATATCATGATTCAATTAATAATGTTTACATAATATATATATATATATATATATATTCCGGCATTAAATTTATTTGAGTCAAACATTATAACGAAAGAGTGATAGATTTATTTTAGACTTTATTACCTACAAGAATAAGATATTGGCCAAACACCACTAGTTAATAACGTACCTACAACAACAACTATTATTCAAATAGAAAATTGGTAATCAGCCCCTGAGTACCCTAGCTGTACAATCAAAAGGATTCCCCCAATTCTTATTGTAAAAATTGATCCTCATATACATACATTTAACCGAAATTGATCCTTTACCCATATTAATTACTCAATTGATGGACATATTTACCCTTCTGATTATACATTTTATGTATTTATATATATATGTATAGCTATAGATATACGAGTAAATTAAGGATATTAATTACCAGTACTGAATCCGAAAGGATACTTGTTTTCTGTTACAAGATGTTTTATTTGGGAATCCCATGATTTCAGCAATATCATACTGGTTTTACACAAATTAAGGAATAATTGACTATTTATTCAACAAATTTCATCTGATTTTCCACTCCATTGAACCACCACTTTATTTTGTTGCTTGACGGCCAGAATCTTTGCCATACCAGAATTGATTTTGAAAATCTAATCAGTTCTGCCATTGAAGAGCAGAGTTTAATACGCAAATTTTTGAAAACCAGATCTAGTTGATTGATTCTGAAATACAAAGTACAGGTATGCACTACACCATTTCGGTGATTTTAGCGATTGCACAGTTGATCTGTCTCTTTACACTTCACAATTTATACATGATTACTCATGAAATTTTCAAATCACTTAATTTTTTTTTTCTGGATATGATGAATTTTCACATGAGAATGGCAAAAAACGTAGCAGTTTGAACTCTGCTCAGATCATTTTTTTCAAAAGAACACATTTTTGATACTCTTCTCGGTCAACCATGTTCTTTTCACCCAAGTATGTGAGTTTTTACATGAGAATGGCAGAAAGTTAGCAGTTTGAATTATTCTCAGCCAATCATGTTGGTAACATGCGTGTTTTTTTACGTGCAGACTTATACGTGACTTTGTGTTTCCAATGGAGAATCAGATCATCGTATTGTGCACGTATGGCGATGAGACTGCAGTAACGGCTATTTCAGATACTTCTAGATTTGATGAGCTGATGCAGTTTGTCATTGGAAAGTGGCCCAGAATCGGAAGAGTTGATTTCTCATTAACGTATAAACTTCCCGGTTATGATAAATGTATGTTGGATAGTGAAGTAGATCTGGTTTGTATGTCAAACTTGGCCAGGAGAATGCGACTTGACCACGTTGATGTTCGTGTTTTGTTGAACGAGACGGACAGTGACACCAGTGATGAAGAAAGTGTCGGGAATGTCGATGGCGTACAAGATTTGCAGATAGCAGAAATGACCCATTTCGAAGCGGATTTTTGCCGACACAAACAGAAATTATTGATGGGATCTCAGTGGGGACATGAGATTCATGGCGTTGGGCAAAAATTTGAAGGTGGTGCCGAAGAGTACCGTAGAGCTCTATGCAAGTATGCTGTACAAATTGGATTCAATTTTAGGTATGTAAAAAATGACAAATCACGAGTGACTGTTGAGTGCACTTATCGCGAGGAGAAAGGATGTAAATGGCGATTGCATGCATCCAAGTCGGGGTTGAATGGTTTTTTCTACATAAAGTCTTTTATGAACATACACACATGTGGGTCGGTTGTACGAAGTTCAAAGCATCCACGAATGAACTCGCTTTTGGTGGGTGACTTGATGCAAGAGAAGATACGTATGAAACCTTTATACAGACCTATTGATGCCATAGGTGACGTTAAACTTGATTACGGCCTCGACATCAAGTACCATCACGCTTGGCTTGGAGTGGAGAATGCGAGAAAGGAGATATACGGTGATCATGCTACCTCATTTGACAAGTTGAGGTGGTATTTCCAAGAAGCTGATAGGGTGAACCCTGGTAGCCATTTCAGATTAGATGTTGACTCCGAGTCGGGGAGGTTTAGACGATGCTTTGTGGCATTTGCAGCATGCATTCACGGTTATAAGGCCATGAGACCGATGATTTTCCTGGATGGCACATTTTTGAAGGGAAGACACAAAGGTGTTGTCCTAGGAGCCACGTGCAAGACTGGGAACCAAGGTTAGTCAGGACATTCTTTGTCCCTACTTAACATATAACATGTGAAATTTCACACATTACCACTAGTTCCATAACATGTGATAATTCACACTTTATTTTTTTCTAATATTAGGAATTTCACAGCTTATTCATTACTAATACGTGGATTTTTACCATACCATTAAATAGGATATGCGATCACTTACCATTTGTCTAACATGTAACAAGTGAAGTTTCACATTACCACTTTGGAATTTCACCTTACAATTTTTTATTGCGTGAAATTTTGCCATACCATATTGGAATTTCACCTTTCCATTTCGCGTGAAATTTTTTAGCATTTTCTAATAAGGTGAAATTTCACAGTTTAGCATTTTCTAATAAGTGGAATTTCACTGATTATTCCCTACTAATTCGTGAGATTTACCTTACCACTTTATAGCATATGAGATTAGCTTACCATGAAACATGTGAAAATTCAGACATCACCACTATTGCCTAACATGTGAACTTTCACACTATAGTATTTTTCTAACACTGTAAATTTCACAACATACCATTCCCCCACCCCACACACACACACACACACAAACTTCTGTTGTTTTATTTATTTTATTAAACTTTAGTTGTTTATGATAGACTTTTTATCATTTTTTCTTTACAGAACTGTACAATCTTGCCTTTGCGGTAGTTGGATCCGAGGATAATGAGAATTGGTTGTGGTTTCTGAAGGAACTTCAATCAGTTGTGGATAATGAGCGTAAGATCACCTTCATATCTGATAGGCACCCCGGTATAATTGATGGAGTGAAAAAGGTGTTCCCGGAATGCTACCATGGTTTTTGTTTATTTCATATGAAATTTAACCTTGCTGACAAGCTGAAGGGTGTTCATCCAACTGTTCGGAATAGGCTTGTGTACAAGATGAATAAATGTGCGTACGCACCGGATAGTGAAAAGTATTATACGTGGATGGATTCATTAATTAATGAAGGCGGTCAGAGGGTTGTCGAATTTTTTAGCGGTATACCATCTGAAAATTGGTGTAATGCTTTCTTCGCTGGTCAGAGGTATGGTGAGATGTCATCGAGCCTTGCTGAGTCATGGAACAAAATGATTGACAAGGCACGACACATGCCGATAACCAGCATGATTGACAGTATAAGGGTTGGAACAATGGAGGGCATGGCAGAAAAGAGGGCTAAAAGTAAAAAATGGAATACCATTCTATGCCCTGTGATGCACAATAGGTTGCAGGAGGCTTTGGATGAAGGTAGAACATGGAGCATTAGATTGTCGGACGAAAATAATTACGAGGTAGAATGCGAACCATCCATGCATGTTAATACAATGCTTAGGTGGTGTTCATGTGGTGATTGGCAGAACAATGGATTCCCTTGCTGCCACGCTGCTGCAGTGCTTAATAGTAGTAGCCAACTCACGGGCAAAGACTTGATGGAATTTATAGAGCCTTACTTCTTTGTCCGATACTATCAACAAGCACTGTCTATGTCTATTCAGCCCGTTGCAACATTTGGAAGACCAGAAATGGTGCTAGAGAATCCAGAAATACGTCCGTCAATTACAAGGAAGCTACCAGGGAGACCAAAAAAGAAGAGAATACCATCCAGAGGTGAGAAGGTTCGCCGTATTAGATGTGGTAGATGCGGTAAGAAAGGAAGACACAATAGGAAGTCGTGTAGGGAAATTATTAGCACCTGACATGTATTACAGAGTATGCGTCATTATTGTTTGTTCCTTTTTATCCCCTTTTTCTATTTTTTGTTTCTTTGTTTTTTTAGTAAGTTTTCTGAATTTAGTATCCCCCATCTAGTGTGTTAATTTTCATATTGAAAACATTGTGTTGCTTGGTTGTCCCCTTTTCAATTCAATTTTTTTATCCATCACTTGTTTTTTAATTCAAGTCCTATGATCTTTGTTTACAACACATATGTAAATCGTGCTTATCATCTGAATGGTATGGTGTGAAATTTTAGTTCTAACGAGTATTTTCCACAGCCGAATACTGAGATGTTGAATAAAGAGTTGGTTTGAAATCTTTGGTATTTTATCATTTTTTTTCAATGAAATGTAAAATTTCAATTTAGGTTTTTCCATTTTTGAACACTTATATGGTGAAATTCCACAAAAGTAAGAATTTAACAAATGTTAAAATTTCACAAAAGTTTACTTACAAACTTTAGAACCTGTTCCTTGTGTCCTGAAACAGCCAATAAAATGTATATTTACCGTAATTTTTCACATTACACCCGTTAATGTTGAAATTTCACTGTCACACTGTTTAAATTTTTTCACATTCCATTTGTGTGTGAAATTTCACTTTTAAAACAACATGATTTGTGTCAAACTTAATTTTTGATGTGAATTCTCACATGTTTTTACTTTGTTTTTTCAAAGTAAAGAACTAATTCTTTTTCATTGTAATGTGAAGTTTCTAATATGTAAAATAATCAATATGCAAACACGACATTGTTTCTGCCCAACTAGTCTGTATAGGGTTACAGCAAATTGATGTGGAATATGTAGGTCTCAAAAGCAGATATAGACATTTCATTCGCAAAACATTCAGTACCTTTACAAAAATATCTACATAAAACACCTAAGATTGTTTTTCACACATTCATATACAATGCTCAAAAAATATTGACAATGTCCAAAAAGATTGAATTGAAAGATTTTCAATTCTTCATGAGTTTTGTCACCCTAATCTTCGTCCCCCGTGCTTGTTTCGATGCTTGATGTTTTTCGATGGTCCAGGACCTTCCAGTAGTGGTTAGCAGATCGTGTACCAATTCTGCACGAGCTTGTAGGGCATCACATTCAGAGGTGACCTTCCTGTGCTGGCATATCAGTTTCATTACATGGCATACTATGACACCGCAATCGAGCGATCCGTGAAGTTGTTGTGGTGCATTTTCCACTTCATGAATATCGTAAATCATCTCTTGCGTCTCTAGCTGATTGAGTCCTTCATCACGCCTTTTGAAGAGGTAGTCTTGACAGTAGTTTTTCTGAAATTGTGTGGTGGATAAATATTACAAAAAAACACGAATGGTAAATTAAAAATTCTAGGGTTTGCCGATTGGATTACCATGTCCTCAATGTCAACTCGATATGGATCCTTAAGGACGTTTGTCCTTGGTCTGAGTGAGTTGTAGAAATCCCAACTCGGCATTTCAAGATCAAAAATAGCTAGTGTCCAGTGCTTCCCGGCTCGCCCAGACGATGATAGTAGAGGGAAGTGTTGGTACCTATATCCAGCAGAACCGCTTCCAAGGTGTGGGTCAATGAATTTCTTCAAGTAACTTGCGTTCTTGTTCCTAACCCATTGCTACACATTGTATATACAGCCAAATATAGTTTTGTTAGATGAGGCAAATAGTTTTGTGTAGGGGGTGGGGGTGGTGTGCGAATGATTGTATCGATAAGATATACAGTTATATACCAGGCACAGGCTTCGGAATATAAATGACTTCTCCTGGTCATTGCTTTGTGTCTTTACAGATGACTGGCTTAACATAAGTGACTCAGCATAACAATCGACAACCTGTGAATTATAATTAGAAGCTTAGCTTAGTACATTGACACATCACAACAAAATTTTGCAATTGATGTGACGATAATTCTAATTGTAATCAACAAATTTAGCATAGATAAACGATAAATACTATGGCTTACATTATTTCCAATTTCCTGCCCCACAATAATTGAAAAGATGTCTGCAAGACTTACGTAATCAGGTCCCTCTTCCATTTTATACACTTGGGTCCTGTTTTGTGATTTTAAATGTTTGGATTACATAGATGGATAGTGAATTTGTTTTTGATTCTACATGTATACAAGCATATACTTACAAGGTGTCACCAAGTTGTAGAATGTAGTGGATCAGCACCTTAATGTGTTGTTGCAATAGATTGTACACTGGCGATTTAACCAATAGGGACATGATCACCTTGCGATCTTTTAAAACCTCAAAGTTCACGTATACCACATCCATGGCTACTTGCAATCTGCTTGTACCCACAACGAAGTCCTGTTTTTCTGTTTTTTCCTTCCGGACATCACTTTCTGCACCAGCCTCAATGTATTTTTCCTCTTGCGAAACAGGGGCTGTTGTCTCCGAAATTCCAGCGTCCCCCACCTCATGGTGTTCTTTGCCCTTGTCTTGTCGTTTTGATATTTTCCAATCAGGGTAAATATATCCACTCTTTCTTGCTGGTTTCCTTGTCTTGTTCCTCACATTCCTGACCACTGATGGTGTCCTTCTTTCTTTAAACGGGGAGTCAGGATGTTCTTGCCCTCTTTTCATTGGTACTACAAGATTGTTCACAGTTGTGGCTCCCTATAAGAAATAGTAAGACATAGATACATGGTAATGCATGGTAGTCAGTGGCGCAATCAATTGTACTGCAATTTCACACATATATAAATACTAAATTCATGATTCTTGCAGACCATTGAACGGGTGTGTCTGCGTTCGACTGGAGGGTTGAATCTTCTTTTTTCTGGCGATGCAACATGTTGTTTTTGGGCGGATTCCTATAAGAATTTATAGTACAAGAAAATAATGGAGTTAGTCTTGTAACCAATTGCAATGCTAACCGACAAAACAATCCAAAAAAGCACATCACATTATACCATCACATGAATTGAATTTTGATACGTGCAAATTTCACATTTCGGCAGTATTCGACACATTTGCTCACAGGATATTGTATTACGACGTGAATGTGACAATTCACACATGTATATGAAAAAGTGATGAGAGGAATTACGAACATTTTGCAGTTGCTGGTTAACTTTAAGCCTAGTTAGTTCAACTTCCAACTGCCTCTTCAGTGCTTTCTGCCTTTTTATCTCTATTTGCAGGGTTTCGATCTCTGTGTCCTTTAACCTGATTTGATCTGTGAGGATTCTATTCTCTGTAGCCATTTTCGCCACATCACTTGATGGTTTTTGCGTGTACTCCTGACAAAGTTTATCTTCGTACAATATACGAAGTTCTTCGTAATTGTTTTCCTTGAAGGCGTAGTCCTCTGTCATTTTTCTCAGTTCACTCTCCAAATTAGTCACCTAGATTTTGAGGAGTGCGTTCTCACGAGCCAATCCCCATACTCTGTTTGATGTATTGGACGTTGCAGCACTACCTGGCTTCAGCATGTGGCCCAATGGACTGTGGCCAATAGGTTCGTTGTTATCATTGTTGAAGTCAATTATTCTAGGTACTATATCATTGGCATTTGTTTTGACCCCCCACACATCAGCAGTCAGACTTAGAGGTGTGCAGAAGTCTGAAGTCTTCCAAATCTCATCAAAGTGAATTGACCAACCACCAACATCCCTAGTTGTTTTATGATCATCAGCTTGCTCACATTGCATGTTCTCGACATCAACACCACACGATATGTCTTCAGCACCTATGTTGCCTTCTGGTACTTGATCATCTATTTCAGTCGCATCCCTGATGCTGTCTGAAATCTGAGCCCCCTCATATGTATTTGCCACATATACCGTATCACTTTCACTATCCATTTCTCTTATTTGACAATCTACACTCTGATCACCAACATATACCTCTTGTGTGTTGCTATTACATGGGGAATTTGGCGGGTCCATGTTGCATCCATGATGAGGTGCTACTTTTTGCTCTTTGTTTGTACCATACGTTCCACTGTCAATATTCGCACCACTACTATTTGAACTATTATCCAGTGTGATATTGCTGTCCTGAACAACAATATTTTCGATGTTTTCTTCAACTTTGTCATCTATTCTTACTGCCTCCACATTTGCTCCACGTTCGACAGGTTCGCCACTCTCCCCCCTACCTTGAAGTGTTCGCATAGTCCGATCATATTCCTTAATCTCAACCAAGGTCATATCCAGTTCTTTGGGATTCACCTGGACCATAATGTGTAAAAATGCTGACTAGTGTATGGAATTTTAAGTATATAAAATGTAAAAATACACAGTGCGTTTGCTGACTGTGAAATTTCAAACTATCCTAATTAATGGCTGATTTTCAGTCTTTTTCAAATGTTTACCCACTGTGAATTTTACATTGTCTTCATGAATGTGAGATTTGAGTTATTGTCATGTGGAATTTTAATGGGATAGGTATTAACATGGATTTTCACGTGTGACAAAAATGTATCCAAATATGAGTTCTCAATGTTGATTTTAAATTTCAACTACGAAATTTCATAATGTTTTACTAACTGTGAAATTTAAAGTTGTATTCATGAATGAGTATTTTCAGACCTGTCAATATAGTTTTCTTTTCAAAGTTAAAGGCACAGGTGAGAATATGAATTTTCACATCTGTGACAAAAGGAACATTAATAACACGAGTAATTTCTAAATTTTTCATATCGAAACGGCGATTTTGCTAACCTCATCCGGTGTCAAGCTCATAAGACCCCTATCAAACAGTATATGGTTCAACTTGACAAGATCCCACTTTATGAAACGCGGTATCTTACGGAGTGCAATGGGACCGCTCGTCATGATTGTTGGTTTCAGTATCGTCGTGTGCTCACATAACCAATACTGCAAGGAGGGGAACTAAAATTAGTGAAGAATATAACTCAAATAATTACATTAAATTGAATATAATTTACATCACCTGTAATGCAATTATGCACCCCGTGACTTTTGATGGATCATTATTTGCCTTTTTAATTGAAGTCATTAGGTCACGTAGGATTTCACTACACCAGTCATATTCGTACATAGCTTCGATGTCCTCTATGTAACTGATGAAACCCCATCTCACCCTAATTCCCGCAGTAGCAAACAACATTGACCCGCAAATGTACAAACATAGCATTCGTACAACATCTCTAATATCCTCTCGTGTTTTACCAGCTACAGTTTCCAACAATGATTCCCTAATCATTGGGACCTTGAGATCATCAATGCCAGGAAATCTTCGTTTAACGAACGACGAGTTATATTTGGGGGGGCAATTTCTCGGGGCATATCTTGTGTCCATTTCCCGTGTTCCACAAACAATACCAAAAATCAACTTGATATCAGTGGGTTGTAACATTATGCTTGTACGACCAATCAAGAATGTATTATTGTCCGGATCAAAAATTTCAGTTAAACACACTGCCAGCTCATCAAACTTCCTTCTGTGTTTCACTCGTCCGCTAACATAAGCATTAATCAAGTGCCAAAACGGTGTCTTCCGTAGCTCAAATAAATGTTCCTCCCTCAGGGCTAATTTGTCGATGAGGGATGCAAAACTTACTACATTACATCTGCCTTGTGCTACAGGAGGTACTGGTTGCCGTGGCTTCATCCCTCCAACACCCCCTGACACACGTGATTCAATAATAAGCAAATCATTATTAGCCACATGTTGATAAAATGAAATTTTGTAACATTAATAAGCAAATCATTATTAGCCACATGTTGATAAAATGAAATTTTGTAACATGTATACAATTTTCAGAGAAAATTGCAAGATCGATGGTATTTTTGCGGTAAGAACCATGTGAAATTTCATACCACACACTGAAGATTTTTGTTCATCTGAAATTTCAAATTGCACATGGAATCAAATTGTGTTCTTATGTACAATGTCAGATTTTCTGTAACTCAATAAATAAAAGTTCATTCTATCCCATTTCTGAAATTTCCAATGTGCACATGGAACCACACAATGGCATCGAACGAAGTTTTTTTGATTGAGGTATCTGAAATATCACATGGTAAATAAGGAAAAATTTGATTCCATGTGCAATTTGGGTTTTCATAAGAACAAGAATTTGCATGGTGTAATATGAAATTCCATGTTAACATGGGAATTTTCACAAATGGGAAAGAACGAAATTTTTTTGATTGAGGTACCTGAAATCTCAGATTGTACATAAGAAACAATTTGAATGCATGTGAAATTTGAAATTTCATAAGAACAAATTCCATGTGTACATTGGAAATTTCAGAAATGGGATTGAACGAAGTTTTTTTGATTGAGGTATCTCATTTCTATCCCATTTCTGAAATTTCCCATGTACACATGGAACCACACAATGGCAACGAACGAAATTTTCTTGATTGCGGTAGCTAAAATCTCACATGGTACATAAGAAAAAATTTGATTCCATGTGCAATTTGGATTTTCATATGAACAAAAATTTGCATGGTGTGATATGAAATTCCATGTGCACATGGGAATTTTCACAAATGGGATCGAACGAAATTTTTTTGATTGATGTACCTGAAATATCACATGGTACATGGGAAACAATATGATTCCATGTGAAATTTGAAATTTCATAAGAACAAAAAATTGCTTGGTGTGATATGAAATTCCATGTGCACATGGGAAATTTCACAAATGGGATCGAACGGAAATGGGAATTTCCCAGGTGAATTTTCACAATGCACATGGAATCAAATTGTTCTTCTGAACAATGAGAAATTTCAGTTACCCTCAATCAAAAAAATTCACTCTTTTTTCATATTTTACCGAAATCTCCTATGGTGTTTCACATTGTTGGATTTCAATTTTTGGAAATTGAATTCTTTAAAATTTCACATGGTGGGGGGAAAAACCAAGTGTTGAACGAAATTTTTTTGATTGATGTACCTGAAATCTCACATGGTACACGGGAAACAATATGATTCCATGTGAAATTTGATTATGTGAAATTTGAAATCAATATGGTACCTGAAATCTCACATGGTACATGGGAAACAATATGATTCCATGTTACATGGAAAATTTCACAAATGGAATCAAATTGTTCTTCTGAACAATGAGAAATTTCAGTTACCCTCAATCATCACTCTTTTTCATATTTTACCGAAATCTCCTATGGTGTTTCACATTGTTGGATTTCAATTTTTTGAAATTTCATTCTTTAAAATTTCACATGGTTGGGGGAAAAAGCAAGTGGATTGTTGCATTGTTTGGATACATTGGTTATATACATCAAAAACCCCAAATCACTTGGATATAATGAAATTTAACATCAAAATCCTAGTCATAACTTCCATATGTTTCCATATGTGTTCGTGACTATCAATTTTACATGTTAATTAGGAATTTCAATAAAAAAAACCCTAATTTTCTGAACACAGCAATACTCTTTCAATGAAAACCCAATGAAATTTTATATGAGAATCCAAATCCAATGCGAGAATCCATATATTTGAAAGAAATTTCCAAATATTGCACATACATTGAAAATCGATACCACCATACTCGATTAGCAACTTTGGGCAGAAAACACAATGTCTTCATCATCATCAATTTTTACATGCCAAAGTGAGGTTTCAAAATATAAACTTTTTTATAAAATCCCAAATCCAGAAACCCAAATATGCACAACCAAAACCCCAAAATTTTCATACGACAGTAGAAGGGAAATCACAAAACCACTTACCTTTACAACCCATAAATTCGTCGACGACAGTAGAAGGGAAGCGATTGCCGTCGTCGTTGTTTATCACCATATACTGTGGAATATGTATATTGCTTTCCGGATAAATGGGCAACGATGAATCTAGATTCGTGTTTCATTTTCAAACGCATGCAGTATAGATCGTGATTGTGCCTGATTGAACGAGATTTTTGGGACAGTTAACATTTGAGCGAGATCCTTGGGAGAGTAGCAGACATTCAAAATTTGCCAACGTAATGGCGCGTCTATCTTCAACTGGATTTAAGGGCAAAATCGTCTAAACAAAATACAGGGGCTTATTTTTAAAATGTTTGTTGATCAGGCGTAATTGCTAAAAAAGGCCACTAAGTTGGTCTTTCTACTAACTAACCCATTAAAACCCAGGTAGGTAAATCACTATTCACGATGGGATACGTCCCATTTCCATATAGTTGATTAATTACCGTTTTCCAAACAAGCTTGATCAGTTCTATTTCCTTCTCGATCTCTAAATTTACAAAGTCACATGAAACATATACAATTATTACTCTGAATAATACGAGTAACATTTTGTAAGTATATATATATATATATGTGTGTGTGTGTGTTTGTGTTTGGTGGATTGCAAAGTCCAATAAGTAAAGCTATAACTATTGCTGGTGAAAAAAGTTACCCAAGTGAGTGAGTGGTCACCAAGAATATTTTGGTTTTATTTTATTTTTCTTTATGGGCATGACATGTCAATGTCGAGGGTAGATGATGAATTAGTCACATGGAAAACTTTGCATGTCTTTTTTTTTTATTATTATTTATATATAGATATATAGAATAATAATTTGGACACAATTTTCATACAACTTTTTTAAAAGATGTATTTATCTCTTTTGTGATGCCATTAAATCCCACAGTGATACAGGAGGAGAGAGACACATCTTTTAAGTTATATAAAACAAAGTTATGTAAAAATTATGTGCAAAAGTATTACTTTTTATATATATATATATATATATGCAGTAGCAGTAGAAGTTCAGTCAAATATTAATAATGTTTTATTCTCACACTTGACTTGGGGATGTGGTCCACCGTCCAAAAATGACTTTGACACGTGGAGGATATGTATGTCAAAAATTTCAAACTTTTGGGTGGGATGGAGGAGGTGGGGGGGTGAAGACTGAAGAAACACTTATCTGCTTGGCTGAGTTGATTAATAAATGTGGATAATAATACTACGTACCTAATGTTCAATCAGTGGCCATGTGATGGTGGGGTATTAGGTATATACCCTTTTTGAACCTCCTTTGTTATATCTTGAGCCTGGTACCCCCGATTAAGGTCCATTTGGTAATAATGGTTAGACTTAATTTGTAAGTGATTACAGAGTTCCTATATTATTATCAAACTTTGTAAGAGAGAACTTTGAGTCAAATTAACAAAGAAATAATATATGGGATTGGACAGAAGCGAAGCTTTTTTGGACAACTTCATTTCTGATCAATCACAGATTGATTTCAGCAATTGAATTACACACTACTCATAAGTTGTTGTCAAAAGCTCCTAATTAAGTAGACGTGAGAATCCTCAAATGGCCATGATGATTTGCATTTAAATCTCCAATCCTCTCGGCCGCGTACTCAAGTCTCGCTCTCAACGTCCCTCTCACGTTTGCACTTACCATTGCAATAAACCGCGCGCAATGGCCACTACCATGTGGTATTTCCAAATGCACTCTCCTATCGTTGTTACGAGGATGAATTTGAGCCTAGTTTCATTTTTTTTTATTTATTGTTGTTCTGGTATCAGTGGTATGTGTAAAGCTAATTTTTAGGTTTGCATTTAAACTTATACGACGAAACAAGCTAAAATAATTTGAGACTGCATATGTTTCAGTGAGCCTGATCGAACATAACAAGCAAGCCCCCTTAGCTTGGCCCTGGGTGATACAAAGCTAGCATTCAGTGCTGAGTCAAGCCCAAGGTTAGTTTAGTGTTAATTTAATTAAGAGAGAGAGAGAGAGAGAGAGAGTTTGATTTGTTTAGTGGTTAAGAATAAAAGAACATCATGTGCAATAAGAATTAATGCAATTTGATTTTAGATTAAGGGAGTTTTAAAGGTCTCTTAGCTAACCTGGCAAAATTTGTCTGTCATTAGAGAGACTAATAAAATACCTAGTAAGAGATGACTTTACATGGAGCACAACAAACTGTCCAATGAAAGGATTGTAATTTGCATTAGAAAAGGGAGTGGTTAGGCTAAAAGCATATGATTAATCTAATTTATATATATATATATATATATTATCTATATAGTAGTTCCACTTGTACATAACTACAAATAGAAGAGCATAATTGATTGTGATCAAAGGATTAAAAAATTAGTATAATTATATACTAATTGGAAGAGGGGCCATGATCATTTCCATCTTCATAAGCATCTTCCATCATTTGCAAGAATTGCAGCCATGTGAAGTAAGCAATGCAAGATTATGTAAACTAATCAACCTACTTAATATATTTTTATTTTATTTTTTGTTATTAAAAAAAAAAAAAAAAAAAAGAAGCTAAAATTAAGAAGTACCAGATTATATGTACCATGATATGATGGGGAGCCGTGGGAGAATTATTTCATTATTGGTTAAAATATAGGGGGGGGGGGGGGGGGGGGGGGGGGGGGGATATATTGATTCCATTTGCAGGTAAAATTTAATTTGTTCCCAAAAAAAAAAAAAAAAAAAAAGAGTAAAGAGGCATGCGGTATGATATATATATATAACCCATGGAGGTAAGCTGTGTGGTCCATTGTGTTTTACTCACATATATATATAGATATATCATTGTAGGAAGGGAAGCTTGATCACTTAATATTAGATGATCCCCAAGTATTGTATTTTACGAAATTTGCTTCATGTTTTTCATTTCCTTAATTGTTTTGTAAATTGCATGATCGATAACTATGAACGATTGTTGCACTTTTTTCGAGAACTTTTCACCAATTGGAAGAGAAATCACTGCTAAGAATGGCAGTGCAAAAAGATACTAGGTCTAGAAATACTACTAGAAAAATTAGTACTCCAGTATTCAAAAATACAGTGAGTAGTACCACATGAATGGTTGAAATTAGTTTGAAAAAAGAAAAGGCAGACCCTTTTCTTTTTTTTTTTCTTTTTTTTTTTAATAATAATAATATGTGCATGTCTGTTTTTTTTTTCCTCATGTCAGCGGTCCAAGTTTAAAGTTTGATTGTTCATCATCATTTTTATCAAAATGCACATATCAGCTGCAGACCATAGCTACCTCTGATTTAAATTAGGTTGGGTGTTTGACTTCCAGCTGATAATTATATATATAGCGACACATGTTTAAGCCTTCGTTTGCCCCTATTTCGGTGTTTCTCCTTTTTTTAAGCACAATTTTATGTTAATTCATTTGATAACTAATTTATGAAATATGCAAAAATTGAACTTGGGGCTTTTTGAGGGACTTTTTAAAAGCTCAAGATTGCTTTTTGGTTTCATGATATATTTTTGAAAAATATTGTGTCACTTGTACAAAATTATCAAACAACTTAATAATAAATGTTATAAACTACTTTTAAAAAGCCACATGGGGCATTGGGGGCGAAACTAAGCCTAAGAAATATGTATCTAATTTTTTCTCTCCTCTCCTTAAATCAGGAAGAGTGCAAAAGAAAGAGGAACACCCCCATAAAAATAAAAAATAATATAAATAAATAAATAAAATAAAATTTAGAGTTTTAGTCCATTTTATAGTACTTTTTAAGCATTAGGTCCAATAAGGAAAAAAAAATTAGTCAAAGGTCCTTAACATATAAAAATAGGCAAAAAAATCCCGACAACTTTGTGAAATTCACAAGAAAATCTTCTAAAATTTCACTATACTTTCTTGTTATTTCACAAAGTCGTCTGGATTTTTTTGCCCAGGTTTATATTGAGGAGGGACTTTTCATTAAAAAAAAAAAGAGGACAGTTTTCATTGTGTTTTTTAAACCAATAACTTTTCCTAATAGGGGAATTGACACTAATTAACACCTCCCCCAAAAAAAAAAAAGTTAAATAACCAATATCCAATTTATTTTATTTTATTTTTTAATTTTTTGGGGATGACAAACCTATGTATAAGTCTGTAACTACCAAAATTATGACTCCAAAACTTGGTGTTGACAGTCCGTGGAATAATTTCTCGCGAGTGAGGAGGATTTTGCTCTCTCAATGGAGCCTAAAAGGAAAATGTGTGTGTGTATATATATATATATATATATCCTATCCCCGGACACCTTTTTGCATATAACCTAATTTGCACAGGTAAATATTTCATAAAGTATTGGAATGCTCAAAATCATCCAAGCTCCCAAAGGATTTTTATAGACTCATAAATGTTGATACAGAGAGAGTTCATCGATTCAAATGCTCCTAAACAACATCGACAACTCTAATCAGTAATCAACAACACTGAAGCACGATTAGCACACGAACATGGCAGTTACATAGTTATGACTTCCAACGTAAATCTTCTCGTCTGCTATCGAAAACTTTTCATTGCTAACAACAGTACAAATTAACATACCCAAATTAATTGTTCCGGCCATCTGCTTAAAGCATAGTAAGAAGCCATTTTTTTTTCTGTCATCAGTACTCAGGCACCAACTATTCAAAGCTGCAAAGTTGAGGATAGAGTAGTATGAACATGATGTATAACAACAATGAAAAAAAGCCTCACCAATAAAACAGCCAAGTTGGATGAAGTTGGTTATAGCAATGATCAAGTAGAATGAGCGAGCAAACACAAGGACTCGATTTACTATTTTATCACATATTTTCGGTACATTTAATGTGAGTTTCAAAGAGTCGAAGAAACTGCAGCGAAAACACTTGAAAAAGGGAAATTTCGCATACCTAAACCAACTCCAAGTTCATAACTAGATGACAGTAAAAACTAATCCCCTATAACACATCTGAACTGAAGAATGTCAACAACATTGTGTACTCCTCGTACCAACAAATGGAATTGCATTTTTAGGCAGTGGTGAAACAAATTTTTACTATTATAGCCGGTCCACAATAACCATATAGGATGATCCAAAAAATGACACCACAAAATGGACCAAACTTAAAAGGTTGGATTTCAATTGAACAAACATAAGCTGCAATGACAAGAAGTAGGAGAAAGTTTTAGTTCTATATCCATGATTACCAACCAAAAAACAACTTTTGAACCATCGTTGACCTTAAATTACCTCAACATGGAAAACTTATCTGCTTCCATTGCCTCAAACCTCAGCAGCTAGACATTACATTCTTATTTCTAACTACTCCAATCACAACTTAAAAATATTTCTGAATTTGCAGTATGCAAAAGTTAATTATAAACCATGTACGATGCTTGACTTTTTGCAGATTAAACCACCAAATGAACTTTTGAAATAATTAGAAGGCAACTCAAAGCACACTCCCAATCCCAGCATACATTCAGAGAACATACAAATGACCAAAATAGAACAAAATTAAAATGCAAGGAGTTCCTATATCTGCAGTCCCTTACATAAAAAAAAATGACTACAAGCAGTGGAAACAATGTCCACAAATACAACAAAACCTTCCAAAGAATGCTTGATAGGAGAAGGCGCAACTTTGAAGTCCTGGCAGAGGGACATGGGATTTTTTTGTTTAGGGGTGTGGGGAAGAATCCTCCCACCCCAAACAAAGCTGTATATGCACGGCGTATATACAATGTTGTTGGAGAGATGCATGAAAAGAGAAATTATAGTGACAATTGCAAAACATTTCGTCAGAAGTAACTCTTTCAAAATTACATGGCAAATCAACAGGGAAAAAAAAGATAATAATAACTATTAAAAAAAAAGGGAAAAAGAAAAAGCCCCTTCGGCAATTTTTGTACCAGACAATCCTGTTGCTATCTGGGTCTATATGTAGTATCGACGCCAGCTACTGAATAACAGACGATTCACACAGGAGAAAAACATATTTTTCTATTTGTGTAGAAAATTGTGCAGAAAATTATTGATGAAAAGCGATCCATGACCTTTCATATAAACTAAAACAACCTTTTTTACCAAACTGAAACCTGACAAAAGATCCAAAAAGTTATACCATGCAAGAGTAGAGATTTTTCAAATGCATTAGATATGGAAGACAGAGTCATGTTATCTCATCAAACAGAAAAAAGAAGTATACAAGGTGGCTCTGGGTTACGATTTAAGGCAAGACAGAGGAGAGGGAGAGGGAGCTTGAAAAAAATGGAGGTTATGGATCATATTGTGCTTTAGACTCTTTTGAGGGTAGATCTTGGCCAACAAAAGGAGGAACAAGATTTGCGCACAAAACATAGCAATTCTTCACCTCTATGTTTCCTTTCAGACTTTCAGTGCCCTTCGGTTATTAGTAATTTCCTTTTATATTAACTTTATATCAAACCTTTGCGACCACTAGCAAAGCATCTTGACGTTCAAAAAAGATTTGACCTTAGTATGTACTCACGGGGAGGAAATTTTAGCTAGGAAACCGAGTAACATAGACAACGGAGTTGGAACAACTTGAAGCACAAGTTTGAGTTAGAAACATGCAGTGCATGCCTAGATCTAAATTAGGCATTAATCAATAAGGTAACAACAAATAAGACATCGTAGAAAATATAATTGTCAAAGAATTGAATAAACTTTCCAATACCGAGGTAGCATAAAATATTTTCTTCTGAAATGAGACATCTAAACAAATCAAAAATCGAACTGGGTTTCAGAGTTTCAAAAAGTAACATGGAACTTTGAGATCCAAATAAACCACAGTAGTTGGTATTAGCATTTGGTGTGGATGCACAGGAGGACACAAGCCAATAGTAGTATGAAACAAACAAAGCATGCAAATAGTGAACAGCATGATGATACGAGTTTCAAATGATCATTAACTGCTATTGTAGGCAAGTCCTGAAAGGAAAAGGCGAATTTTTAATTGGGGTACGTGAATTTTTATTTCGGAATCCAAAAAACCTTGCTTTATGGTAAGAAATAAGCCAATTACACAGCACAACAAATTAAGCATGCAAAACGTGAAACCATGTAAGACACAAATCCAAATTATCACTAACTGATATCGCACACAAAACCCAAAAGCAACATCTATTCATCACGCCTTCTCTCATACATTTTTCTCCCCAAAACACAAGCAAGTGGGGATACACTAACTTATTAATCAAGGCCCCACAACCTTGTGGTTATCATAACCAATTCTACTAGGTTTAACATGCCGTATAGATACCATCGAAGGACAACAAGCCAATGATTGTATGCAATAGAACGAAGTATGGAAGGACCATGCAAGTTATGAGCCAAAATGCCTTTAACGGGAAAAGCGAAGATGAGTTCCTAAAGGAAAGGCTAGACAAACAGCCTTTTCCTTAATACATTTACCTGACCCCTTGATACAAGCAAGTGGATATACATGGCTTTACTAATGGGGTTCCACAACCTCATTGTTAGAAGTTGCTCTAAGAAGACTTGGCATTTATAGCATCAACTGTACAAAAATAACCTAAACAGGCTCAAAATCACTACAAAATAGAAAACTGAGGTCATGTCAGCACTATAAAACTTTTTCCTCTTTCATTCTCTTCTCATAACAAGGTGGCATCAGCACTAACATTCAGAAAATCTTCAGGTAATACCATCATCACCAATTCACCATAAGCATACAATGTTCTTCTAGAATTTGTTACCAGACCGAATTGGTTCGGAAGTACCAAAAACTGGGTAATAATGTATAATGACGTTTTGAACATCATTTGTAAACTGGTGGGATGAACAAGCATTGCTGATAAGAAAAATAAACCCTGTATTAATTGAAAGCAAAAGAAACCCTGTATTAATTGAAAGCAACCATATAAAACTGTGTTACAACATGTGTTCAGCAACATCACTAGGCAGGCAGTCTCCCAATTAAGGAACAAGGAATTAAGCATATAAAAAAGACAAAAAGAAAAACACTCATGAGATCACTACTAACTCCGACTGTAATTACAAATTTTCTCTTACTTTTCAGTAACCTCCTTGGATTAAGCATCGCTGTCATCATCATCATCATCATCATCATCATCATCATCGCCATTGCCATTGTTGCCGGCATCATTAGAAATATGAATTCCAGGAAGAACAGAGCGCCTACGAGTCCTGGACGGAAGAATGTTATCCAAATCGACCTCGGCGAGTGGATCGTCAGAAAGATCGCTGTCGTCATCGGATTCACTACTGTCATCATCATCACTGGAATCATCGGAATCTTCAATCAGTTTCCCTTTACCCTTGTCTTCTTCCACCATAATCCCTTTGCCCTTGCGATCGATCTCAGGCTTCCCATTGGAATGCATATCATCACCATCTTCGTCGTCGGATTCATAGTCCTCCTCTTCATCGTCTTGTACATCGAGATCTTCTTCAGCCTTTTTCTGTACCTCTTCTGATGCAGACTTGGAATCAGCAAAAGTTTGAAGCTTTTGCTGCTTCTTCTTCAGATCATCGTCGTCTTTCTCGGGGGAGCAGAGATCTGATTTACGCTTCGCAGGCAATGTATTTTCTTCTTCATCGTTCTTCACATCTGCCATTAGTCCTTTCCCTCAAAGATTTTCAGTTCCCAAAAAATAAAAATAAAAATAAAAATAGGGTTTTGGGGAACACAGTGAGGAACTGATACAGTGATACTCTGATTTAATAGGCGGTTCAAAACCCTCTCTCTCTCTCTCTCTCTCTACTTACTCTTGTGCTTTGTGTTGCCAAATAGTGAAGACTTATTTATATATATATATATATATATACATATATATATAGAGAGAAAGAGAGAGAGAGCAGCTGATTCAGAGCTCTTCTTCTTCTATTGGGCTTCTATATCCATCGCTCTTATAAAGTCTCTGATATCTAATTTTATAGCCCATCTTAGACTTTGGGGCTGGCCCTTTTTTCTTGTTATCTCTTCACTCTAAAAACAATTTTGAGACAAATGCAAATAATCAAATTTTAAAAGTTTTATGAGACAATGCATATGCATATGACTAGTAGCTTCTTGAGTAACATTTTATTACAACAATTAGATTTTAAACATTATTACAACAATTTAGACAATAACTGCAATCTTATCTTATGTCTCCCTATCTGTCAATTATAGTAAGCAAATATTTTGAGTAGGAGAATTTTTGTAATGTATTTTATATATATATATATATATATATATTCATCATTGCGTAACAAGCAAATATTGAGTGGGGGAATTTTTGTGATGTATTGTGTATATCAACAAGTTTAGCTTAGTTTGTGTATTTTAAATAGCACTATTTAAAATATACACAATTTAAAATCAGATGATCAAGGTTAAAATGTTACAAAAGTGTTTTTGTAAATTTTGAAAAAGTGGTAAACTTTCATATATGCTAGACGTGACAAGGGTTGGTTTTGTGAACATTGTAGCATATGCTTGTAATAACATATTTGAAATTAGTGGCAACCTACGTTATATCCAATGGTGACACAAGTCCCTTTGGACTTTTAGAAATTATATAATTATATGAAATATTTTATAGATTTTATAAATAGGCTTTCTTAAAATTCACACAGGTCACCTCAAGACTTTTAAAAATTCTAGATTTACATACAATATTTTATAGATTTTAGACACAGAGTCCCCTAAACTTTTGAAAATTCTAGATTTATATGTAGTATATTACAAGTTTTAGAAATATACCCCCTAAAATTACATGATTTATCCCAAACTAGGAATGTTAAACTAATTTTACAATTTTACACATAATTGTGTATAAGTAGATCTAAAAAAATCACATCGGGGGGAACCCTCGTATAATTTACACCCCCTGACCAAAAATCCTGGGTCCGTCCCTGTTCGAAATTGGCATCTAATCTAATCTAATATCTATATATGAAAACAGAAGATTTTCATTATGCCACGTGTCATCTTCTGTTAATTTTAATTTTTTATATACTTTTTAAAAATAAAATATGAATTGTATTTAATATATACTTCTTGCCTTAATTATATACAAACCATTTGTCTCTTTCTCTTTCTAAATTATTGCATCATGAAACCAACTTTAAACGAAACATAACTATTCACCTTTCTCCTGACTATTACAAAGCCAATGGAGAGACTTTCTCTACCTAATATAATGCAAATCTCATTAATTAGTTGCATATATGGTATTTGTTATACAAAAGCACACTTTACATATATGGTATCCATCTCTACATGATTTTTTTCTATTCCTCTAGACCCTCCATATATACCTCATTGTATTTTTTTTTTTTTGATCAGTATACCTCATTGTATTATTGCTTCATGAGCCTAATTAATTTTAATTACAATACAATTAAAATCAGCTTTAATGTCCCTCACCCTCCGCCTAATCCCAAGCACCATCATTGCTTCTTTTCATCTTATCTTAAATTGTATGTTACAAAGAAAATGGCTCTACTTTCCTACCAAATATAATGCAAAATGCATTAATTACCAAGGGGATTTCCTTTATGGTATTTGTTATATATATATATATATATATACACACACACACACACACCTACAATTACAAATAACACCAAAAGCCTCTCCAATGGACGGCTCTCTCTCTCTCTCTCTCTCTCTCTCTCTCTCTCTCTCTCTCTTCTTTACCTTCTCCAGAACTTCATCAACTGATTCACAATCACTATCACCTTTACCTCCTACCTAAAATCTCTAAGACACTAACTTCTCAAACATGTAAGGTTTTCCTTTTTATTTTATTTCTAAAGTTGTCTTAACATATTATTTTATAACACCCACAATTGTGTTATTGCATTTGCATTACATTGTCATGCATGATAATGTGATGTGGCATGTCTTATGACACATGTTTGGGTGAGTTTTTGACTCACGAGTTGATTTGGGTGTCTGTATTAGAGAACCCTCTGAGACTGTGGTGATTTAGAATTTGTTGTTGTGACATCTCTCCGAGTGTGAGACGGTCACTGTAGAACATTTTAAATGTTTATCTGAAAATAAATGTTTACCTGTGTATTGCAATATCTGTATTATTTTCTGGCTTAGAATATATTTCTGTTGTTAGATTTAGTATCCTGGTGAGAACGAATGAACACGCTATTAATTTGGTAGGCTAATTAGCAACTTCGGAAACGTCATGTAGAAATTCGTGTTTTAGCGACCAAACGAAACTTAGTCGGAAACTTTTATAATTTTGAGGTTTCACTCGTAAAGCTATGAATAAGCTGTATAGAAAGTTTCAGAGACTGATTAGGAGTTTGGAAAACTCGTGGGAAGGTAAACGTAATTCCCCGAGAATGTTGCCTATATATAGATAGAGATGGATCTTTAGATTTTTGTAAATCTTAACCTAAGTTCAAGAAAGGAGGCCATAGGGAGATTTTGGGAGCTTAGAGCTTTGCGACGCCAAACGACGACCTTCCGTCAGTCTGGTTCCTCCCAGATTTCATATTTGAGCTCCTCGAGGTAAGAGCTTCGTTTTGATACCTATTAGGGCCTGTTTGGCTAAGTTTTCCGAAAAGTTATTTTCTAGAATTTTTCATAAAAGTTGATAAATGGAATTCTGATCCATAGGAATTGTACTAGACGGACTTCTGCACGTTCTTTGTGCACGGGTTTTCTTCAGATTGAATTATAGGAGCGTTATTCGGAGGTGAGTGATTCAACTTTGTCTTGGAATGATTTCTTGGCATGTATTTATGTTATGTTTGAATAGCATGTATTAATTCCTAGAGATATATTGTGTAGTTCATATTGGGCATTTATATTGATAAGTAGGCTCAATAGCACGGTGATATGTTTTAATTACCGCGAGCATGGTGATATGTATTTGAGCATGTTAAGTTGCTTATTTGGGTCAGAAGGAGTACGTGGTCACCGTGCCATCTTGTGGAGCCGATATAGGCATTAAGGTCGCACGATTGTTTGTAGAATTGTGGGTCTTACCCTTTCGCGTGGACTTATTGGCGAGGAGTCGCGGATTGGGAGTATGGACGGGCACGTGAGTCTCCGGCGACTAGTATGAAATGTAGAGATGTGAATGCGGACATGTTTATCATTCATATACATATGTTGTTTTATCCACTAAGCATTAGCTTAAACAAATCGAATATGTGTGGTTATTCAAATAACCATTTCAGGTGTAAATGCTGGCGAGGAATCGCAGAAGTGAGCACGTGGGTTGGGAGTTCTTATAGAAGGCAACTTGAGCGTTAATTTTGTAGTTTTGGAGACAATAGGAAATGTTGTAATAAGAATTCTTATGGTTTTAGTTATGTTTAACTTGGTATGTTAGAACGAATCTAAAACGTTGTAATAGTTAGTAACATGTTGTAACTGTGCTTTGGTAATATGTTAATACAGTTAGGATTGCTTTGGATTACTTTTGGAAGTGTGTGTTTGATCGCCGTTCGAATTCAAAAGCTTTTAAACTTAGAAAACTCTGCAGAATGTGCTGTTGCCATAAATCAGTCGACTGGTTGAGAAAACAGTCGACTGGAGCCTCTGTTTTCAGCAACTCTCTGCATTGTTTCATAGAGGATCAGTCGACTGGGTCCCCGACACAGTCGACTGGATCATGTTTTCAATTCAAAATATTTTGTTTAGGCCAGACTTCAGTCGACCGGACTTTATCAGTCGACTGAAAATTTGAAGCCCCAGTCGACTGGGTGTAGAAAGCAGTCGACTGGATGGTGTTTTTAAACCCAACTTTCTGCTGGACCTGGATCAGTCGACTGGATCCGAGGATCAGTCGACTGGACGAATAGTTTTCAAAAATGACTTGTTTATTCCGCTGCGTGTGTTCTTCAAACTAATTTTTGGGAACGTTAATCATTTGGTTTAGCCTCGGTGGCATGCCACGGGCTCCGGTTCCGCTATTGTGGGACCGGGCTGTGACATATTTAATGGTTTTTGGTCATTTTTATTTCTACTTGAACTGGACAAGAATGGCATACTACTCTATAGAAGAAGATGCAAAATGCAATTTTATCTGATAAGATAGGAATCTGACTAAACAAAATGCAAGTCAATTTACATATATATTACTTATATATTTTTGTCATCACATATTCTTATTATGTACTACACTCTCTGACTTTGTGATCTAATCTCAAAAGGTTGTTACATCAACTGGTAGAGTTACTATTCACTTTTGCTATGCTTTCATTGTGTGTTTTCAATTTGAGGATGGTCTAAATCAAATAATTAAAGAAGGTAGCTGACAAAAACAATAGAAATTAGGTGTTACCAGTTGTATGTCTCTTGCTCTACTTACAAATAGAGGCACTTTTTGTTTAGTATGTAATTTACTTCTTGAATGAATCTTAGAACTTTTATTCAGTAATCTCATTAGTCATTAATCACTAATGCGTTACCGTTCAATACCATACTGGAGGGGCGAATTTAAGCCTAAAAGATAGTAAAAATAAGGAAAAAATATAGTGTAGACTTTATTCGGTTGACGAAGCATTTGTGTAGCACTTTCTAGCTTCTAGGTGTGGAACTTTGTATACGTTGCACTTGAAGATGCTTTAAATATAGCCCAATTAATTAGTAAAATTTAGACGATTTATGCAATGTGTTAATGTTTCTATTCTTTTTGTTGTTTTTTTTCTTTGATTTTGTATGAAAACAATTCTTTTCTTTGTATTTAACTATTTATTATTCAATCATGTACTGATGAACTGTCCTCATCTATTGTAGGATGACATTTTGTTTTTTTTTGTTTTTTTGTTTTATTTTTTTTTTGGAGAAACTTCACAAAAGATGCCATGGATAGAACCCTCAGCCCTTACCCTCACATTGGAGGGACAACAAACCTCACATTGGAGGAACAAGAAACAACACAAAGGGTGTACACAAGGGCATTCAAAGCCTTGGTATTGTTGGATGAGTTTTGATTCTAAATCAGAGTTAAAGTTTAACTTTCTTTTTGCTATTTAATACCTTTGAAGTTAGTCATTCATATTATTTAAAATTTGGAGCAGAATATGCAATGTATTTTAGAATTTGAAGTTATTTGACAATAGACAATAACAACCTACTATTAATACAAGGATAACTTAATATATAGTCCTAATATAGACACCTAATTAGAAATTAAACCATTTTTAGAATGAAACTAGAAATAGGTCCCTAATTTATTTTGAGGACCAAAATACCCCTATATAATTATATGTAGAAATATATCTTTACACATATATAATATTTACTTCCCACAATCAAAATTTTAAAATTCAAAACCCATATTAACTATATATATATATATATATATATAGAGAGAGAGAGAGAGAGAGAGAAAGAAAAGTTGAAGGAGAGAAAGAAAGAAGACTTCGCAACACCATGTCCACCACTTTCCGACATAGGTGATTCATGAAGTTCGTCGACACAGAAGCTTGATTCATTATCGACTACGTATTCTAAGAATTTTGATACAAATTTCTCACAATTTTGGAACAAGTAGCTTCAATTCAAACATTGGAGTTTTTTGAGAAAAATGGTTATTGTTTTGATTAGGGCTTGGCTTCACACTAAAAATTTTTCGATTCGACGACGACGATTGGAAGACTGCATGACAGCAATGGCTAGAACACTAACTCGAGTCTTTCGTTTAACCTCTATAATCTTTTCATTTTTTTATATATTATATTTGTTTTGTTTGTAGTTTTTTAGTGATGTGGAAAATTTCATGATCTCTAAGAGGATAATAGTGAGAAATTTGTTTGTGTATATATATATATATATATTTGAATGGAAGTTTCGCAAAGAATTCGTCTTATTAAAGTTTTTGTTTTTGAACAGAAGTGAAAATTTCTCATCAAATTTGTAGTTATTTGGTGAGAACTTCTCACTTTGTTAATGAGAAGTGATAAATTTCTGATACATATGGTCTGCATGTGTGTATATTTGAACAAAAGGTGAGAAATTCTCACGAAATAACCACAAATTTCTCACCTTACATTAAAAACTCGAAGAAAAAAAAACCTTTGCTAATACCATTACGCATATACATAACACAAATATGATTATTTTTAAAAGAAAGACATGCAAACATACTGAGAAGCTTTTCACTCAATTATGAGAAAATATTCTTACATATTAAGTGAGAAATTCTCATTAAATACTAAGAAAATTATCCGTTGATTTTAGGGATATTAATCTCATTATCCATGATCTCCTAAAAATATGCTTTCCATAACTGTATATAACATAAATTTGGAAGTATTTTGAATATACACAACTGTATATATATAAGGTGAGAAATTCTCACATTACTCTTTTAAACTGAAATCCCTTGATATAAGGGATATTAATCCCCTTATCCATGATCTCCTAAAAATTCGTTTCCCATAATTGAATATACCACGATTTTGAAAGTATTTTGAATATACACATGTAAGAACCCTAAAATTTCTATGTAAATAATTATTTTAATTATTATTTTCAGTTAGCAATATTATATGAGTGTGCCTATGTAAGACATGTGTTTGGAAAATTTTAAGTGTTTGGTGGACATATAAATTAAATCATGAGTGAGCACGTTTAGTTTGGAAGTTATATTTTATTAATTTATATTTGTTAAAAAATAAAGTGAAGGGTTGATATGTATTTTTGTTATATAGTGTTTACAGGCCCACGAATGTGTTAAATAATGTAATTAACATTAAAACTTAGTACCGGGGTCATGGGTACCCATTGGGCTACTCATTTTAACACTTTGTACTGCATTCTGGGCTCATATAGGTCTCTTTTGTGAGCCCACAAGAAGAAAAACGGGATTTATATATTTTTGTGTGTTTTATTTACATGTGTTGTGTGTGTAGTGTACATATATCTTATATTAAAAACCCTAGCCACCCAAAAGAAAGAACAGACGTGTGTGTGTGTGTGTGTGTGTGTGTGTGTGTGTGTGTGTGAGAGAGAGAGAGAGAGAGAAGAAGAAGAAGAAGAAGAAGAAAAAGAAGAAGAAGAAGAAAAGGGAGGAGAAAGGAGAAGGATTCCGGGTTCGTGGTAACGTGGGGAATCGCGGAGCATTCGTGGTACGTTGTCAATTTTGGATTGAACTAGGTGAGTTAAACTTTGTGTATCCGAGTATATATATATATATACACGTATGTATATATATATATGTATGTGTATGGGAGTAAATTAGTGCATGTTAAATTTAATTGTTAGGGTTAAATCTTTGTAATGGATCGATACACGTTGCTATTGTTGAAGTAATTTAGATACATTCTTTCCCTTGGTGTGACTTTGCGATCATGACATTAGGGTATTCGAAAGGGTTAGGTGAATCGTTAGATTGATCAAAACTATAGGATATTCATGTTTGTTAGAAAATATATGTGAAATTCGTTTTATGTGTAATTCACACAGTCGCAGAAACTTTAGAAAATTATTAGAAAATCGTGGCTTTGAATTTGAACATTCTGTCCGCGTGTCTTATGTAAAACGTGATTCTGCACACTTTTCGTGTTTTAAGTTTTTCCTGATTCTGCACCGTTTGGGCAGAAATTTAAGATTACAGTAGCAGTTTTCAATATAGTTCAACATGCAAATTGGAGAATATGATTTCTTATTATGTGCTTTATGTATGCTAATATTGAATGTTGGGTTGAGATTATTGTACCTAAAATAACTGATCTTATTTTGTGGTCATTTTGAGAAAAATGAGTAAATTAGATACGTTGAATAGTATATTGGGGATGTTGTAATTTGATTGGAAATTATTGAGGGAAGAATTGTTATGGGTTAATTGATAAAACCCTTTATTGTAAGAAATTGGAATACATCTAAAAGTTAGAGATGTGATTGGATGATAAGACGGAACTATGTAATAAACGTGAAATTTACAATTATTGGGATAATACGAACGATAAGTGATAATTGCAACATAGTTCTTTAGTGTTCACCGCTCCCCGTTGTGTGATATGTTTTTTTTGGTAGCTCGACTTGCTGAGTGTACCATTTTGCCAGTGGCTTCGTGATCAAGCTGGCCTAAGCCTTATGCCCGGCTTATTTGTTAGACGTCTAGGCATATTGACTGGCCTTCTGTGTGTATACCTAGTTTGGTTGATACCCCAACCAAACTAGCACCAGAGGGGATGTTAGTAGTATGTCCGGGCACACATGGGATATATGTGTGGGTGTACCATGGAGGGTGGCCAAGTGGTGAACCTAGGGAACACAAAGATAAATTAAAGGCTAATAAATAATGATAATGGAGTATTTCATAAGATTGATAAGCGTGAAAAAATGAATGCGATGTTTGAGTTAGAATGTGGACGGTTTGTATACAGAATTGTTTGCTTGGTTTATGATCATTCAATTTGCAGGATGGTGGGCCCACTAACGTATTACAGGTTTGGCTCACCATAAGTAATGGGTAAGTATGAAACTCGTAGTAACTTTGGATTTTGGGCAAGAAACTACTTGCCACCACATAAATGGAAACTACTCTATTGTCCAGATATGTGTGTGGAACTACCTGTCTTGACCCAAGAGTATTGTAGTGTAATTTGTTGTCTACGGGTTCAAGTTGGATCCCTAAGACTTGTTGTTTTGTTTAACTCATACCAGTCATGTGACTGACCCGAGTGTGTTATACATTCGGGGACGTTTCTATATGAAACGTAATCGAATGTATTTGTGCAGGTTTAGTTTTTTGGAGATTTTCGTTGGAGCTTCTGTTTCGGTGAAGAGATGGTCGTTGTGTTGTTTATTATTGGAATTGTACTTATTTTTGTTGTACTTGATTGTATTTATTTTCTGGCATTGTGGGCCAGTATGTATAATTGTAATAAATATGGTATATTGGGTATTGGGAACGTTGTAGTTACTCTGACCAATGGATGTATAAATTTTGTTCTTATTTATTTTTATTTCCGCTGAACTCTGTACGTGGACATTTTATTTACGAAAATGATATTTTTTTTTAAAATTGAAAAGTGATATAATATTTATAATGGAACTTTAGTTCTTTTATAATGAAATGGATGTTTGGGAATACAGGTTTATTAAGAAAGAGTTTTCTTTTAAACACAAGATCACATGTCTTTATTTAAGGAGTATTACATATTGTTTTCAATAAATTATCATTTAGTCTGTGTGAGGCCGGGTGTCACTCTCGGTGTTTTGGAAATTGAATATTAGTCTGGATACATGCTCTGGATTAAATATTTGGTTGTCCAAAAAATCGGGGTGTGACAACACAGCTCTCTCTCTCTCTATATATATATATATGTGAATTTCGCACTATATTAAGAGAATTTCTCACTTTTTTATCAGCAACCTTCAATCTTCCACACAAAATAATCTTATTTCTGTGATTCAAATCAATATAAAATATACAGATCATTTTCTACTATAAACGTATTACATACAGATGATTTTATCAGAGTGAGTAAATTCCTTGATTTTATCAAACAAATTTGAAAGTTGAGTAAAATAAGGAAACTACTTGATTTTAGCAATATTTATTCTCTTATGCATGATCTCCATGGATTACACTTGCTATACCCATCATTCACACGCCTTATTTGTGCTGGTGGTACATATATACATATATATATCTAATCATATGGCCAATTTCGAATGCTCTAATAACAAATTTCTCACTTAGTAATACAAATTTCTCACTTTTTGAATGGATAGAATACGAAATTTCTCACAACTAAGTCACTTCTTTCAACAAGATTATCACAAAATTCTCAAATTATGAATTCCAGCATGATTTCGCACTATACTGTGAATTACAGTTATAAATTTCGCACTATATTGTGAGAATTTCTCACATTTTTATCAGCAACCTTCAGTCTTCCACACAAAATTATCTATTATTTCTATGATTTGAATCAATAAAACATACAAATCATTTTCTACTATAAACATATTACATACATATTTAAAAAGGCATTGTTTTGAACCACAAATCAACATAATTTTTGGAATAAAAATCATTATCCATGATTTCCTTATAATCCGCTCCATTTATTAACTACCTTATGTAACTTTATTTGAATTTCACATGTGTCATATATATGTGTATACAATACAGTTATGTATATATGTCTGACAAGGGTATAATGGTCTGAATTTATACTAACCATTTAGGAATAGAGACTAATTATTGATTTCTGTTGCAAATTGAGGATTAATTTCTATACACCAAATCAAGTTAGAATCAATTCCTATTAATGGCCATAATTAGGGACCAAATTGTATATTTCTATTAATACAATTCCAGGTATTATGTAAATTGTCGTTCATTAAAAATGTATGTTTAATTCATAATTTTTTTGTCAAATTTAATTTGTTAATTGCAGTCCAATAATTTTTGTATTTATTTTGGTTAGAGATGCATTTTCTTAAGATATGCTTCCCGTGCATTGCGCGGGCAAAACAGCTTGTTCTCATAAAAATAAAAATAATAAAATAATAAAAAATAAAAATAAATAAATAAATAAATAAAAAAGTTTATTATATTAGTTGGCAATTGCTTATTTTTATTCTTGAAGGTGCTCTCTAATACGAATTTCATTTCATATACAGAACATGTTTACCTTCTTTTTTAAGTTGTAGATAGACGAATTGGGTATGCAGTGAAGAACTAGAAGTTGGCGATGCTAAAAGCTTCTGAGCAGAAATTTTTATGAATAACATGTAATTGAGTGGTAAAAGTAAACAAAAAAAAAAAAAAAGGGAATAAATCTCGTAACTTTAACAATTATTTTTAGTCCTCTACATAATGAGGTAACAATTTAAATACTTGCCATTTTAGCATTTCTTTGTATAGCAATGTTTTTATTTTTACTTTTATTTTTATTTTTTTTATTATTTTTTTTTTATTTATGGAGGAACAATAAAATCATTCCTCTCATTCAATATGGACGAGAGACAAGATTAGTAAGATCTTTTTAATGTAATAATTAGTAGATGGTTGACTAATAATTAGTTAGCTTAGGGTGGTTAAATTGAGGTAGGTTACTAACATCTTAATTACAGAAATTACAATTTATCTACGATAAACTCTCTTTTTGGTGACTTTCATCCTACTTGAGAACAATTTTTTATTTTATTTTTAGGATTCAATCGGAGAAACTTTAGACTGGTCAAGGCTGTATAAGAAAGGAGATCTGATCATAATTTTGTGCGATCGAAATTTATAAGTTAAAGTCTGTCAATTGTTATTTTAGAGGAAAATAATTACTTATAAATTTGAAAAGCTACTATCAAATCACTATGAAAATTGTTTTTCCTTTGCAAGAGAAAGCAATCAATTATACTCACCTCTCGTGAGGTATGACTTAATTACACGAATCTTCCTCGTAGTTTATAAAATTACACTCACCTCCTTTGTCAGAGATAGTCAAGAAACATATAGTAAATTGAATTTTTTGCCCTCATTTATTTTATACAATTGCAAATCCAAGGTTAAAAGACACCTCTCCTGCATTTCTTCTTCTTCCTCCTCTCTTAGTCCAATTCCCAAACCAGTGACTGTTGGTCTCCCGCCCATGGATGGAGGCAGCATAGGACGGGGGTCCAGGCCCCCCTTGAGATTTTAAGAATTAAAATTTTACCGTACATTTTTTTTAGTATTTTACATTTAGGTCCTTCAACTTATTTATGCCCTCCTCCACTTATGTTTAGGCCCCCCAAAGGGGTCCAAAGACCAATTTAGTCATATATATTGATATACAGGTATATATAACTCAAAAGGGAAGGTGCCTAGAATTTTGAAAATTACACTTTTAGTGTGAGAATTTTATGCATTTTATAAATAGGCCCCCTAGAATTTTGAAAGACACTATACAATATTTACGTGTCACCAAAAAGATTCATATTATCAGCATATCCCAAAAAAATCGCAATTGTATACAAGCGGACCCTAAAAAAATCGCCAATTATGTATAAATAGACCAAAAAAAAATTGCTTCGTGGCCGCTACCCCCGAACCCCCTTATAATCCAGGCCCCCCCTGACTAAAATTTCTGGCTCCGCCCCTGCTTTCGCCATCATAAGATTTTAATTGATCTTTGCCCTCATTCAGTTTACCCAATTGCAAATAAACAATTATTTTTAGTACTCTACATAATGAGGTAATAATTTAAATACTTACCATTTTAGCATTTCTTTGTATAGCAATGTTTTTGATCAAGGAATAATTAAGTTATCAATAATGATAGAGGTACACATTAAACGATACTTTAAATGACACACTAGCTTTCAATGCATGTACCATGTGCTGTGTAAGTGATGCACAGAAAAGTATGAAAAATTCAAACTGCACAGGATATATGCATTTAAAACACAGTGTGTCATTTGATGTGTCGTTTAGTGTGTATCTCTATCATTGTTGTTAAATTATTCCTCATTCAATATGGACGAGAGACAAGATTAGTAAGATCTTTTTAATCTGGAGTAATAATTAGTAGATGATTGACTAAATGTTAGCTTTATACCTATATGTCCAAAATGGTCTAGCAATTCAAGTGTTCCAGGTCCGACCCCGACCGATCTCCAACCAGACCAAGACAAGCACAACTACCTGGATGATTGCTATACCGAGCTATAACACCCGTATTTGTGTTATTGTATTTCATTACATTGTCATGCATGATAATGTGATGTGTTGTGTCTTATGACACCTGTGAGAGTGAGTTTTGACTCACGAGTCGATTTGGGTGTCTGTGTTAGAGAACCCGCTGAGACGATTTGAATGAGTGTTTTGTGGTTGTGACGTCTGTCCGAATATGAAACGGTCACTGTGGAATACCTTAAATGTTTATCTGAAAATAAATATTTTCCTGTGTATTTCACTATCTATATTATTTTCTGGTTTAGAATTTATTCTGTTATTAGTTTTAGTGTCCTGGTGAGGACGAATTAACGTGCTATTAATTTGGTAGGCTAATTAGCAACTTCAGAAAGTCATGCAGAAAATTGCGTTTTAGCAACCAAACGGAACTTAGTCGAAAACTTCTGTAATTTTGAGGTTTCATTTGTAAAGCTATGAATTAGCTGTGTAGAAAGTTTCAGAGATTAATTAGGAGCTTTGAAAACTGGTGGGGGGGTAAACGCAATTTCCAAAAATATTGCCTATATATAGTTAAAGATGACTTTAATAATTTGTATAAGTCTTAACCTAAGTTTCAAAAAGAGGCCAAAGGGAGATATAGTTGCTTCGAACTTCTCGACGCCAAACGATGACCTTCTGTCCGTCTGTTTTTTTCCAAATTCAATATTCGAGCGCCTCGAGGTAAGAGCTTCGTTTTGATACCCACTAGGGCCTGTTTGGCCAACTTTTCTGAAAAGTTATTTTTTAGATTTTTTCATAAAAGTTAATAATTGGATTTCTGATCTATAGGAATTGTACTATACGAACTTCTGCACGTTCTTTGTGTACGGGTTTTCTGCGAATTGAATTATAAGAGCGTTATTGGAGGTGAGTGATTCAACTATGTATTTTGAAATAATTTCTTGACATGTATTAATGTTTTGTATGAGAAGCATGTGTTAACTTATAGAGATATATTGTGTAGTTCATATTGGACAATTATATTGATAAGTAGGCCCAATAGTATGGTGAAACGTTTTGTTTACCGAGAGCATGGTGATATGTATTTGAGTATGTTGAGTTGCTTATTTGGGTCAAAGGAGCACATGGTTATTGAGTCATCTTGTGGAGCCGATATAGGCATTAAGGTCACACGATTGAAGAAAAGAATCGTGGGTCTTACCCTTTCGCGTGGACTTATTGGCGAGGAGTCACAGATTGGGAGTATGGGAGATACACGTGAGCCTCTGGAGACTAGTATAAAATGTAGAAATGTGAATACGAGCATGTTTATCATTCATGTACATATGTTGTTTTATTCACTAAGCGTTAGCTTAAACAAATCAAATATGTGTGGTTATTCAAATAACCATTGCAGGTATAAATGTCGGCGAGGAATCGCAGAAGTGTGCACGTGGGTTTGGGAGTTCACTTAGAAGATGACAACATGCTTATCTCGTATTTGTACTAGAGATGTTGTAAGAAGAATTTGTATGACTTTTGGTTATGTTTAACTTAGTATCTTAGAACGGATTAATGATGTTGTAGTAGACAGTAATCGTTTATAACTCTGTTTTAGTAATGTTTTAATCCAGTTAAAATCGTTTTGGTATAAGTTTGGAGTGTGTGTTTAGTCCTTGGTTGATTTCGAAAAACTTTTAAACTTGAAATTATGCAGAAGGAACTGCTGCTATAAAACTGTCGACTGGACCGGACCCAATCGATTGGACCCCTATTTTCAGTAACTTTTCTCCTTTGTTTTCAGGACTTCAGTCGACTGATCCCAGAAAACAGTCGATTGGTTTCTGCACAAAAATTGGACATTCTGTTAGGATGGGTTTAGTCGATCGGACGAGCCCAATTGACTGAAAAATTGGGGCATCAGTCGACCGAACCTTGGGTCAATCGACTGAAGGTGGCTGTTGGAAAAATCTTATTCTCTGCAACCCCAAGTCAGTCGACTGGAGCCCCAACCCAGTCGACTAGATTGTTGATTTTCAAAATATTTTGTTTTCTTTCCGCTACGTGTGTTCTTAAAACTATTTTTTTGGGGAACGTTAATGAATTGGTTAACCTCGGTGGCGTGCCATGGGCTTCGGTTCTGATATTGTGGGATTGGGCTGTGACATTTAGTGGTATCAAAGCATTAGGTTTAGAGCCTTGGGAATGAGTGACGTTATATGCTGAGTGACGTTGAATGGATTGTGTAACTGTAAAGATAATGTTGTCATCATTATAGGAATGCTTCATGTGTTGCATTTGTTGATGTGATGACGAACTGTGCATATTTATATCTTGTTACTCAACAGGGTGAATACTTGAAACGTTATGGTTGATCCGGTAAGAGAGCTGTCACCGCATTCGTATATAGATCAAATGGTGAACATGGTTGGAGATTTTATTCAAGCTGTAAGTGAAAGAGACTAGATGAATGTTCAGGCTCTACCGATTGAAGTTCGATATATTAATGCACCACCGATATCGATAGCTCAACACACAATCGTACAACAATTTCATAAGCGAAAACTGACTTTGTATTGTGGACAGATTGACATAGACTTGGCCGATCATTAGATGATGGACATAGAAAGACACTTCCGTACTGTGATATGTACCTGTAGACATTAAAATTTTGGTAATTATTTAATTACCGATTGATTAATTAATAATTAATTAAATTTAATTATTACGATTAGTCAAAATCAAGAAATTAAAAATATTGCAAATGTGGGCCCTACAAGATACAAGTGAACCAATTTATTTGTGACATGTGTCATATAAATAATGGTCTCTAAAGTGGTGACACGTGTCAAAATCTCAAGGGAAGACTTCAAATCAACGGTTCGGATGTATTGAGTCTTAAATTAAAACTCTACACCCTAAGCCTATAAATAGAGGTCTCTACCCATGTGGAAGGGACCTTTGGCCTTTGAATAAGTTGAGATTTCTCCACAAAAATTGAGAGCTCTCTCTTACATTCAAATCACCCAAGTCTTTCTGAAGAACAAACATCAGTTTGTTGTTCTTCAGATTCAGGTCAAGTCTGTTTAATCCGTTCTTCAAGAAATTGAAGGAAGATTAATCGTTTGTTTGTTCGAGATTAAGTCTCGGCCCTCGTTCAAGCTTGCCTACAAGCACTTCATCCAGCGTGAAGATTTGAAGGACAAATTTACGGTTCAAGAACAAGCTCCAGAAGCCCTTGAATCGTGAACAGTCAAGGAGATCGAATCAAAGGAATTTTCTTTTCATTGTAAAAGAATTATACAGAGATTGTACTCATATTTTCTGAAATCAATAAAATCATATTTGTTCCTCAATTTTCTAGTTATTTCCATACTTGAATTTTGTTGCGTACAAATTTCTGGCACGCCCGGTGGGACATCTCTGCCTTTCATCTCTTTCTCCTACATCAAAGTATCAAAATTCTACTCTAGCAACATTCAATGGCATCTAAGAAGGTTCAACTTCCCAAAGATACCAAGAATAGTGGCAAGAACGTTGTTACTGCAAGTAGCAATAGTAACTCCTCTGCGAAGAACACCGATAGCGTCTCCTCAGGGCCATTCACCCGTAGCAAAACAAAAGTTGCTACCTCTGCTGGTGGTCAAGTCACTTCAGTGAAATTAGCACAAGTGAAGGCCCGCGCGGTTGTCAATACTGATCCTATAGGGACAAAAATGGATGACATGTTGCAGCCCAAGAAATTTCCAGTTGTTACAAAGGATGATACTGTGAAGAACTTGTCAGCATGTTCATCTCGCTCAGTCTCAGATGCTGAATCAGACTCAGATTCGTCCTCAGGGTCATCTCCAAGTAGCCTGAAAAAGTACTCTTCCCCACAGCGCACAAACTCTAATACGTCTTCCTACACCATGGAGATGCCGGTCATGATGACCAATACAACTTCAATCGAAGAGCAACTAGCTACAATGGCTCGTGCAATTGAACAACTTATGAAGACTGTTGAAGAAAAGGACTTACAAATAGCTTCTTTGATGAACAAGTTGGAGGGTCAAAACATAGGGGAGTCAAGCCAAAGCCTGAAACACCCTCCTGGATTTACACCTCCAATTACATCCACAACGGATGACCAACAGGTGCCGCCTACTAAACCAGAGGGGGAGCAAATTGCTACCTCAACATCCGTTGGTGCGTTATCTGACCAACAGCTCCATGACATGATAACAAATACAATAAGAGCACAATATGGCGGCGCTCCTCAAAGTAATCTCATGTATTCAAAGCCTTACACGAAAACCTGCGGGGTACCAACCTCCTAAGTTCCAACAGTTCGATGGAAAGGGAAACCCTAAGCAACATGTTGCCCACTTTGTTGAAACATGCAACAACGCGGGAACTGAAGGGGATCTTCTCGTCAAGCAGTTTGTCCGCACCCTTAAAGGCCATGCTTTTGATTGGTACATCGACTTGGAGTCACAATCAATTGATAGTTGGGAACAGATGGAGCGAGAATTTCTGAATCGCTTTTACAGCACTCGTCGCACGGTCAGCATGATCGAGCTCACCAGTACCAAGCAATGGAAAGACAAACCCGTGATGGACTTTATCAACCGATGACGGTCACTTAGTCTAGATTGTAAAGACCGACTCACTGAAGTATTTACCGTTGAGATGTGTATGCAAGGTATGCACTGGGGCCTTCTTTATATTCTTCAAGGTATAAAACCACGTACCTTTGAAGAACTGGCAACACGTGCGCATGACATGGAAATTAGCATTGCTAATCATGGTGGTAAAAATCCTCCCGTTGTGGAACAACGTAAGGAGGTGAAAGATGTGAAGAAGAATGACAAAACGGGCAAGACCGCAGCAAAAGGGTCTATGGTGGTAACTACTGTTCCCGTAAAGATCCCCTCAAAGGATAAAATGGAAGTAGTAAAGAAACAAGACCAACCCCGTGAAAGTCAAAAGCAACGATCAACACTAAAAGAGTTGCAGGAAAAGGAGTACCCTTTTCCAGATGCTGACGTACTAGGCATATTGGAGTACTTGCTCGAGAAGAAGGTGATTCAACTCCCAGAATGCAAACGACCCAATGAGATGGGCCGTGTGAATGACCCAAAATATTGCAAATATCATCGCATTGTCGGTCATCCCATTGAAAAGTGTTTTATTCTCAAAGAGGTTATCATGAATTTGGCTAAAGAAGGCAAAGTCCTGTTGGACACAGAAGAAGTAGCAGCGTCAAATCATGCTGTCGTCGTTTCTCAGCCTCCAAACGACGCGTATGCACAACGCTTTCAAAAGCAACCATCATTCCCCACACTGGGGGCAAGTGTCAGGTCAATTCAGTTCGGCTCTTTTGAGCCGGTGCAAATTCAACTGTCACCAGAATGCCAGCTGAACTGTCCCGTCTTTCATAAAGAATCATCAAAAGAAGACAATGAAGGATGGACCCTTGTTACAAGGAGAAAGGCACGAAAGCAACAAGTACTCTTGCAACCCACTGTCAATGAAGATAGAGTGCTTCAAAAGAGAAATACATTTTGGCGCCCCAAGAAGAATAATAAGAAGCAGTGGGTAAAACGTGAGGTATATGTTGATGATGTGTTACAACAGCCGCCAAGTTTCGCTACTTTGCGGGAATATTTTCCTAAGGGGTATTTCAATGATAACCTAGTTGTGACAACTTACGCAATTTCTGCTCAAGAAGCTGATACTGAAGATGATTCTGAAAATGAGCAGATGCAAACTTCTAGTATCGACGTTGTGCATGGAAATGAACAAGTTGAAGTGTCAAAGACGCTTCAAAGTTTACCAGCAAAGTTTAGTCTTCACGAGGCTTCACAATTTCCACAACAGGTGCGCTCTGCGCTAGTTCAAGTGTTACAAGAGCCAAACAAACATGCTGCCGTTATTAGTAAGCTTGGAGACAATAATGTTAGTTCGAGCTCTTGTGCATCTTGCTATGCAGCAATTACTTTCACTGATGAGGACCTTCAGTTAGGGTCAAAACTTCATAATCGACCACTTTTTGTTTCGGGTTTCATACGAGAACAAAAGGTTAATCGCATTCTCATTGATGGAGGATCAGCAGTAAATATTATGCCAAAATTCATCATGAAACGCCTTGGTATAACAATCGACGAACTATCTTCTAGTCGTCTCATCATACAAGGATTTAACCAAGGAGGCCAACGAGCAATTGGAATGATTCGTGTCATTCTCACAGTTGGAGAATTAGAGGCAGAAACTTTATTTCACGTGATCGATGCGAAGACATCATATAACTTGTTATTGGGCCGACCTTGGACCCACTGGAACGGAATCATCCCATCGACTCTTCATCAGTGCTTGAAGTTCAATAAAGGTGGCGTAAAGACAGTGATAGGAGATATGAAGCCATTCACCGAGGCTGAAGCTCACTTTGCTGATGCAAAGTTTTACATCGACACTGATACTGACGCATCATCAGAGGCTCTTTCCATAAAAACTTATTCTAAAGGAAATGGCGAGCACAAAAAAGATAGATGTGTAAAAGTTCCTCCCACTAACGCTGCGGCAAACGAGAGTGATGACCTTTTAAGGGTCGTTCTGCCGCAAGAGCTGGAATCATCGGCAAGTGTCAAGACCTCACCACTGATTTTCAAGTATGTTCCATTGTCTTGTCGTAAAAAGGGAGAGTCACCTTTCATTGAATTCTCTAAGGATGAGAAGGCAAAAAGAAAATCTCTCGTAGGAGCAAAGCCAGAAGACATTCAGTTTCTAAAAGAAAATTTAACCATCCCGCTTACCAAGGTTGAACGAGATGAATCGTTGAAAACTCCTTTAAAAGGGTTTGTTAAACCATCTGGAATAGCAACAAAACATGGAACACTCCCTAACAAAAGAATAATTGAAGGGTTTGATCCAAAAGCATATAAGTTAATGGCAAAGTCGGGATGTGATTTCTCAAATCCTACACCCCTTGGAGTCCTTAACCCTCAATCTACAGGGGAGAAGGTGCATGGTCTCACCGAAACTCAAAATAAGCTGAGGCAACAAGGACACATGATTACCTTGCCCAAAACTGGTCTAGGATTTACTCCTGATGAACCTATTCGTATTCCAGTTAGAGGGAAAAGCAAGAAAGTAAATGCCCAGTACATTACGGTAGAAGAAATTGATGACGAGAAAAATTCCCAACGTACTTCTCGTGTTTCGGTGTTTGACCGGATTGGAACATCATCTTCGCATACTTCTGTCTTCGATAGGTTGGGTGAGCGTGTACCAAATGAAGATCGTTCACCCTCTCATACGAGACTTATGTCCCGCACATCTGCTTTTAATAGGCTAGGTACTTCCAATCAAATGGAGGAAAATCAAACCCCTCAATTACGAAATTCAGTCTTCTCTCGAACCACCAAAACAAATTGCTGGCTTACAAAGAGGTGTAATAATGACGTTCCTGAAAGGATCGAAATTGAAAGAAAGGAAGATACTGAAACTCGAAGTTTGATTCCCTCTCGCATGAAGCGCACTACCAAGCTAGATGTAAGTGTGGATGATGTGTTGAAAGATAAACGGCGAACCATCGTGTTGACAAACCAAGATGATCTTGGGAACCAAGAAGCTGACAATGAAGAAGTAGCTTATACATCATATTATCATATTACATTCGAGGAGGCATGCGATGACGACTCCATCGGGGATGATGTTAATGAAGCACCCTCAACACTCGAAGACGGGGGGCAACCTACTCTCGACGAGCTCAAGGAGCTAAATTTAGGGACAATAGAAGAACCTAGACCAATCTTAATCAGCACGCTATTGGAGCCTTTAGAAGATGAAAAATACTTTGAATTGTTGTTTGAATATAAGGATGTGTTTGCTTGGACATACAAAGAAATGCCAGGTCTAGACCCCAAAATTGCAGTACATAACCTTGCAATCAAACATGGAGCACGACCAGTTAAACAAGCTCAACGTTTCTTTAGACCAGAGCTTGTTCCAAAAATAGAAGAAGAAATCAATAAGTTGATTGAAGCAGGGTTTATTCGAGAAGTAAAGTACCCCACTTGGATCTCAAGTATAGTCCCGGTGAAAAAGAAGAATGGACAGATACGCATTTGTGTCGACTTTTGCGACCTAAACAATGCTTGTCCTAAAGATGACTTTCCTATTCCTATTGCTGAACTGACAGTCGATGCAACTACAGGACATGAAGCTCTTTCCTTCATGGACGGTTTCTCAGGTTATAATCAAATACGGATGACCCCTACAGATGAAGAGTTGACTGCTTTTCGGACCCCAAAAGGCATTTATTGTTACAAAGTTATGCCATTTGGTCTTAAGAATGCAGGGGCTACTTACCAACGTGCAATGCAAAAGATCTTTGACGACGTACTCCATAAAAATGTGGAGTGCTATGTTGATGACTTGGTAGTCAAAAGCAAGAATAGGGAAGACCATCTTCATGATCTATGTATGGTGTTCAATAGGTTGAGAAAATATCAACTTAAAATGAATCCCCTTAAGTGTCACGCCCCGACGTAGCATAATTCAGGAAAGCATTTAATTTCCTTTATGGACTCGTAGGTCGTGACAAGTGAGTATGACCAATTGTCCCTGCAACAAATAACTTAACAAACATTTCTAGAGCAAAGGATACTAATAAACATAAGCTCTGAAATTTAAAACTTACTAAACTATTACATAAGTCAATGTCTTAGGCACAAAACGCCCTTATTCAAAAGCAATTCTCCAGTCTATTACAACTTCAGAAAAATGAAAGACATATGAAAATAATAAGCAGCCTCCTGGAAAGACTCCTGCCTCTAACTAGCATAGTCAATGAACTCTGGCTGCTCCTGACCCTGAAAATCTGGACATACAGTCCAGGACGCATCAATGCCGTCAGCTTTTGCAAGCTGGTGAGCAAAATAAACATGTGCTCGCAATGTATATATAAGCATATAAAACAAAAGTCCAATTTAACATTAACAGTAATTTATTCAAGGTTCCAATTCCAACATAAGTCACGGGGGAAGATAGTAAACAATAAATATGTAATTGCACCTGATTCTTGTAAACATCTTTACCTTACCAATTCTGCTCTTTAAAACAAACTCAATTCAACCAACGCATCAACTCAGATACCAGGGGTAATAACTACTCATTTATCCAATTCACACGCTATACTATCGCCTCCAATACCAGGAATACTATCCAATCGGTATTGAAGTCACACGCCACGCTACCGCCTAAGATACCAGGAATACTATCCGATCGATATCTAGGCCGATCACAACCAACCGTCGCTCCGGATATCAGGAATACTATCCGATCAATATCCGAAACGCGCGCCTTAGATACCAGGAATACTATCCGATCGATATCTAAGTCGTACACAACACTACACAATTGCCTCAGATACCAGGAATACTATCCAATCGATATTGAGGTTGCAAACCACACTTTAGCACACGCTATGTATGATAACATCAAAAATCATAATCCCATTCATTAATCTCAGAGCCGAATAATCATTCAATGTAAATTTCATTCATATTTGATCTAATTAATTCTTGGTTCATCAAATTCTTAACCATGGACCTTTTAAAACAGTCTATTTGCCAAACAGTCCCTTAAAATTTCCCAAAACATTTTCCAAACAGTCCCTTACCAAAAATACACAAACTGTCAAAACTGCCTCAGGTCGCGCGAGCGGGTCGCGCGAGCGAGGGGAAGGGGAAATCGCGCGAGCGGATCGCGCGAGCGAGGGGGAAGGCCGGATCGCGCGAGCGGGTCGCGCGCGCGAGGGGGGGGGGGGAAGGTCCGCGCGAGCGGGCCGCGCGAGCGATCCTCGCGCGAGCGGGTCGCGCGCGCGAGTTCTTGCAGAACGTCGTCTTCTTCCTCGTTTTTCCTCTGTTTTCAGTTTTCAAAACTGTTATATACCCATTTCTGTTTTCTGTTTCAAACAATACATGCAATATACGGTTTTCTTCGGTTTTTCGCGTAGATTACGAATACGCGATCAATTTTAATTATTACGGATTGTATCTTTTGATTTTCGCGATTAAACTTAGAGTGTCAAAACTTTAAATCGACGATACGTCGCGATACGGATAAATTATTGCGTAGGATTTGAACCGTAGCTTATTGGGACTAAGATCTTCCATTCCCAATTTACAGAATTGAATTTGGTTTACTTTTACAAAACTCCATTTTTCAAGCTCCAATGGTGAACACATATATATACACATATACACTCTCATATACACTGAAATACACATATATAAACATGGCGAGTGAGTTTAATTTACTCACCGAGGCTAATTATACAGAGAATTTTGAGAACGAGAATTCCGCCGAAATAATCCGTCGTCTATGAAATTACTCCTCCGTTCTCTTGATTGATATATATATATATATAGAACTATGTATGTATCATGGTATATGTATGTGTATGTATACAAACTGTGTGTGTGTGATGTTGTTCTTGAGAAGAAGAGAGAATGGAGAGGATTAGAGAATGAGAGATGAGACACTGTGAGAGAAAAATGTGAGAGAGAGACACAAACTAACGTATATATAAACTGAGGAATTTTGGGCTCCAAGCAATCAAGGGATTTTGCCCGGTGTGGTTGAGCTCACGTGCTCCCACACCCAAGATGCGATATAAACGCAGATTTAAAATAAAACTGGTATTAATGGTTGAAAATAAAAATACAGGAAATTATATTAACGTAGGAATAAATTCCCGGTTTGTACAAAAATATAGATATCGATTTTGAAACCATAGAAAATATTTTCTATATTTTCAAATATTACGGTTTGACCCCAGATAATTATTTATAAATAGAAATTAAAACAGATGCTCATGGAAATGAAATGCCGTATTTATTTATTAATGATAATAAAATACAGGGCGTTACATTAAGTGTGCTTTCGGCGTTACTTCAGGAAAATTCTTGGGCTACATTGTTCGACATCGTGGCATTGAAGTTGATCCAGCCAAAATTGATGCTATTCAAAAAATGTCACCACCTAAGAATTTGCATGAATTACGAAGCTTACAAGGTCAACTCGCTTTTATTCGCAGATTCATTTCAAATTTAGCCGGAAGATGCCAACCTTTCAGTTGTCTTATGAAGAAGGACGTACCTTTCATATGGGATCAAGCTTGTCAGAATGCTTTGGATAACATAAAGAGGTACTTGCTTAATCCTCCAGTGTTAGGAGCTCCCATAGTAGGAAAGCCGCTTGTACTTTATATTGCTGCGCAGGAAGAATCACTTGGGGCTCTCCTTGCGCAAGAGAATGAAGAGCGCAAGGAAAAAGCATTATACTACTTGAGTCGTCGCTTGACTGTGACAGAGCTAAAGTATTCTCCTATTGAAAAGACATGTCTTGCATTGGTCTTTGCATCACAGAAGTTAAGACATTACTTTTTAGCTCACACAGTTCACTTAGTGGCAAGAGCTGATCCTATAAAGCACGTCATGTCCAAACCAGTTCTTTCCGGACGACTTACACGATGGTCAATCTTATTCAATGAATTCGAAATCATTTACGTCCCTCGAAAGGCCGTCAAAGGACAAGTTATAGCAGACTTCTTGGCTGATCACCCAATCCCAGCTGATTGGGAAATCTCAGAAGATTTTCCTGATGAAGATGTACTATTCATTGATATACTTCCCCCATGGATGATGTTTTTCGATAGAGCATCACGATTCGATGGAGCGGGGGCAGGCGTAGTCTTGGTTTCACCACAAAGGCAAATTTTTACATACGCTTTTACACTCGGTGAAAGGTGCTCTAACAACGTTGTCGAGTATCAAGCTTTAATCATTGGCCTCGAAATGGTAGTAGAAACAAAAATTCCTGACTTAGAGATTTATGGTGATTCAAAGTTAGTTGTCAACCAGCTTCTCAAAGACTACGAAGTTAGAAAAGATGACTTGGTGCCATACTTTCGATATGCTTTCCATCTTTTGGAAAAGTTTGATAGTGTCGTGTTGGAACATGTTCCTAGAAAAGATAATCGACTGGCAGATGCCTTGGCAAACTTGGCTACAATGCTAGCATTATTGGAAGATGAAAAGATTGACATCCCTGTGTGCCAGCGGTGGGTGTTACCCCATTTGCTCGATTGCACGTTAGTGGAGGTCAACCTAATCTCAGTTTTAGCCATTGAAGCAGACGATTGGCGGAGACCTCTCATCGACTACTTGGAGCATGGAAAATTGCCAGAGGACTTACGTCACAAGACTGAGATAAAGCGGCGAGCTCCACGGTTCATATACTACAAAGATACCTTGTTTCGACGCTCTTTTGAAGGACTATTTCTACGCTGCCTTGGAGAAGTTGAAGCAACTCAAGCTATGGAGGAAGCGCACTTCGGAATATGTGGGGCCCATCAGTCTGGACCAAAGCTTCACTTTCGTGTGAAAAGAATGGGTTATTATTGGCCTACTATGGTGAAAGATTGCATGGAATATGCGAAAAGATGTCAAGCTTGTCAGTTTTATGCAAACTTTATCCATCAACCACCAGAACCCTTACACCCTACTATCGCTTCCTGGCCATTTGAAGCATGGGGACTTGATGTAGTTGGACCTCTGACAAAATCATCCAGAGGTCACTTGTACATTTTGGCGGCAACCGACTATTTCTCAAAATGGGCTGAAGTTGTCCCGCTCAGAGAAGTGAAAAAGGAAACTGTCGTTGATTTCATCAAGACTAATATTATCTTTCGGTATGGCGTCCCTAGATACATCATTACCGATAATGGAAAACCCTTCTACAATTCTCTCATGGATAAGTTATGTGAGGAGTTCAGTTTCAAACAGCGGAACTCTTCCATGTACAACGCTCCAGCCAATGGTCTTGCAGAGGCGTTCAACAAAACCCTATGCAACTTGCTTAAGAAAGTGGTGGCCAAGTCAAAGAAAGATTGGCACGAGAGGATTGGCAAGGCATTATGGGCGTATCGCACAACTCATAGAACATCTACACAAGCCACTCCATATGCACTCGTTTACGGTGTTGAGGCCATTTTGCCACTAGAGCAACAGATCCCATCGTTGAGAATTGCATTACAAGAGGGCCTAACAAATGAAGAAAATGCACGTTTGCGTCTCGAAGAACTAGAAGCATTGGATGAAAAGAGACTCGAAGCGCAACAAAGAATTGAATGCTATCAAGCACGACTCTCCAAAGCTTTTAACAAGAGAGTACTTCAAGTTGGAGACTTGGTATTAGCGGTTAGAAGACCCATTATACTTAGTCATCGCACTGGCAACAAGTTTACGTCAAAGTGGGACGGTCCTTATGTCGTGCGTGAAGTCTACACCAGCGGTGCCTACAAGATTGTTGACGAAGATGGATTACGTGTAGGTCCAATCAATGGGAAGTTCCTAAAAAGATACTATCCATAAAAGCACACCGCACTCCTGGCCCGCACGAGTATAAACTGTGTACGGCACATCAAAAAATAAAAAAATAATAAAAAATTATTCTGTCTTTTGGAAATAAATGCTTTGAACTACATAATGACTTGATCCCTTTCTTAGGGTACGTAGGCAACTTGAAATTTCAAGTTCAGTCAACATTAATGAATAGGCACATGCAAATCACTATTGATAGAATACGTGGTTAATTTGATGAGATGCAATAACAATCACAACTGAGCATGCAATATTGTTGCCTCATGAAGAGGCAAACTGTAAATGAACAATATGAATGAGCATATCAGAAAGGAAAAGGGATGTCATTTATTATTGGAAGAAAGTTAATAATAATGTCATCTGAATAAATTACTAAGCTGTTAAAGCTATAAAAAAAAAAAAAAAAAAGGGACATGGAGAGGTCTCTATATGTATCAATCCATCCAACATGAAGAATCAAGTGACGACTGAAGACTCTCAACCTGTCTGCGCAAATTCTGTAGCATTTCTGCATCTTCAGTTGTTACCGTTGGAATCAAAGTCACCTCATGTAGAACCTTTTCCGCTGCTTCTACCTGGTGCTTAGCTATTTCAACTGTGACATTCTTAGCCTTCAAGTCTCCTTCCATATGCGACTCTTCCTGCAACAGAGAACGTAATGTCGCCTCAAGAGTGATTCTTTTCTTCTTGACATCAGCTAAAGCGGAAACGAAATCACTTTGATCCTGCTTTGCTGTCATGAGGTTGGACTTGACAAATTCAAGGTCCTTTGTTGCCTTAACCCTTTTGGTTGCTATGTCATGCACGGATACACACCCAGTGAGCTGCTTTTTAAATTCTAGGTACGCATTTACACTGCCCACATATGAATCTACAATGGTCTTTAAGGGGTATGGGTCACCATTAAGACTACTAATGCTCTTGTATACGGATGAAGCAACTTCATGCACCTTAGAGACACGATTAAGTGAGGCCTCCTTAAGTAATTTTGGCAAGTCAACTCCTAACCCTTCAATCGCCCTCTTGACAAAAGACGAAGCGATATTGCTAGGTTGATACGTAGAACATGAACGTGTAGGAACGACATTAGGCCGTGACACAATGGTATGACCTCCAAGGTATGTATCTACCTTCGTAGCTTGGGAGGTAATATCTGGTGTGTTCTCAAGCGTCTTGGTTCCTGAATCATCGTGCAATGGCCCAACTACCGAGTTTTCGCTACAGCTGAAAGCATCAGCCTCCAAAGTCTTTTCATCGTCGTCCTTTTCATTGTCTTCCCCGACAACCAGTTCGCATTCTCCTAACTGTAAAAAAAATGTGTGGGGTAAGAATTCAAGTACAAACGTTGTTAAAAAAAAAGGAGTTAAGGGACATTACCTGTTCATGTGTCCCTATGATTGCACACGACGAGCTGGGAACTCCATCAAAAAAGGTTTCAAGGTTAGTATCGCGAAGGACAATCCTTGGAAGCACCAAAGATTTATTCTTTTTAGGAGCAGACTGTTTGTAAGTATCCTGATCATACTTTTGCGAGTCTCCTACTTTTTCTCCTTCCACAACGCTAAAAAGATGACCTGGGTGATATCTCTTCGTGCTTCGTGTACCTTCAGAAATCTGGCGAACTGATGAAGGACATGAAGAAGGTTTATCGCTTATATTTTTGGTGACTCTATCATCACCATCGTTGTCATCACCATCATCTTCTAAATCTTGAAAATCTTCTGAGTCAGAGCTTTCTTGGGTCTTATGTTTCTTAACTCGCTTGGACTTAGATGACTTGGGTACCGTACTCTTAATGAGAACTTCCAACCCATTTGTTAAGTAGTTACCATGCGTGCTTAACCACCATTCTTGGTAGGATTGCACGGTGTGGACACTCGGGTCATCACAACAGATGGGTAAACGTACGCTAGCGAAAGTACTCTTCGCAAGACATATGCGCCAATATTCAAGAGCTTGCTTAGGGATAGCAGAACGAACATCAATCCTTAAATCACCCGGTATGCCTTGACAAAATCCAAATTGCCTGCTAAAGCGATTGGGACTATAAGGTTCAATGATGATAGAGTTTTCTTGACGTAGTATCAGGTTGCTCGAACGGATGCTGACAAAATAACTTTGTCGCGAAGGACACAAATTTCCATTATCGAGCAACGTCTCATTCTTCTTATTCATCATAATGCAACACCATTTTGCTTGGTCGCCATTATGGATTAGCTCTCTGGCTTCGCGTTCATCAAAATATTTAGCGCCACCCTCGCCTGAGTATTTGGACATTCTAGGCCCTTGCACTACCCCTTGCGTCTCGTCAGGGATTAGATAGTGTGTACCAAAATAGTATGCGAGCCATCCATACACATAATGAATGGGAAAATATGAGCATAACCGCCATGGACGTGAAGATTCAGAAATTTTATTCAACCCACGGTAGATGCTAGCTAGCACTGGCACAGCAAGGCTATATTCGTGACCATCTGCCAAGAAGCTAGCAACCTTGAAAGTCCCAGGACGAATAATGTCTACTTCACTTGTAGGGAAAACAAACACGCACAACCAACAAGAAAGAAATGCAGCTAAGTGTGTATCGTCTCGAAAGGCACTTCTAATCCCAAGATTGCCAAAAATTGCCTCCTCTGATGGTGTTCTTTGTCGAGGACTGTCAAGGTTTCCGGTAGGATTATGAGTCGACTTAGGGCGAGAAACCTTCTTGTACTTGCGTGCTCGAGGTTTATTAAATGTATACTTTATGTCTCCTATGAACCAAAATTGAATCCATTCAACAATTGATACTGGAGACTTGTTCTTCTTCTTTTTCCGTAAATCATGGTAAGCCGAGAACAAGAATTTACAACTATGAGGAACATGTTTGGTGTTTGTTTGTTCGTTCACCTCAGTTAATTCCAAAGCACTTGGAATGACTTCCTCATAAATATCACCAACTACAGGAAGGCCGCCCAATAGTCGCAAATCCCATAGAGATATGGATAATTCACCAGCGGAGGTGTGAAGTGTATTAGTGGTCTAGCACCAAGCTTCACAAAAAGCTCTTATGATGTCAGGGTTGTGATCATATGTATACAACGAGGCATAAACTGCATGGTAGATGCAAGCTTTATTAAGTGCCTTCGAATAGTTCCCGAGAATGTATTCATCCCACTCCCAGTAATTGGTGATGAATCCAAATTCACCTCCAAGCTTCAACGTGTAGCCCCAACGTACATCTCCTGCAACTATTCGGCGACCCAAAGTCTGGAATGACTTCGCACGAGGGACCTCTGAGTGGAAAGGTGATTGCAATAAAACATGATCTGGTGATTCGGGAGGATCTGCAATCGACCATTCTTCTAAATTTGGTAAAGTATTTAATTTTGGCCATGCAGGTGAGAATGGACCTGATGAAGGTCTAAGTACAAGAAATGTACTGCCTGTTTCCGCTTCGTCATCTTCATTATCCACCATGGACAAGAATTTTTTTTGTGATGCGGTAAAATCCTTAAAGAAAACCATCATCAATCTAGACAATAACAAAGGAAAGAATTAGCCAGTGCAGGTGCCAAAAAAAAAAATTAAATAAAATAAAATAAATAGATAAATAAATAAAATAAAGTAAAATGTTACAACAACAATAAAAGATGTCAAAAAAAAATGTGGTTGAGCAGTGTAAACAATTTTCCGGAGTCACTTCGGGGTGCTATCCTCAAAGGTATTATTCACTTTAGGGGGAAGCTAAATGCCCGAAGGTATTCTCCGAAAAGGCCGAAGACTCTGATACACTTTAGGAGGGCTAAACCCAAAGGTACTTTATCACTCTCCAGAGTCACTTTGGGATGCTTCAAAGGGCTTATTCACTTTTAGAAAGCTATGCCCAAAGATATTCTCCGGAGCGTCCAAGATGCCGAAGTATCAAACAATTCTCCAGAGTCACTTCGGGGTGCTATCCTCAAAGGTATTATTCACTTTAGGGGAAAGCTAAATGCCTGAAGGTATTCTCCGAAAAGGCCGAAGACTCTGATACACTTCAGGAGGGCTAAACCCAAAGGTACTTTATCACTCTCCAGAGTCACTTTGGGATGCTTCAAAGGGCTTATTCACTTTTAGAAAGCTATGCCCAAAGATATTCTCCGAAGCGCCAAAGATGCCGAAGTATCAAGCAATTCTCCGGAGTCACTTCGGGGTGCTATGTCCAAAGGTATTATTCACTCTGGGAAAGCTAAATGCCCAAAGGTATTCTCCGAAGAAGCTGAATAATCTGCTACTTTGAATGCCTGAAAAAAAAAAAAAAAAAAAAAAAAAAAAAGAGAAAGTGCTACAATTCTATATACAAAATACATTTTTTTAGGCAGTCAAACATAGAAGTTAAAAGAGATGCTTACTAAAGGATTGGTGGGCTGTAAAGTCTTTGGAAGCTACTATGCAAAAAAGGAAGTACCTGTAAAAAAAAAATGAATAAATAATATTCAATATGGTACTTTATGCCATGGAAAATTTTTGGAATCTTTGATGGTTTTTCTACTATGTATATATAATTGCAAAGCAGTAGGCGCCAAAATAAACTCACTACTACCAGACACTATTAGTGCAAGTGGCTAAATATTGAAGACATCATGGACTCGTGAGATGTGTGCGCAGTAGGAATTATCTTATTCTATTGGGGTACACGGTATCTAATATTTGTTATTCCTAAACTATACATAGTTAATGGAGGAGGTCAAATGTTAAATAAGGTGATGCCAAAAATAGTTACCTTGTATTAACCAGAAAACTCTTAACCTTCCAAACAAAAACTGTGGTGCTCCTTCAAAAGAAATCTATGGTTGCAAATTGTGCGTCCCTCTATATAGGGGAGAGAAGGGATAGGAAGAATAATGGGAGTCTCCTAGATGAATTACAAATTGTTCTTTCCCAAACTCACTTACATGGCCGACCAAACTTGGTTGCCTAAAATGGATTAATTTAAAAATCTCCAATCCTAGAAGGATTGGGCAGTACCTATCTAAATTGGTTGCTTAAACACCACGTAAAATATATATATTTATATATATCATTGGACTCACGTGGTATGTCTACTTCAATTTGTGTGGGTAAGAATACTAGTCTGTTGCAACCTTATGATTGTTGCGACTTTACATGCAAGTAAAAGTGCTTGTACATGTGTGACCAAAAAAAAAAGGGGGGGGGGGGGGGGGGGGAGAGGAAGATCGTTTACCCGGGGCATATATGATCAGTAAAGGGGAAAAATATCCGAATCCTATATAAGGTGTCATCAGGTCCAGCTTGTATCACATGCATATTTGTAGTGGTGTTATGCCAATACCAAAAGTACATGGAGTATAACTGCTAATATATGGGATATTCTGGTTCACATTTAGTGACTGCATATTTAGGGACAATATGTATTGATCTAATATGCTATGGAGATTTATTGCATATAATTGATAATTTAAAAAAAAAAAAAAAAAAAGAAAGAAAGAAAACGAAGGTAAAGAAGAGGCTAACTTACAGTTTCTGCCCAGAAGTTCTCTTTGAAGCCTCCAATCCGTGCTTGCATATCAAGTATCAACATATGTATATATATATATATATATATATATACACACACACGTGGGTTGAGCAATGGTGAAATTGCAAGTTTCCTAATATTTTGTTTCTTGCTTGGGAAGGAAAAAAAGCTCCTAACATGATTAGGAAACCAAAAAAAAAAAAAAAAAAAGCACTAAATAATGTGGATGTAAATTCTGTGGGTGAGGCGGATTTAAATTCAAAGTCATAGGACATGTTTGGGAAATTCGGATATGATGCTATGGACTAAAGCTTCAACAATGCACCAAAAGCATGTGCCCGATATCATCTTGATACTAGGTAATGAACATATTGTATTTTGGTGTAAAGTGATATCATCCATGCACGAAGTCTCCTAAAATACTTGTGTCTTCTTGTTGGGTCTTCTTGACTTCAAAGCCACATAAATTCAAATTAAAGGAAATCATTCAATGTGATGAGGTGCACTTAGTTTGGTCACCGTTTAATTGTATGGGTCCGTTTGGGAAAGTCAAGAATTGAACTAATTTCAGTTCAAAAGTGCCATAAGTTTCAAAACTTGTGATATGCTTAAAAAAAAAAAAAGTTACTAATAGTAATATATGCAAAAAAAAAAAAAAAGAGTTACAATGAGTCTGTACGGAATTAGTGTATGGCATTAATTAGCACTACACTAACTTGGGAATCATAACACTACTCCATAGTGTAATGTTCCTAAATACAATAATATGTGCGAAGCTGGTTTGACGGACTACAAATTGATTCAAGGTAAGTGTATTGAATACTTCAAGACCCGTCGCGGGTGTACGGTAAACATAATGTCGACGTGCCGTGAAGTGGGGGCATTTGTAGACATTAAAATTTTGGTAATTATTTAATTACCGATTGATTATTTAATAATTAATTAAATTTAATTATTACGATTAGTCAAAATCAAGAAATTAAAAATATTGCAAATGTGGGCCCTACAAGATACAAGTGGACCAATTTATTTGTGACATGTGTCATATAAATAATGGTCTCTAAAGTGGTGACACGTGTCAAAATCTCAAGGGAAGACTTCAAATCAACGGTTCGGATGTATTGAGTCTCGAATTAAAACTCTACACCCTAAGCCTATAAATAGGGGTCTCTACCCATGTGGAAGGGACCTTTGGCCTTTGAATAAGTTGAGATTTCTCCAAAAAAATTGAGAGCTCTCTCTTACATTCAAATCACCCAAGTCTTTCTGAAGAACAAACATCAGTTTGTTGTTCTTCAGATTCAAGTCAAGTCTGTTTAATCCGTTCTTCAAGAAATTGAAGGAAGATTAATCGTTTGTTTGTTCGAGATTAAGTCTCGGCCCTCGTTCAAGCTTGCCTACAAGCACTTCATCCAGCGTGAAGATTTGAAGGACAAATTTACGGTTCAAGAACAAGCTCCAGAAGCCCTTGAATCGTGAACAGTCAAGGAGATCGAATCAAAGGAATTTTCTTTTCATTGTAAAAGAATTATACAGAGATTGTACTCATATTTTCTGAAATCAATAAAATCATATTTGTTCCTCAATTTTCTAGTTATTTCCATACTTGAATTTTGTTGCGTACAGTACCAACGAGGAGAAAATTTTGTGTGCATCTGATACATTAATGATGAAGCATTAGATTGGTGGAATAATGTTCTAGAGCAAGGGAAGCCGACCACGTGGGAAGCATTTCCTCAATCTGCTTATACTCAGAAATGCCAAGAATTTGCAAGTTTAGTCTAAGGGGATATGAATGTGAGTGAGTATGTTTATCGTCATAACGCTTTGCTACGTTTTGCGAAATCTGCAGTTTTGACTAATGGGGATAAGGCTCGTAAGTTTGAGGAAGGGCTTAGGGAGAATATCCGTAGTCGTATGGACATGTTGGCAACACTCGACTGTTTCTCTAGTTGAGGAAGCTGCCCGTATTGCTGAGCAAGTGTCGATCGCTTTCGACAAGGACAACAAGAAAAGAGAGCAAATGACAATAGGGGCAAGAGCCAAGGGAATGTGAAGAAATCGTTTACACAAGGTTTGGGATCAAACATGGGTAGTCAGGGAGGGAGTACATTCGTAGGAGACTCGAGACTGTTATGCCCGACATGTAATCTAGGACACAGGGTTTTTTGTCATCTGTTAAACACCTGTTATCTCTGCAAGCAATTAGGACATATATCCCGCAATTATCCTATGAATACGAATGTGATCGCACCGAACACAACCTCGTACACAAAGAGCTACAACTCAGAGATGAGGGGGAAATGTTTTGAGTGTGGACAGTCGGGGCACATAGCGAAGAACTGTCTGAGTAAGAGACAACAGGGAATGAGTACCGGGGTATCGAGTGTGCCAAGCGGATCAAGGACGGAACAACGAATGGATAAAGGGAAAGGAGTCGCACAATAACAAGGACGATACTTCCAGCAGGCCGGAGAATATGGATGATACAGTCGTATCAGGTATTCTTCCTATTTGTTCGTATCCTGCACGTATACTTATGGATTCTGGTTCAACGCATTCATTTGTATCATGTGACTTTATTAAGCATTTAACTGTTAAGTCTGAACCGCTAGGATATGATTTGTGTGTATCATTGCCTAGTAGTGAACCATTAGTAACTTCTTCAGTATTCAAGTCGTGTGAGATCAAAATAGGCGATAAGGTCTTGAGCGTTGATTTGATTCCATTGACAGTGAATTACTTTGATGTTATCTTGGGTATGGATTGGTTGTCGGTCAATCAAGCTAGAATTGATTGTGAACAGAAACGGGTTAGTTTCTATCTGTCAAGACAAGAAGAGTTTACTTTTCAGGATAAGGGTGTGACTATACCGCTGTACTTGATATCGACAATTCAAGCAAGTAAGATATTGAAGAAGGGTTGCTCGGGTTTCTTATGTTCAAGTATCGACACAAGAGTTCTTGACCGCTAGTAGAAGATATTCCAGTAGTTCGAGAATTTTCAGATGTTTTTCCTGATGAGTTACCTGATGTATTGATTGAAAGAGAGTTTGAGTTCATGATAGAGGTATTACCAGGATCACAACCGGTATCCAATGCACCGTACCAAATGGCACCATTAGAGTTAAAAGAATTAAAGGTTTAGTTACATGAGCTACTTGAGAAGGGTTTTATCCGACCTAGCGTTTCACCGTGGGGAGCTCCGATCTTGTTTGTGAAGAAGAAGGATGGGACAATGCGTATGTCATCGACTACCGAGAGCTGAATAAGTTAACCGTCAAGAACAAGTATCCGTTGCCGTGAATAGATGACTTGTTTGATCAGTTGCAAGGGGCTTAGGTATTTTCGAAGATTGACTTGAGATCCGGTTACCACCAGTTGAAAGTCAAGGAAGAAGATGTTGAGAAGACAGCTTTCAGAACTAGATATGGTCATTTTGAATTTCTGTTTATGCCGTTTGGACTGACTAACGCACCAGCTGCTTCATGGAATTGATGAATAATGTAGAAACTGAGAGAGACAATAAGAGGTCAAGATGTACAGAGAGTACAATGTTTTTGAGTTCCTAACAAGAGCAAGAACAGAGAACTCAGTTAGAATTATTTCAAATGAAATGAACTTGTAAGAATTTGCTCAAGGGATAATAAGTCAAAAAGAATGACATTGTAGTATTAGTAATCAAATTTATTTAGAATAATCTTAAAGACAATGAACTTTCAAGATTTTAGTTCAAAGAATAATATGTCAAAGAATGACTTTCCAGTACTAGTGCTCGAACTTGTTCTCAAAAGAATTTGTCAAGAATCGGGTGATCAAGGTACATACTCAAGAATTGTTGACTGGGGAATTTCTAAAAATTCAAGGAAATGAATTACTTATCAAGGAGTGTATCACAATAATTATTGACGGTAATCGGATCCACTTTACAAAATATATAGATACCATTTTCAGAAGAAATGGCCATTAGAATAGGAGGCATCGATCTACTCAAAAGGACTGGAATGAGTAGAAAGGATATGACTGCTTACTATGGTACTTGCCTTCCATATCTAAGGTAAAGTTTGCCTCTCTTATTATCTATTACGGGTCCTCTAAGAACTCCTCCTCAGGGTCCTCCTCATCCTCCTCCTCCTCCTCCTCCTCGATGTCAGGTGGATCTGCTTCGTGGTTCTACTTAGGCATCGGTATCATCTTGTCCTCGTCAACTGGCGGTGCTGGATGATCGTGTACATCATCCCCTGTTCTCTGAAGATCGTCCGTTGGGTAAACCTCCTCGATCGGCTCGTCGTCGCTACTCGCCGGATCGTCCTCAATTGTCAGGTCATCTTCGTCATCTGTGCCATCACCTTCAGATGGGTCGTCTGCTAAGTGGTCATTGCCTGCAGAATCCTCTCCACTCTCTATGTCGTTGTCACTATCTGTATCAATGGGATCTGAATCCGCATCTGGCTCTGGTATGGGCTCGGGTGAGAATGGTGGTGCTGGTGCGGCCATGATAATCGGGAAGAGTATATCGTCATACAGTGCCTCGTCCTGAGCCATGTTGATAAGCTCCTGGTGGATAAGTATGGTAGTCTCTGAAGCATGAATCGACTCAAGCTAAACTCGATCCGGATACTACAGTGCATCGGTAAGCACGGCTCTCCGCATGTCCTCCTCCAAAATGTGCCTCGCTCTTTGGCGGATCCGCTGTCGATATAGTACGGGGTCAGCAGGTTGGATACGACCGTCGAGAATATAGTGACCTCCAAAATCATCGTGAACGAAGATCGACTCCATAGTCATGCAAAAGGAGCTAACTTAGTGTCAGTACTAATACGAGGTAAATCTTAGGCTCATTACTTAAGGTGTAGGACAATCAGTGAGCGCGTCTAAACCTAAAGCTCTGATACCAAAAATCCCTGTCACGCCCCGAAGTACCAAAAATAGGGAAAAATAAATTTCCTTTATGGGTTCGTAGACACGTGACTGGTTGTGAATGTCACCTGATTGTCCAAACATGCTTATAACCATAACATAATATGGGAAGATGACTATGTTCAGCGGAAGCAGGAAACTAAAACATTCAAGTCTTACATCAGTAGTATATTACTGACCCAAAGATAACCAAAAGATACAGATTATAAGTTCATCTAAGCTAATACATCATTAACATATTAGTAACAGAACTATGACAAAAGAAAAGCTCCAAGATCTTCAGCTGGCGAAACCGTAGCCTTCCTCGAAGTATTATTCACCAGCATATTCTTCAGTAGTAAGGTCCACATCTTGATAGCAGTCGGCTCCGTCTGAACCTGCAAAGGCTGGACGTGGAAGGTCCAGCGGCATGAAAAGTCGTTAGTGGTTAAGCTAAGTGAGGGTCCCCTTAAGGTTACCACCACCAAGGTAAGTTATTCATCATCATTACTTATTCTCAAAACCAAATCTCGTTCAACTCAACCATACTCTTCAAAACTTAGCCAAGAACTGAACTGACCAACGATATTGACTGAAAGAAGACTTAACTCCAAACGCATTTACGGGTCAAGAAAGAACAACACTTGACAATGAATCGCTTGATCGAACACGTCAATGATGATCCTCAGGTCACCCGTAAGACCGAACACGTCATGACGATCCTCAGATCAAGAATGCTGGATATTAACAAACACTTTATCGAACACGTCATTGACGATCCTCAGATCACCCGCAAGTAACCGAACACGTCATGACGATCCTCAGATCAAGGGTACAAAACCTTTCACAACTCCTGCGGGATGTTAACATTCACTTGGTCGAACACGTCATGCCGATCCTCAGGTCACCCACACATAACCGAACACTTCATGCCGATCCTCAGACCAAGGGTGCGAAAAACTATTCAACTACTTGATCGAACACGTCATGACGATCCTCAGGTGATCATCCGCACTTGACGAACACGTCATGCCAATCCTCAGATCAAGAACACAAACATAACTCTCCAACCGACTCCATGGAATTATCGAAAGACCAACTTTGCAAGAAATATCCAAACACGACACAAAAGTTCACGAATCAACTTTGACCGGTAGCCACACGACTAGAAACGAGACCCCAATGTCCCTTATTCGCATAAAATCTATTATTGAAGGTTTTATCATTATTTACACGTTCGTACATTTCGTAGTTTAGTTTATTAATATCATCCATTTATAACCGTCAGTATTTCACTATACGGCCGACATTCCGTTTTACCTCTCAATATACTTACAATGGAAACTTTCCCAATCACTTATCAACGCAATAATCGTGCCATACAATATACTTATAGTTTTGGGTATGAACTTTCAACGATCATTAAACTATATTAATAACAATGGAAAACATAGCACGTAGCTCATAGATTTTTAACATGAATTTAATACCAATAAACATATAGATGAAACCCTTAACATACTCATCTACGCGATAGCACTACTATAGCACGAGATTTTCATAACACAGGTACCGGAATACTAGCATCAACAATCAACACCATTCATAAATAAAACATCATACAAAAAGTTGTACAATCTGCCAGGATATATTTTCACTGTGTTGACTGAAACAATATGATTTATTTGGACATGATAAATTGCTTTGTAGATCAAACTTAAAATTAGAACATTATAGGTATTTGGATCATCTTCATGTACAAAACAAATCTAGCTTCAATTACATTTATTAGCTACTCAAAATATTTATTTTACAAGACATTTCTTATATCTCGGACTGTTCTGTCCCAGATTTTTAGCACTGCGTTATACATGAAATTTACCTATGAAGGAGTCATTTGTAGACCAGGCTATAGAAGAGTTATTTGTAGATAAATGAGTTAGATTTCTCCACAAAAAAACATAGCCTCTTCATAATTTTTGAGCTGCTCCAAACGTTGATTTTACTAAACTATGTTTTGCTGAAAGTTTCTGTTTCTCAGATTCATAACACTGCGTTGTACATGCATTTCACCTGTGAAGGAGTGATTTCTAGACTAGGCTATAGAAGAGTTATTTGTAGATAAGTGAGTTAGCTTTTACCACAAAAAAAACCTAGCTTAATTCCGATTTTTGAGCTCCTCGAAACATTCATTTTAGTAAACTACATTCTACTGGAAGTTTCTATTTTCTCAGGTTTATAACACTGCGTTGTACATGCATTTCACCTATGAAGGAATGATTTCTAGACTGAGCTATATAAGAGTTATTTGTAGATATATGAGTTACCTTTCTCCACAAAAAAACCTAGCTTAATTCGGATTTTTGATCTGCACAAAACATTCATTTTACTAAGCTACATTCTGCTGGAAGTTTCTGTTTCTCAGATTTAAGGATCTGTCTTGCATGTCATGAAAACTTAAACACAACAACATCAAACTCCTACTAAACATTAATACATGCTATATATGTTCTAAATTGAGTTAGATTACTCACAATTTACTCACTATTTACTCACCAAAGCTTGAAATTAAGCTTGATGTTGTTCTTGAGCTTGATGGAGCTTGAACTTCAACTTCAATGGTGCCACCTTCTTCTTCTCCTATATAAACTTATAACTCCAGTTCTATTTTCTTTATTTAAGTGCAGATTATAAGAGACAAAGTGTGTCAATTGTGTGCATGTGCATGTTTTATATAGAAAGTGCATTAGCTTAGGTGTCATTTGCATGTTACATGTATAGGACATGTGTCCAAAGGGATGACATGTGGCTGCCACATGGCCGGCCATGTGGGGCCCATCTCGGGTTGTGTGTCACTTTCTTGGTTTACGTGCATAAGTTTCTCGGTATACGTGTCGGTCTTAAATTACGTGCAAACTGGTATTATTTCCAATGTTCGGGTCCGGGTACAGGACTAAGTTAAATCTTATTATGGTCGAGTCGATATGGTTACTATAGTCTATATGGTAATACTACAACACGTCCATACCGTCATGTAATTAAAATAATAATATAATAATATAGTCGGTCCAATACAGAAATTCAAAAAAGCTGATATTCTTAATGATAGAAAATTACAGGTGTTACATACGCCTTCATCTGGTAGCGGCAAGTCCAAGCCTTAAACCGCGATGTCAATGGCTAGTCCAAGCCTACAACCATTATATCCCCAAGTGCCCTGGCAAGTCTAGGGATGGCAACGGGGCGGGTATGGGACGGGGCCCCCATACCCCGCCCCCGCCCCGCTTCAGTAAACCCCGCCCCCGCCCCCGCCCCGCCCCGCATAGTGCTCTCCCCGCCCCCGCCCCCGCCCCCGGGGTCCCCAACCCCGCCCCGCCCCGCCCTGCCCCGATTATGTTTTTTTTTTTTTTTTTTTTGGTACACAAATTGAAAAAGCAATTTTTTTAATGCATTTTTTTCTCTAATAGTGCAGTTTTTTTTTAACTTACCCAATTAGTTCCCTAATAGTGCAGTTTTTTTTTTAAAAATGGTAATACACATAACTATTGAGGGGTAAAAATATAAATACAAGTATATTCGGGGCAGGGCGGGGCGGGTTTTTTGACCCTACCCCGACCCCGACCCTGACCCGGGTTTTGAAAACCTCCCCCACACCCGCCCCTAACCCTATTAAGCCCCCCCCCCATACCCTACCTATTAGGGGCGGGGCGGGGCGGGGAACCCGGAAAACCCACCCCATTGCCATCCCTAGGCAAGTCCAAGCCTTAATCCATGCACAGTAGTCGTCGCTACTAAAATTCTCAAACATCGAGAAGCTTACTCAGGCATGAATTTGTATAAGACACCTCTTTGACCCATATAGACAACTCAACGTGCTCGCGTAAATTTAGACATGCTTTTCACAATTTAGAGCCTGCACAATTAACAGGCCTACAATTAACATATGAATTTTGCCCGGATCTCAATTTCGTCGTCAAAATATAAAACATGTATTTCTCTATATTTCTTAAGTTAGAACTTCATACCTCGTGCGATTCCTCTCAAACTTTGAAAGATCGACTAGAGGGCCGATTAATCGTCGGATTTCAAATTTAAGATGATTCCTACAAGTTTTACTAGGTTTTCCCCAAAAGTCTAGAAATTAGATTTTTATAAAAGTTTGCCAAACATGGCCTAAGTAGCATCAAAACGTAGATCTTACCTCCACGAGTTCAAATCTCAAATTTTGAGAAATCTGACAGATGAAAAGTCGTCGATCGTCGTCGCAAAGCTCGAGGGATCAAATCTCCTTTTCTCTCTCCTCTCTAACGATATTTATAAAGTTTTGTGAAATAATGAATTTCACCCCTCCTCTATATAGACAAACTCTTCGGAAATCACGTTTACTTCCTTGTGAGTTTCTCAAACATCCAATTAACTCCTGAAACTTCACACACGTTGTAGACACCCCGATTTCGAACAAACGTCGAATTAAGGAGAGTGTCACCTCCATATCCGATGATGACAAGGACCGAAAGATTCGAAGTGTTCCAAGCTCTTCAGAAAGTCCTCCAAACGCGGTAAAATTTTCACAGAATGAAATACCAGGTGTTTAGGAGAATTCAGGTATAAAACATCACTTTTGAAAAAGATCTTCAAAAATAAGTTTTTTTAAGAAAAAGGAGAAAAGAAAAGACCTAAAAAGGGGAAGTTCAACAGAAACCGACACACGGCAGTTGTTTGCGGCACTCAGTGAGTGTTGAACGGCACTCAGTGAGTGCCGAACGGCAGTCACAGAATGCCGGACCGGCATTTACTGAGTGCCGTCGACAATTTCTGACTGTCGTTTGCTTTAACAGTCCGTATTTTGTGGTACAATACGTATATGTATGCGGATAAAAACAAAAAACTGATAAAGTAAGGTTGACAAAAACGCGGCAATCAATAATTTGGCGCGGCACTTATTGAAAGCCGCGTGGCAGTCACGGAATGCCGTCGCGACTTTCACGGAGTGCCGCAGCGGCATCCACTGACTGCCGGAAAGGATTTTTGACTGCCGCCTTCTGCAGCAGTCTGTCTATTTTCAGGAAGTACGTATTGTACCACCAAATGAGACATTTACACCTGTCTTTTACTCCGAATTCACTGAGAATACTTGGTATCTTTGTCTATAAAAGAATGAGGATCTTCCTTGGTAGGAGATACAAAAAAAATATACAAGGAGTAGCTACCACTACACTCACACATATTTGAGAGAGAAAAGAGAGAGTTAAAAAAAACTAGAGAGAAGAGCTTGGAAGATCGTCAAAAGAAAGAAGCTTTGAGGATAGTTTGGAGGTGATCCTCTAACCATAAGTTGTTTTTCTTCATTCTTTTGAACTTCTTAACACTACTTGGTCTTTTGATTAACCCCTTTTTTAGAAGTATTATTAGGGAACTTGCAAACTTTAATTGCCTTTTCTTTTAGTTCTTTCCTTTCTTCCTCTTTGTTTATACTTCTCTCTTTAGGATTCTTGGAAGTCTTCCATACTTCACTTGAATCTCATGAGTTGGATCCCTTGATTCCATGTGAGCTTGTGCTCTCCCATGAGAGTCAAGGTTGATCATCCTTTATATAAGAGCAAGTAAATGAGTCTAAACCCCTACCATGGTTTAGGATTCTTTAACTTAAGGTTTCATGGAATCCCCTTTCATATTCCTTGAAAACCTATGAGTATTAACTATGTTTGTTTGTACTTCTCTCTTGAGATTCTTGAAGGCTCATAAGTATTAGTCATGTCTTCATCTCCAATGACCATCAAATGGTAGGAGAAAGTAGTTTGAGTCTAAGCCTATCTCCATGGTTTAGATTCATTATCTTGAGATTTCATGAAGTATATTCATACTTTATTTGAAATCTACAAATATAAAGGTCTTTAGCCTCCAATGACCATCAAATGGTAGGAGGAAATGGTTTAGTTTAAGTCCAACTTCATGGTTTAATAGTTGGGGTTAACAAATAAAAGTTGGACTTGACAATGAAACAGTGGATTAATAAACCGGTTTTAATCAAAGATTTTTGGTTCGAAATCTAACCGTTGGAATCAAGTGAAACCAACTAGAAAATGTCACTAACTCAAAGTTCTACCACTGTAATTTTTGTTTTAAGCAGATTTCATGTTTAAAGTGGTTTGATCATGAGTTTTGTGAAGTCACTACAATCTGCCCAGAGTTTCAGCACAGTAACACTCTTTTGAAATAAGTAAATCAGAACCTTAATAAAGTATTCGTGACCCAAAATAATTTTTTCTAAGTATATTAATGTGTAAGGAAGTCACCCTAAAAAGAACAAAACATTTATGATCTTTTTGCTATTTTTAGAAAATCGTGTAAGAACTCTGGACAGAAGGTTGCAGAATGCTGAGTGATGTCTGGTTTTTGTCCAATTCCCGGAGATCCAGCCGTTGAAACTTTGATTTCTTTTTTGGGTTAAAAACTAGACACACAGAGGCATCTTTTGTCCAAAATTCATCAAGATCAAGCAAAGGGAACCATGATTTTTATTTCTTTAAAGTTATGATCTGCTCTCAGTAATTTTCAGAATTCTGCGAGTTTTAATCAATCTTATAAGTAATGGCTTAGATGATATTTTCATGAGTTAAAGTTCAAACCATGACCCAATAATGATTAGTTAAGCTTGAACTCAAAGTTTAAGTGATCTAAATCATCGAGTATTTCACAATTTATTCTTGTTCATGTACATATTCATCCATGTGGCTTGACACTATAATTAGGACTTGGTTGCTTTAGATTTAATTACATTTGATAGATTTAAGCTAGAAATTCAGGGTTGTTATTTCTAACTTCGTATCTTGTATAGCATGTGGACTAATCCTTTGTTTTGCAGCGCTGTTAAGGTAAGATTTATTGAACTTCTCTTAATTTATTTTAATTTCTTGATTTTATCAATTTTCTTGACCTTTATGCGCGACACATTAGAATTAAGATTTTGCCTTAAATGTATATATGTGGATTAGAGACTCTTTTCCTAGTTTTTATTTAAATAGCATGCATTGCACGTTTAATATTCGCGGCTGGATCCCGGGTAAGTTCTCTTGTTCTTTATTGCATATCATATTGCTTGCTATTTGAATTACGTGGCTTTTGAATGATATTTTGTAAATTGATAATTTTACACCATTTTGACATGTTTGTGTAATGTATACGTATATCTATGTATTAGTTGAGAGTATGCTTAGATTAATAATTCAATTAAAAGGATGTTAAGTAGAGGCCCATCGCGAGATAGGATGAGAAGGGGTGTTTTAGTCCGATGGGCTCCTTCCCTTCTCATTCCATAATCCCCGGACCTAGTCAATCTTTGGTTTCGCAAAAGATCAGTTGCTTTAAAATGGTTTCTTAATTTTCCTTTTAAAAATTAAGTGGTGACTCATTTATTTTGAATTTGAAATTTAAAAAAAAAAATTGTGGGTAAGAAAAATTGCGATATCCACACACGTCCATTTTATGTCTTTACGAGTGAAAATTATAATTTACAAAGGTTTTCAACTAAGTCTCGTTTGGGTCCAAAATAACGTCCGAAAACTAAATTCTGCAAAATCTCTACACAACTAACCTTTTTATTTAACGTAACGCTCACGTTCTCACTACAGTTCCCAAAATGATATCTAACGGCATCAAAATTACCAGAAATTATACTACACTGATATAATTACTATTCACAGGAATACCAGATATATCAAATAACATTTAGATCATATAAATGTCATTTAACCATGCCAATGCAACATGAAATGCCATGTTCTCGTGTCCTCACTGACACCTTACCATTGACTCACAGTCAACCTCATTACCATTATCAACTAACATTGATAACCTCGCTAATTTCAATTATGCATGATAAAACTATGAAATTTTTGGAACGGGTGTGACACAAATCTCTTGGCTGATAGACATGCCTTCGAATAAAGGTAAGAAGGCTGCTCAGTACGCTGACGGGGACGTCCCGACTGCCCCGCCACCAACCGCCGTAGCCCTAACACCGGAGCAAATCCCAGCGGCTCTTGCACAAATTCTGGAGGGCCAACATCAGACCCAACAACAAATCAATGTCTTGTTGGCCTAACAGAACAATGTCTCGCCGGCTAATGACCCTCCTGGGGATGTTAGTAGAGGTCGGGCACCACGCCTGGGTAGACCGCCCACCCGAGGCCACCCTGGCCCTGGGAGGACGCCCAGAACATAATCAATGACAAGCGTGCTGCCAGGGATGAACAACTTGAACACTCGACTCGGGAATCTGCCCAAGGTCCCCCAGCCAGGAGCTGTGGAGACCTTAGGTAACAGATTGACCATAGTCATAACCTAGCCCTCTCTCGAGAAATGGCAGTGCGTAGTCCAGACGAGGCTTTCTCCACTGACCCTACCTGTTATGCAAACAGTGATCGAAATGGGATAGAAGATAAGATCAGGGACCTGGAGAAACAGATCGAGTAATTAACGGGCCTACAATTAATACATGGATTTTGCCCGGATCTCAATTTCGTTGTCGAAATATAAAACATGTATTTCTCTATATTTCTTAAGTTAGAACTTCATACCTCGTGCGATTCCTCTCAAACTTTGAAAGATCGACTAGAGGTTCGATTAATCGTCAAATTTCAAGTTTAAGATGATTCCTACAAGTTTTACTAGGTTTTCCCCAAAAGTCTAGAAATTATATTTTTATAAAAGTTTGCCAAACATGGCCTAAGTAGTATCAAAACGTAGATCTTACATCCACGAGTTCAAATCTCGAATTTTGAGAAAATCTGACGGATGAAAAGTCGTCGATCGTCGTCGCAAAGCTCGAGGGATCAAATCTCCTTTTCTCTCTCCTCTCTAACGATATTTATAAAGTTTTGTGAAATAATGAATTTCACCCCTCCTCTATATAGACAAACTCTTCGGAAATCGCGTTTACTTCCCTGTGAGTTTCTCAAACATCTAATTAACTCCTGAAACTTCACACACGTCCATTTTTATGTCTTTACGAGTGAAAATAATAATTTACAAAGGTTTTCAACTAAGTCTCGTTTGGGTCCAAAATAACGTTCGAAAACTAAATTCTGCGAAATCTCTACACAATTAACCTTTTTATTTAACGTAACGATCACATTCTCACTACAGTTCCCAAAATGATATCTAACGACATCAAAATTACCAGAAATTATACTACACTGATATAATTACTATTCACAGGAATACCAAATATATCAAATAACATTTAGATCATATAAATGTCATTTAACCATGCCAATGCAACATGAAATGCCATGTTCTCGTGTCCTCACTGACACATTACTATTGACTCACAATCAACCTCATTACCATTATCAACTAACATTGATAACCTCGCTAATTTCAATTATGCATGATAAAACTATGAAATTTTTGGAACGGGTGTGACACAAATCTCTTGGCTGATAGACATGCCTTCGAATAAAGGTAAGAAGGCAGTTCAGTACGCTGACGGGGACATCTTGACTGCCCCGCCACCAACCGCCGTAGCCCTAACACCGGAGCAAATCCCAGCGACTCTTGCACAAATTCTGGAGGGCCAACATCAGACCCAACAACAAATCAATGTCTTGTTGGCCTAACAGAACAACGTCTCGCCGGCTAATGACCCTCCCGGGGATGTTAGTAGAGGTCGGGCACCACACCTGGGTAGACCGCCCACCCGAGGCCACCCTAGCCCTGGGGAGGACGCCCAGAACATAATCAATGACAAGCGTGCTGCCAGGGATGAACAACTTGAACACTCGACTCGGGAATCTGCCCAAGGTCCCCCAGCCAGGAGCTGTGGAGACCTTAGGTAACAGATTGACCATAGTGGTAACCGAGCCCTCTCTCGAGAAATGGCAGCGCGTAGTCCAGAAGAGGCTTTCTCCACTGACCCTACCTATTATGCAAACAGTGATCGAAATGGGATAAAAGATAAGATCAGGGACCTGGAGAAACAGATCGAGTAATTAATGGGCCTACAATTAACACATGGATTTTGCCCGGATCTCAATTTCGTCGTTGAAAAATAAAACATGTATTTCTCTATATTTCTTAAGTTAGAACTTAATACCTCGTGCGATTCCTCTCAAACTTTGAAAGATCGACTAGAGGGCCGATTAATCGTCAGATTTCAAATTTAAGATGATTCCTACAAGTTTTACTAGGTTTTCCCCAAAAGTCTAGAAATTAGATTTTTATAAAAGTTTGCAAACATGGCCTAAGTAGTATCAAAACGTAGATCTTAACTCCACGAGTTCAAATCTCGAATTTTGAGAAAATCTGACGGATGAAAAGTCGCCGATCGTCGTCGCAAAACTCGAGGGATCAAATCTCCTTTTCTCTCTCCTCTCTAACGATATTTATAAAGTTTTGTGAAATACGGAGTAATGAATTTCACCCCTCCTCTATATAGACAAACTCTTCGGAAATCGCGTTTACTTCCCTGTGAGTTTCTCAAACATCTAATTAACTCCTGAAACTTCACACACGTCCATTTTATGTCTTTACGAGTGAAAATAATAATTTACAAAGGTTTTCAACTAAGTCTCGTTTGGGTCCAAAATAACATCCGAAAACTAAATTCTGCGAAATCTCTACACAATTAACCTTTTTATTTAACGTAACGTTCACATTCTCACTACAGTTCCCAAAATGATATCTAACGGCATCAAAATTACCAGAAATTATACTACACTGATATAATTACTATTCACAGGAATACCAAATATATCAAATAACATTTAGATCATATAAATGTCATTTAACCATGCCAATGCAACATGAAATGCCATGTTCTCGTGTCCTCACTGACACCTTACCATTGACTCACAGTCAACCTCATTACCATTATCAACTAACATTGATAACCTCGCTAATTTCAATTAGGCGTGATAAAACTATGAAATTTTTGGAACGGGTGTGACACAAATCTCTTGGCTGATAGACATGCCTTCAAATGAAGGTAAACAGGCTGCTCAGTACGCTGACGGGGACGTCCCGACTGCCCCGCCACCAACCGCCGTAGCCCTAACACCGGAGCAAATCCCAACGGCTCTTGCACAAATTCTGGAGGGCCAACATCAGACCCAACAACAAATCAATGTCTTGTTGGCCTAACAGAACAACATCTCGCTGGCTAATGACCCTCCCGGGGATGTTAGTAGAGATCGGGCACCACGCCTGGGTAAACCGCCCACCCGAGGCCACCCTGGCCCTGGGGAGGATGCTGTAGACACCCAATTTTGACCACACTGATAGGATTTAGGGTGGACAACGTCTTGGAGGATTCGATGATGAAAAGTACCCCGTGGAAGGTACTGGATTCCACACAATCAGAAGATCGGACTTCGGAAAGTGACTTCAAGCTCAGAAAAGCCCTTTTCCATGGATAAATCCCGGTTTTGTCAAAATCATCTCTCAGAATTCATATTCTCTCAGGGTTATATGAACATTAAGTGTTCTAAACGCAGTATTCTAGGTATCCAGAGATTCAATTTTAAAGAAAAGTTCGAAATCGACGCACATTTGAAAGCAATTTTGGAAAAGACGTCATTTGATTTCAAAAAGACGACGAAAGTTCCGAAGGACTTCCGGACTTCAATTGGACTTCAATTCTCATTATAAAACCTCTGGAAATATTTTTATACTGAAATTCAACCTAACAGCTTTCCAACGGTACGTAAACGGACGATTTCGGACACCAAAAAGCATTTTTACAGAAATCTGGAAAAGCAGTGCGCATGAAATTTGAAACAGAGCTTGTGGGTGACCAGAGGGACCCAAATAGTAAATGGCGGTTTTGGGTATAGGGGTGGCGGGTCCCACCATAACCGCCACCTATAGGGGGTGTCCTCCACGGAGCTTTTTGAGTTCCAGACCCTTCTAGAAGCTTCCCACTGCGAGGAAATTGCCTGGAAATTGCGTTTAAGCTCCGAAATGGCCATTTTAACCCTCTTTTAAGCTCTAAAAATCCTGTTTTAACCCTGAAACTTAAGAGCTAAGTCTTCAAAACTCTATATAAGATCTCATACATCTCATATGAGAACACACATCTTAACACACTAGACACTTGGAAGAGATACACTTGAATATACTTAGAGATACAAACACACATAGAAGCACATACAAGAGAGATAAGTATACTTTGAATATACTTTCAATTTAGGTGAATTCTAGAGAGAGAAAATTATGAATTGAATTTAGATTAACTTAGGCTAATTAGACCACAATTTGAACATCAATTGCCTCCCTCAACTTCCATGGATGAGTGCTTGAAGAACACTTGAATAACACTTGAAGAAGAAGATCTTCAAATCAATTTTGGTCTTGTAATTGAGAATCCTCCAAGAGGTAAACACTATAGTTCATCTCTAATTCCTACTTTGTATATATAGATCTATAAGATTTGGATCTAACTTAGTTCTATTTCTACTTATTAGAACACTCATCTTCTTCCTCTCATGTTCTTCACACACTCACATAGTTAGATCCAAATCTCTTTGATTTTTATTGATAATTTACAATTAGAGATTGTTTTTCACTTTGATTTTCAATTTTGGTTTCATTCTTCAATTTTAGTTTAGATTCATGCATACATGATTATATATATATACATATATCTATTTTGAATTCCATGATGGTTTGGAAAGGATGATTTCTATGTTCATACCTATCTCTTGAATATTCCTATTACCTAGGATTCCTATTGAGTTTCATCTCCAACATGATATTTATAAGTCCCTTTGATCCTTGATCTAAAAGTTCTTCATAGAACTTGAGGGCTAAATTGATTGGGAATCATGATAATTAAGTTGATCTATGAGTTTGATCTCTCTAATAAGCTTCAACTATCACTAAAATGTTTTCCTCACACTTTAAAATGAACTAGATAAAAATTCAGCAAAGCAGATTGGTTTTGTCCATTAGATTTGGTCCATCAAAACCCATAGTTTGATGGATTTCAAATTTTATGGGTAAACTTTGATGAATTAGCTTTCATCCGGTCCGTTTTGAGAGCTTTTAGGATTCATATACTATTTTTAGAAATTGTTGAGAAATCGGTTGACAGATTTGAACATCGTCTCTTTGTGCTTGAATTTCAGAAAATCTATAATAGTTATCGACGTTCCGCTTTTTGGGGATGATTCCTAACTCATATATCTATATGCCGATGTAAAATCGTGAGCATACGATCGAGTTAGGATCGTTTTCTAAGCGTTTAAAGTTGATACAACTATTCTGGAATTTTCTAAGTTTAATTACAAATATGATTATGTATACAAAATGGTCATACCTTGATCACTCAACAACAATTGATGAATAAAACTTGGTTTAGAAATCACCTAGGATAAATGGATGAGAGATCAAAAGCTTAAATCAACTTGGTTAACATGATTCATGAACTTCTATTATACTTCTATTATGTTTTGCATTCATTTGTCAAATGATACCAAATTTCCAGAATAACAGAGTCTGTTTAAAACACTTTTTCAGAAACCTTGTGATTACAGAATGTCCATGGGTTTATTTTTATCATATACTACAATGAAATAGCTTTCTTTTGACACCAAATAGAGCTTCATATGATTTTTGTAGATTTAATTATGATTTTTACAAGAACAGTGGACAGTCCTGATCCACTGTTCCCAAAACATTTATTTCTCAAACAATAAAATTGATATTGAGGTCCCACTTTTTGGAGAAGTTCCCTAAGACATGTATCTAACTTTCTGTAAAAGGGTTTTTTCCAGCTCATGTTTAAAACCACTTTTGATAGGATTCATTAGAGGTTGCTGAATCTGGAAATTTGATTGATGACATGTTTTCTTTGTTTATCATGCATATCATTTGTTTGCTTGTATTTTTGCAATGCTTTGGGTATTCTTTGGTGTCTTAGTGCAGAGAATTAAGTGCCATGGACCCGGACGTCGATTTGTGGTTTGCCTCGTCTACATGTGGCTTAGTGCCCATGTATCATGTACTATCTCTATCCTTTCTCTTAGAATTTTTCTAGGTTTACAACTTTGATTTCAACGACACATTTCCTTTAGGATAAGTCTCCGTTTATATGATTATTTGTTAGAGACATCTTATCTAGGATTGTTGTATGATTGCATTGCACGTTTACATTCTTTTTGCTTTCGCGACTCCGCTTGAGTCAACCAATGTAAGTCTTCTCGTTCCCTTTGCATATCATGACATGTTTACTTTATTTGCATCGGTCCCGGGCGGGACTAGCCACTGTGAGTATACTTCTCCCTTGTATTGCATGAGCATCCGCTTTCTACTTGATTTAGTCTCTTGAAATGATTTTCATTAGATGTTTCTTTTTGCCATGTATATATCTATCTAGTATGTTTGAGGAAACAACATCTATTATGAATTAATAACAAGGATATTTGAATCAAGGCCTACCATTCGGTAGGGCGAGGAGGGGGTGCTTTAGTCCTGCTTGGGCTCCTTCCCCTCTCGTACCAAGACCCCCGAACCTTGTTTCTGGTAATGAAGGGCGAGTAACCTTATTCAATTTTGGGCGAGTCAAACTTGGGTTTCCTAATTCCCGATAAAAATTAGGTGGCGACTCTTTGTCTCTAGGATCGCGTGAGGAAGTCCTAGTTTTCCCTGAAGTGTGCTCCTTGGGATCCGTCCCGGGACACTATCGAGGGAGAGCGTCAGGATCCGCCCCTCATTCGCAGTGGTCCACAATCTGGCGACTCCGCTGGGGATTTGAACATGAAACCGATGGTTTCTTGTTCTTCGAGGGTTTGACTTGAACCAATGAATATCCTTGTTATTAATTCAATAATCATGTTGTTTCTGCCTGCATTTGCACTTGCATTGTTCTTTCACCGCGACTGCTTGAGATCATTGCCTTGAAGATAGAGGGTCCTCTTTCCTCTATTTGTCAAGAGTTTTGGTAGCATGTAGTCACCGTTAGCCTTGTACCGCGTGCGGTATATAGAGCCTATGTGTGAACGGCACGCCCTCGGGGAGGCGGTCAACCACACCGCTGAGCTTGCTAATGGACCCTTTATGAGACTAAAACCCGGCCTTTGCATATAGTTTCTATAGAACCCTTCAATTAGGATCTTGATTATCATCTTTGATTAGGACAATGTGATGAATTACTTGCGCTTGCCCGTAAGGGATTATGTGGATGATGAGGACGTGTATGCGAAGGCATCATCAAACCTTGTATGGTGGATTCCTCTAGGATAGTATGGTCTTTATCCGAACATCCAATCATTATTTGAGGACAATTTTGAAAATTTTTGAAACTATAAGCACTTCTTTGAAAAACCCCAAGTCTTTTGAAAATTCCAAGAATATCCCTTTTGAAAATTTGCTTTGAGATTCACTTTCACAAAATCTTTCCAAAATTCTCCTTAGATTTTAGAGAATTTCAAAATTCCTATTTCCAGAAATCATGATCACACTTTGATGATTCAATTTCAAATTCTCCTAGATTTTAGAGAATTTCAAAAAAAAAAAAAATTTTACTTTGGTCTTCAAGAAATCATGATGATTCAATTTCAAAATCTTCCTCTCAGATCTTAAAATTTCAAAATTCCCACCTCAATTTTTAAGAATCATGATTTCTCACCACAAGCATTGATGGTTCAAAAATTCTTTTGAAAATTACAAATCTCCCCATCTTTTTCAAAGATTTTCATGAAAAATTTCAATTTTGAAAACATGAACCATCAAGAATTTCAAAACTCAAAATCCTTGGATAATGATTAGATTAGTAGGGTGATTAGCATACTCAAGGAATCTTATGTGCTTATGTGCTGATATGCTAGGTCTAAGCTAGATTAAGGTGCATTGCATTTAGATTAGATTGCATTTCATCTGCATTGCATGCACTACACGAGCATTGCATATACGACTCACGAGTGCGACGCCCCTAATATACTTTCAAAAAGAAAAGATTTGTTTTCCTCAGAATTTTGAAAGCTTGAAAAGATTTCTTTGATTTTAAGAAAAATGTTTTTGAAAAAGGAAATGATTTTCCATTTATGATTTCCATCTTTGTAAATCCACCTTCTTATATCATTCTTTGAAAAATTCTTTTGCAATAAAGATACCTGATTATTTGAAAATCCCTAAATAAACCAGATAAGAAAAGATAGGACCGAAAAGTTGTACTCCTTTCTGGGTCAGAGCTCCGAACAGCCGTTTGATCAGATCAGGGTTAGAAGAAGGAACAGCCGAGTCGACTAGGGTTGAAGATATGACATACGAAGCGGATATGGAAGCCAGATTGGCCGCAATGCAAGCTGCCTTGGATCAGAGCAGGGAGCAGAATCGAGAACAACTTGCCACTATGATGAGAATGATTGAGCAGCTAACTAATCCACCACCACCACCTCCAGAGCATCATGAAGAAGAAGATTTTGGGGAGACAGTTCAACCAAAGGTTCAGCTAGATCAGGAAATTCAGGACAAGATGGCCAAGATCGACAAACTAGAGAGTGTGATCAGAAAGAGCAAAGGGGTGGATGAGTATTTGTTCGATGTTGAAGGGTTGTGTGACGCTCCAAAAGCCAAGCTCCCAGAGAAGTTTAAGATGCCGCATATTGAAATTTTCAATGGAACCGGAAATCCGAAGAGCTATCTGAGGCTTTATGTAGGAACTTTGCAGCCCATGGGCATTGGATCTGACCTCTTCGCTCTATTGTTTCCAAGAGTTTTGAGTGGAGCAGCACTTTCATGGTACTTGACGTTGGAACCAGCCATAACCAGAGATTGGGAGGCATTGGCCAAAGCTTTCGTGGCTCAATATTCATATAACCAGTTGTTTGATGTAACTGCAAGAGATCTAGAAACCACCCGACAAGAGTACAGGGAATCCTTCGCAGGTTTCCTTACTCGTTGGAGAGCTAAAGCTGCTCAAATGACTAGCAGGCCAGCGGAAAAAGATCAGGTCCGAATGATCATCAAGAATCTACAGCCCGAATACTTGGAAAGGCTAGAATTTCAGTCCATTGTGAGTTTCGAACAGCTGTTTGATGTGGGAACTTTGATAGAAGATGCCATTAGAGATGGAAAGATCAAGAAAGAAAGCACGAGCAATCGATACAGAAAGACAGAAAGGCCAGTCTATCATCAGTCTGCTGACGTCAACACACTATCTCCTCAGCCTTTTCAGAAAGAGCGTCGAAGTATGGCTAATGCAAGAGGAAGTCAAAATCAGAAACAATCGAGAGAGAAAAGAGAATTTTCCGACTTGGGGATGCCACTAAGCACCGCACTTGAAAGAATGATAGAAAAAGGGTACTTGCAGAAATTGGAACCTAAACCAGAGCCAAATCCACTTCCACCGGGTTTCAAAACAGAGTTCTTTTGTGACTTTCATCAAGGCCGTGGACATAGCACAGATAGATGCTGGAGACTTCGCCATGAAATTGAAGACTTGATTGAAAAAGGGGTCATCTCCCCTCCTCCCTCTCAGCCAAATGTTCAGAAGAATCCTCTCCTTAATCATAAGGGGAACATGCCAAATGTTAACTTTGTAGAAGAAGGATCTCAGATTTATAACCCAAAGATCTACATCACATCCTCGAATCAACCAGCTATGGATGTTCAACTTCCGGAAGACGCTGCAATTTGCATCTTGAGGAATATGGAAGAGGAAGAATGGGTCGAAGAAGCACTGGCTTTTGAAGAAGAAATAGCCAACGGAAATCTTACGATTGAATGGTGGGATCCCAATGCCATCACCGACGACTCGATCTGGTATGAGGAAGAAAAGCCCATAGAAGCAGTCACCGAGAAACAAAGCACTGAGCCGATAGAAGAATTGCTAAAGCCTGTCGAGAACCTTGAAATCAAAGATGACGATCTTATTGCAATGATGGAAGAAGAAGAAGATTGGTGGTATGATGATGAGGATGATTCCGTTAATAATACCATAATCCCCGATGATTCTGTTTGGAAAATCACTGTTGGCACCGAAAAGTTAGCCAAAGAACTTGAGTCTATCTGGATCACCAATGAAGCAAACCACTTGACCCGTTCCGGACGTCATTTCAAGCCTCATGAGTTAGAAAATCGTGGGAAAGAAACATGGAATGAGAAAGAAGTCGTCAAAGCAAAAGAGGCTGGTAAAGGAGCCGTGAGCGAAGAAGAAGATGAAATCCTAAAGCAATTGAAGAAAACACAAGCTTGGATCTCAGTATGGGGATTGCTTATGACCTCTCACAAACACAGGCAGGCCATGCTCGATACTCTCAATCGTTTGGATGTTTCTGTCAATACTACTCCCGAAGATCTAGTAAACATGATCTATTCAAAGCCTTGTAAGCCTGTAATCACATTCACAGATGAAGATTTACCGCCGGAAGGGGCACACCACAACAGAGCTCTCTACATCACTGTACATTGCCTGGGGAATAGAGTACCGTCTGCTTGGTAGATAATGGGTCAGCCTTGAATGTATGTCCTCTCCAAACAGCTCTCAGAATGGGGTTGTCTATTTCAGAACTCTTGCCATCAACACAAACTGTGAGGGCCTATGATAACACCAAAAGGGCCATTGTGGGAATGATTAAGTTGAAAATTGAAGTCGGGCCATTAAACAAAGAAGCTGATTTCCAAGTGATTGATATTCCGGCTAGCTTTAATCTGCTATTGGGACGTCCGTGGTTACATGTGAATGATGCAGTCGCCTCCACTCTCCACCAGAAAGTCAAGTTCATCTGGAAAGAGGATGTGGTAACAATCTTTGGGGATAGCTGGATCAAAGAAGAAGGGACAAGCCATGGTCCTGTGCTAGAAGTCCAAACACCGGAAGAAGAAAATGAATTAGGAGGATTCAACTTTGTGGGAATGATAAATGAAGGAGCTAAGAAAAAGAAATCCGTTTGGGATCGACTCAGCTATGAGAAGAAACTTCCTGATGCATCTGTCTGGGGCGAAGAAATCACTCCGATCAAGAAAAAGAAGCCGTTCATCACCGGACGCGAATATAAAAAGATGTTCGAGAAGGGAAACCCGGTTGCCAAAGATCTACAAGAAGAAGTGGGACAAAATTGGATCCCTGAAGTCATGCCATTGTACTTTGACCAGTATGCCAATCCTAAAGTGGCTCATATGGTGCGGAAGATGAACTATTTTCCTGGAATGGGACTAGGTCGTCGTCAACAAGGAATAACTGAACCACCGAACTTCCACGAACAGAAAGATAAATCTGGGCTTGGGTATCAATTGACTGAAGAAGATAAGAAGAAGATGACAAAAGGAAAAGGGCCGATGGTTGTTTCTGGGCCAAGAATCCTGAATGGATACTTCGTGAAAGAAGGCGATGACTTTCCCTTCTGTGGGTTCCCTGAACCATGGTATGATCCGGCTACCAAGAACATTAAGCCTGGATTTGAGATTTTCTTCAAACATGAGTTCTCCGACTATGAGGATCCGTTCTTGTATACTCCGCCTATCAAGAAAGAAAGGAAGGACTGGGCTGAGCTGATGACAAGTGATGATTTGAACATGCTAATGGATGAAGAGCTGAACATGCTGATGGATGCCGAAGAAGCACTGGGAAATGTGAAAGAAATCAAGCCAATAGAGGGAGCTCTGAACAATTGGGTGATAGAATCGGAAGTCAACAAATCCCCTCCCCCATTTCCCCGGAAGTCTGTAAAGGCCAATATGAGCCATGATGTTGAGTCTGCTTTTGCTTTTGATGTACCCCAAAATGTTAATGAAATGAACGAGGATTTTGCTTACTCTTCTGTGTCTGATGATCTTGATTTTGAAATTTCTGAGGATTTGCAAAGATTAATTGAAAATGAAAATGAATCTGCATGCAAGATTATTGAAGAAACTTTGCTAATAAACTTGGATAATGAAGATAATCCACAAAATGTTCATATTGGCACCACACTCACTTCACAAGAAAGCAATGAACTAATCAACTTATTAAAAGAATTTAAAGATGTTTTCGCTTGGTCCTACCAAGATATGCCAGGCATCGATCCAGAGATTGTCCAACACCACATCCCTCTCTTTCCAAATTCAAAACCTGTTAAGCAAAAGTTGAGACGCATGAGACCCGAATGGACTTTGAAGATCAAAGAAGAAGTTGAGAAACAATTGAAAGCTGGATTCCTGATGGTAACCCAATATCCGGAATGGATAGCCAATATAGTTCCTGTGCCAAAGAAGGATGGAAGGATCCGTGTATGTGTTGACTTCAGAGATCTAAACAAGGCTAGTCCTAAGGATGATTTTCCGCTTCCACACATAGATGTTCTGGTAGATAGCACCGCGGGGCATGAGTTGTTATCATTCATGGATGGTTTCTCAGGGTACAATCAGATTTTAATGGCACCCGAAGACAGAGAAAAGACTACATTCACAACTCACTGGGGGACGTATTGCTACCGAGTAATGCCATTTGGGTTAAAGAATGCCGGAGCGACCTATCAGAGAGCTGCTACTACTTTGTTACATGACATGATCCATAAAGAGGTAGAAGTTTATGTGGATGATATGATTGTTAAGTCCAAAGAAAGAAGTGGGCATTTAACAGCACTCGCCAAGTTCTTTGAAAGATTAAGGAAATACAGAATGAGATTGAATCCACAGAAATGTACTTTTGGAGTTACCACCGGAAAGCTGCTAGGATTTCTCATCACACAGAGAGGAATTGAGGTTGACCCCACAAAGATCAAGGCTATTATGGATATGCCGCCTCCGACAAATGAAAAGGAAGTAAGAGGATTTCTGGGAAGAATCCAATTCATCAGCCGCTTCATATCTAAGCTCACTGCTACTTGCGATCCGCTTTTCAGCTTGTTGAGAAAAGGGAAGAAATTCGAATGGGACAATCAATGTCAAGAAGCTTTTGACAAGATCAAGGCTTATTTATCAAACCCACCGGTTCTTTCACCCCCGAAGTCAGGGAAGCCTTTGCTGTTGTACTTATCCGTGTCAGAGAATGCTATGGGATGCATGTTAGCCCAAGAAGGAGATGAAGGGCGTACAGAGAAAGCCATTTACTACTTAAGTAAAAGGATGACTGGATACGAATTGAAGTATTCTCCGTTAGAAAAGACATGTTGGGCTTTGGTTTGGGCCACTCGTCGTCTGAGGCATTATATGTTGGCCTTCCCTGTTGTTTTAATCTCCCGAATGGATCCTTTGAAGTACCTATTTGAAAAACCAGCATTGACCGGAAGAATCTCCCGATGGACATTGATGCTATCTGAGTTTGATTTGATACATGCTACGAGTAAATCTGTTAAAGGAAGGGCTGTCGCAGAACATTTAGCAGAACATCCGATAAATCTGGAAAACGAAAGAGAGTTCATGTTCCCTGACGAAGGATTGATGGAATTAAAAGAAGATGTGTGGAAAATGTATTTTGATGGAGCTGCAAACCAGAAAGGATATGGAGTGGGGATCATCCTTGTATCCCCTGAAGGAGCACATACCCCGTTCTCTATTAAGCTGAAGTACACTTCCACCAACAACACTGCTGAGTATGAAGCTTGTATCTTGGGGCTAGAAGCCGCATTGACTTTGGAGGTAAGGAAACTTGATGTATTCGGGGATTCCAATTTGATCATATCCCAAGTTCAAGGAGATTGGAAAGTCAAGGAAGAGAAGTTAAAACCCTATCATGAGTATCTTGATTCTTTACGAACTCGTTTCTTGCATATCACGTTCTTCTACCTGCCTCGAGAAGAAAATCAGCTAGCAGACTCTTTGGCTACTTTAGCGTCAATGATTGAGATTCCTGTGGGGATAAAGCTAACTCCTTTGATGATTGAACAAAGGGAAAAGCCGTCTTATGAGATGATTGGGGAAATAGAAGAAGCAGAAGAACTTCCGTGGTACACCGACGTGTGGAACTTCATTGAAAATGGGGAATATCCGGAAGGCGCCTCTGAGAAAGACAAGAGAGCCATAAGAAGATTCTCGGCTCAATTCATGATTTGTGGCGGAAATCTATTGAAGAGATCTCACAATGGATTCAACTTGACATGTCTGTATGGAAACAGTGCGAGAAAGATGATGGAGCAAATTCACGAAGGGGTGTGTGGTCCTCATATGAGTGGACACATGTTAGCTAAGAAGATCATCCGACAAGGATATTATTGGACTACTATGGACAAGGACTGCTATGAATATGTCAGAAAATGTCACAAATGTCAGATCCATGCCAATATGAAGCATGTGCCGCCGTCACTGCTGTACAACATGACTACCCCTTGGCCATTCTCAGTTTGGGGAATAGATGTTATTGGAGAAGTAACCCCGAAGGCGTCTAATGGGCATCAATACATCCTGGTAGCAATTGATTATTTCACAAAATGGGTGGAAGCAGAGTCTTATGCGACATTGAAGGCTAAAGATGTGGCCAGATTTATCAGAAGAAATATAATCTGCCGATACGGGGTCCCTCATGAGTTGATATCCGATCATGGCAGTCACTTCCAGAAAGAGGTTTTGGATCTACTAGAAGAATACAAGATCATGCACCACATGTCAGCGCCGTATAGGCCACAAACAAATGGGGCAGTTGAAGCAGCTAATAAGAATTTGAAGACGATCCTAAGAAAGATGACTGATACATACCGAGATTGGCATGAGAAGTTACCGTATGCACTGTGGGGATACAGAACATCTATCCGAACATCTACAGGAGCCACTCCTTATTCATTGGCTTACGGAATGGAAGCAGTACTCCCAGTTGAAATAGAACTACCATCTTTGAGAGTTGTGGCAGAATCCGAGATTCCAGAATTTGATTGGCTAAGAGATAGATATGAGGAGCTAATGTTACTTGATGAGAAAAGGTTGGCCGCAATTGATCATGTGCATGTGTATCAGAGAAGAATAGCTCGAGCATTCAACAAGAAGGTCCGTCCAAGAAAACTTGAGGAAGGCGACCTTGTGCTTAAAGCCTTAAAAGCACCCGTTTTCGATCCTAGAGGGAAATTCAAGCCAAATTGGGTTGGCCCATACGTCATCAAGAAGCTTCTCTCTGGAGGAGCGGCATACCTGATGGATCTAGATGGAGTTGAGTTCAATCAGCCAATCAACATTGACCGTCTCAAGAGATACTATGCTTAAAAGCCTTTTTCTTTCAAAACCTGTTCTTTCAAAACCTCCAGCATTCGAGGAACTACACTTGACCTGATTCCCACTTGGGGATATGTAGGCAACCTGCTCGGTTCGGTCACTGCTCCTGAAACCCTCAACCATACTTTCTTTCAAGACCTGGCCGAACTACTTTGGATCTGATTCCCACTTGGGGATAAGTAGGCGAGCTTTCCTGGCTCTCGATCCCTGAACCTTGCAAACTAGGGGCAAACTTTCAAGTTTGCCCAAAGCCTCAAGATATCACTGCCACACTAGGGGCAAACTGCGTTTGCCCAAACTTCCATTTATCTCTGTCAACTAGGGGCAAACTGTCGTTTGCCCATACCTCGCTACCTGTCCTCTCTGGATCACTTGGCTATCAGAATTAAAGCACCTAAGTGAAAAATCTGGTAATTCTTGATATTAAGTTGAAAAGTTTTTTAGCAATCTAAAGATGTGAATCTAATGTCAAGACTGAAACATTATGTGGAAAATTTTCAAAAGCTTCAAGATTACATGCAAAGCCAACACAATATCCTGCTACAAGATAAAATCTCATTTTCAAAACATGCAAATCCTTAGAAAATTCAAATATCCAAGTCAAAAGACATTGTCGAGAAAGAGGAATCGTCAGAAATTTCCTTTCCCTGTAAAATCGAGTCCTGTGTGTCAGTGTGCAAAGTGTCAATCAAATCAGTCTCGTGACAAGGGATGCAAAGCGAAACAAAAGGATAGCATAAAGCAGCATCAAGCAAAGTCAAGAGTACAAGCCCATCAAGTCTCAGACAGAATACATCAACATCAGTCTCAGCACAGAAAGCAAGAAAAACAGAAAGATAGTCATGGGTGCATATGATCATCATCAGCGACGACGAGTAGCCCGTGGGTACCGAGCAGGCATATCTGAGGCCGTAGAGCTATCATCATCTTCAATTTGGCGCCTTCGCCTAGACCCACCAGCCCCACCAGAAGGGCCTGCATTCATCCGCTCCAACTGTGATTGAAGCTGCCTAACTTGAGCCACCTGTGGAAGAAAAGAATCAGTATAGGGGTTTGAAAAAGCAATGAGATAAGAAGAAAAGGTCAAGAAATTTACCAGGGCCGCATCACGGTCTATGTAAGTCTGGCACATGCCATCCCACTGCAAAGAGAAGAAAGATATGGTCAGAAAGATCAGAAGAATCAGAGGTAATGAGTTCAGAAATTACTTACATGTCCCTCACGAGCAAGGCTCCAAGCCCTCAGATTCTGTGCATAAGCTCGCTCTTCATTGAAAACGGCTCGGGGAACGGACTCATGTTGTTCTGAAACTAGCTGAGGCTCTACAAGATCACGGGGGATCTCTACAGAAGATATAACTCCGCGCAGCATGGTCGAGGCTCGCCAATCACAAGGAGGAATGAGAGGTAGAGGTCGACCAGGGCCATCCACAAAAGAACTCCCCTGCAAATGATGATGAGAAATAAGATAAAGCAAGCATTCGATCAGAAATGAAGAAGTCGTGAAATACCTGCGGGTCATCCGAGAGCGGGAAATTAGGCATCAGATGAGTAACCCTGAAGACGTCATAGTTCTCCTCAAACAGAGTAAAAGAGGCTGAAGGAATTCCGTTCAAAGCATTAATAAGATCTTCATCTTCCAAATTCTGCGCCGACCTCATACAAGAAGGCGGATCCTGTGGCACTAAGAGACGATCCTCCAAATCAGTCTGAGGAGCTACTCTCTCTCCAAGATACCACTCAAGAACAGAGGGACCCTCAAGAAGAATCCTCTCTCCAGTCATCTGTCTAGCTAAGCCAATCTCAGTCACATCTCCATTTGTAGCCCAAGGATGCCAGTTAACTTGGGTGAATCTGAGACGGGTAAGAAAATCCCGGCAAGAAATAACATTATGAGCATCATTCTTGGTACCTACGGCTTGGCGACGCCACTTCAGAGCCCGTGGAAAAATATGAATCTCTTCCTCCCGGAATGATGGAGCCGTCATGGAGAAATACTCAAAGGCCCACACCTACAAGGGAAAATAAAGCAGTTTTTATCATTTGATGTTCTGCCGTTTTGACCCCCGGAACTCTTGATTTGATCCCGGATTGGTCCATTTTTGATATATAAGCCTTGAGAGTGCTTAAAACTTGTTGGAATTGGTCTAGAGGATCTCTGGAGATTTGAATCTTGGTAAAAATCCATTCAAGAATTGAAAAAAGTCCCCCAGATGAGAAGAATCAAAGGCACCGCAGCCTGAAAGTGGCCGAGAAACGGCAAACTCCCGTCGTTTTGGGATTGATTATGAGTTGTCTTAGAAAATGGACATTTGAGTCTACTGTCGCTTGAGAATTACATCCAGAAAGGACTTTCAGAAGATGGGTCAGAATGCGAGATGTTCAGAAAGGGTTAGAGTAAGCCTGACGTGTTGCAAGAATGATTGCGTTGGTCGAAGCACCAATATGAGTCTCAGAAAGAATCAGCAGGGCCTCCAGAATATGTGCTCGCGTCCCAGAAACCTCAGATATCTCCTCAAGCAGAGAATTTCCAGATATTGTCAAGGTATACAGAATTCGTGCATCTCTCAGAATCATAGGATCTCCCCAGTAGAGAACTTTCAGAATTAAGTTTCTCGCAAGCATCATGTATCCACGGGTTGCCTCCAGATAAAGGGTATCTCTCAGAATTTGAGCATCAAAATCGCCTCCAGAATACAAGGTTTATGCCAAGCATCATGTATCCAGGGTTGCCTCCAGAATGTAGGGTTTCTCTCAGAATCGTGGGTTGCCTCCAGAATGTAGGGTTTCTCTCAGAATCAGAATCGTGGGTCGCCTCCAGAATACAAGGTTTATGCCAAGAATCGTGTATCCGTGGGTTGCTCTCAGAATGTAGGGTTTCTCTCAGAATCGTGGGTTGCCTCCAGAATGTAGGGTTTCTCTCAGAATCAGAATCGTGTATCCAGGGTTGCCTCCAGAATGTAGGGTTTCTCTCAGAATCAGAATCGTGTATCCAGGGTTGCCTCCAGAATGTAGGGTTTCTCTCAGAATCATGTATTTCTCAGCATCGCATATCAGGGTTGCCTCCAGAATGTAGGGTTTCTCTCAAAATCAGAATCGTGTATCCGTGGGTTGCTCTCAGAAGAAGGGTCATCTCTCAGAATTTGTGTATCTCTCAGAATCCGTGCATCAGAACAGAAGATTTGTCCTCAGAAGAAGGGCCTGTTTCAGAAGAACAGAGGATTTGTCTCCGGCAGAGAGACCTGTTTCAGAAGATTTGTTTCTAGACCTGCCACAGAAGATTTGTCCCCAGAAGAAGGGCCTGTTTCAGAAGAACAGAGGATTTGTCTCCGGCAGAGAGACCTGTTTCAGAAGATTTGTTTCTAGACCTGCCACAGAAGATTTGTCCTCAGAAGAAGGGCCTGTTTCAGAAGAACAGAGGATTTGTCTCCGGCAGAGAGACCTGTTTCAGAAGAACAGAAGATTTGTCTCCGGCAGAGAGACCTGTTTCAGAAGACTTGTTTCCAGACCTGTTACAGAAGATTTGTCTAGAAGAAGGACCTGTTTCAGAAGAGCAGAAGATTTGTCTCCGGCAAAGGGCCTGTTTCAGAAGAACAGAAGATTTGTCTCCGGCAGAGAGACCTGTTTCAGAAGACTTGTTTCCAGACCTGTTACAGAAGATTTGTCTAGAAGAAGGACCTGTTTCAGAAGAGCAGAAGATTTGTCTCCGGCAGAGAGACCTGTTTCAGAAGATTTGTCCCCAGCAAAAGGACTCTACATCAGCAATCGTCCCCAGCAAAAGGACTCTACATCAGCAATCGTCCCCAGCAGAAGGACTCTACATCAGCAATCGTCCCCAGCAGAAGGACTCTACATCAGCAATCGTCCCCAGCAAAAGGACTCTACATCAGCAATCGTCCACAGAAGAAGGACCTGTTTCAGCAATCGTCCCCAGCAGAAGGACTCTACATCAGCAATCGTCCCCAGCAGAAGGACTCTACACCAGCAATCGTCCCCAGCAAAAGGACTCTACATCAGCAATCGTCCCCAGCAGAAGGACTCTACATCAGCAATCGTCCACAGAAGAAGGACCTATTTCAGCAATCGTCCCCAGCAGAAGGACTCTACATCAACAATCGTCCCCAGCAGAAGGACTCTACATCAGTAATCGTCCCCAGCAGAAGGACTCTACACCAGCAATCGTCCAGTTGTTTGACATGACTCAGAATTCATCCAAGATACTTCGCTATTTCAAGAGTCGTCCAGGATACAGATGACGCCTACGAGCCTTAAGATCAGAAGAATAACTTTGACAAAAACCTCGAGAATCATCCAAGATACCTTTAGCATATTCGACTGTGAGAGAGAGTCGTTGCATCCTTTGCATTAGATTTTGCATCTAGGGAACCCTTGAGGATGATTCCTCCAGCACTTTCACATTTCATGTTTTCATATTGCACCAGCATCCTAGGATAGGAGCATTTCATCCGCATTGTTGTTGTTTGTTTGTTTTCCGTCTTCTCGCGCGCTTGAACTACGCCCTGGTCTGATTCCTGGAAAGGATACGTAGGCAGCTCCAGTGGAGCACGACCAGCATCAGCTTCAACTTAGCCGCCTCTACCCAGCATTGCATTGCATTCTTGCATTCGTAATTTCTTGATTTTCTCTGATTTTGAATTTCTTGATTTTGCGAATTTTTTGTTTTTCCTAAAACCTCTCAGTATGGTTATTTGGGTGCCTTCAAGGCTTTGGCACTCACTTGCAGTTCACGTTGTTCACAACAAGCTCTGCCAAAGAGGGGCAAACTGTAGACACCCAATTTTGACCACACTGATAGGATTTAGGGTGGACAACGTCTTGGAGGATTCGATGATGAAAAGTACCCCGTGGAAGGTACTGGATTCCACACAATCAGAAGATCGGACTTCGGAAAGTGACTTCAAGCTCAGAAAAGCCCTTTTCCATGGATAAATCCCGGTTTTGTCAAAATCATCTCTCAGAATTCATATTCTCTCAGGGTTATATGAACATTAAGTGTTCTAAACGCAGTATTCTAGGTATCCAGAGATTCAATTTTAAAGAAAAGTTCGAAATCGACGCACATTTGAAAGCAATTTTGGAAAAGACGTCATTTGATTTCAAAAAGACGACGAAAGTTCCGAAGGACTTCCGGACTTCAATTGGACTTCAATTCTCATTATAAAACCTCTGGAAATATTTTTATACTGAAATTCAACCTAACAGCTTTCCAACGGTACGTAAACGGACGATTTCGGACACCAAAAAGCATTTTTACAGAAATCTGGAAAAGCAGTGCGCATGAAATTTGAAACAGAGCTTGTGGGTGACCAGAGGGACCCAAATAGTAAATGGCGGTTTTGGGTATAGGGGTGGCGGGTCCCACCATAACCGCCACCTATAGGGGGTGTCCTCCACGGAGCTTTTTGAGTTCCAGACCCTTCTAGAAGCTTCCCACTGCGAGGAAATTGCCTGGAAATTGCGTTTAAGCTCCGAAATGGCCATTTTAACCCTCTTTTAAGCTCTAAAAATCATGTTTTAACCCTGAAACTTAAGAGCTAAGTCTTCAAAACTCTATATAAGATCTCATACATCTCATATGAGAACACACATCTTAACACACTAGACACTTGGAAGAGATACACTTGAATATACTTAGAGATACAAACACACATAGAAGCACATACAAGAGAGATAAGTATACTTTGAATATACTTTCAATTTAGGTGAATTCTAGAGAGAGAAAATTATGAATTGAATTTAGATTAACTTAGGCTAATTAGACCACAATTTGAACATCAATTGCCTCCCTCAACTTCCATGGATGAGTGCTTGAAGAACACTTGAATAACACTTGAAGAAGAAGATCTTCAAATCAATTTTGGTCTTGTAATTGAGAATCCTCCAAGAGGTAAACACTATAGTTCATCTCTAATTCCTACTTTGTATATATAGATCTATAAGATTTGGATCTAACTTAGTTCTATTTCTACTTATTAGAACACTCATCTTCTTCCTCTCATGTTCTTCACACACTCACATAGTTAGATCCAAATCTCTTTGATTTTTATTGATAATTTACAATTAGAGATTGTTTTTCACTTTGATTTTCAATTTTGGTTTCATTCTTCAATTTTAGTTTAGATTCATGCATACATGATTATATATATATACATATATCTATTTTGAATTCCATGATGGTTTGGAAAGGATGATTTCTATGTTCATACCTATCTCTTGATTATTCCTATTACCTAGGATTCCTATTGAATTTCATCTCCAACATGATATTTATAAGTCCCTTTGATCCTTGATCTAAAAGTTCTTCATAGAACTTGAGGGCTAAATTGATTGGGAATCATGATAATTAAGTTGATCTATGAGTTTGATCTCTCTAATAAGCTTCAACTATCACTAAAATGTTTTCCTCACACTTTAAAATGAACTAGATAAAAATTCAGCAAAGCAGATTGGTTTTGTCCATTAGATTTGGTCCATCAAAACCCATAGTTTGATGGATTTCAAATTTTCTGGGTAAACTTTGATGAATTAGCTTTCATCCGGTCCGTTTTGAGAGCTTTTAGGATTCATATACTATTTTTAGAAATTGTTGAGAAATCGGTTGACAGATTTGAACATCGTCTCTTTGTGCTTGAATTTCAGAAAATCTATAATAGTTATCGACGTTCCGCTTTTTGGGGATGATTCCTAACTCATATATCTATATGCCGATGTAAAATCGTGAGCATACGATCGAGTTAGGATCGTTTTCTAAGCGTTTAAAGTTGATACAACTATTCTGGAATTTTCTAAGTTTAATTACAAATATGATTATGTATACAAAATGGTCATACCTTGATCACTCAACAACAATTGATGAATAAAACTTGGTTTAGAAATCACCTAGGATAAATGGATGAGAGATCAAAAGCTTAAATCAACTTGGTTAACATGATTCATGAACTTCTATTATACTTCTATTATGTTTTGCATTCATTTGTCAAATGATACCAAATTTCCAGAATAACAGAGTCTGTTTAAAACACTTTTTCAGAAACCTTGTGATTACAGAATGTCCATGGGTTTATTTTTATCATATACTACAATGAAATAGCTTTCTTTTGACACCAAATAGAGCTTCATATGATTTTTGTAGATTTAATTATGATTTTTACAAGAACAGTGGACAGTCCTGATCCACTGTTCCCAAAACATTTATTTCTCAAACAATAAAATTGATATTGAGGTCCCACTTTTTGGAGAAGTTCCCTAAGACATGTATCTAACTTTCTGTAAAAGGGTTTTTTCCAGCTCATGTTTAAAACCACTTTTGATAGGATTCATTAGAGGTTGCTGAATCTGGAAATTTGATTGATGACATGTTTTCTTTGTTTATCATGCATATCATTTGTTTGCTTGTATTTTTGCAATGCTTTGGGTATTCTTTGGTGTCTTAGTGCAGAGAATTAAGTGCCATGGACCCGGACGTCGATTTGTGGTTTGCCTCGTCTACATGTGGCTTAGTGCCCATGTATCATGTACTATCTCTATCCTTTCTCTTAGAATTTTTCTAGGTTTACAACTTTGATTTCAACGACACATTTCCTTTAGGATAAGTCTCCGTTTATATGATTATTTGTTAGAGACATCTTATCTAGGATTGTTGTATGATTGCATTGCACGTTTACATTCTTTTTGCTTTCGCGACTCCGCTTGAGTCAACCAATGTAAGTCTTCTCGTTCCCTTTGCATATCATGACATGTTTACTTTATTTGCATCGGTCCCGGGCGGGACTAGCCACTGTGAGTATACTTCTCCCTTGTATTGCATGAGCATCCGCTTTCTACTTGATTTAGTCTCTTGAAATGATTTTCATTAGATGTTTCTTTTTGCCATGTATATATCTATCTAGTATGTTTGAGGAAACAACATCTATTATGAATTAATAACAAGGATATTTGAATCAAGGCCTACCATTCGGTAGGGCGAGGAGGGGGTGCTTTAGTCCTGCTTGGGCTCCTTCCCCTCTCGTACCAAGACCCCCGAACCTTGTTTCTGGTAATGAAGGGCGAGTAACCTTATTCAATTTTGGGCGAGTCAAACTTGGGTTTCCTAATTCCCGATAAAAATTAGGTGGCGACTCTTTGTCTCTAGGATCGCGTGAGGAAGTCCTAGTTTTCCCTGAAGTGTGCTCCTTGGGATCCGTCCCGGGACACTATCGAGGGAGAGCGTCAGGATCCGCCCCTCATTCGCAGTGGTCCACAGATGCCCAAAACATAATCAATGACAAGCGTGCTGCTAGGGATGAACAACTTGAACACTCGACTCGGGAATCTGCCCAAGGTTCCCCAGTCAGGAGCTGTGGAGACCTTAGGTAACAGATTGACCATAGTCGTAGCCGATCCCTCTCTCGAGAAATGGCAGCGCGTAGTCCAGAAGAGGCTTTCTCCACTGACCCTACCTATTATGCAAACAGTGATCGAAATGGGATAGAAGATACGATCAGGGACCTGGAGAAACAGATCGAGGACATGGCTAAAAACATCAACAAGAAGTTGGCCCACAATCACACTAACACAGATACCGAGTCCCACTTTATCGCAGAAATCACCAGTTTTGCCGTCCCTCACAAGTTCAAGCAACCCCAAATGTAATCATACAGTAGATTGGGTAGCCCAGTGGACTAAGTACATGCCTACAAATCCCGAATAGTTCTCACCACATGTTGGGTTTGTGCACTCAAACCATTACTTTATGTATGAGACATTGACATTTTAAGATATGGATATCAGCTTTACATTGCATTATGTATGTTTCTTTCATGAGATGATTGTTAATCTTTAAGTATCACAGTAAATAATTCGTGTGTATATGAGATACATACAAGTGATATATGAATTACTATTCTTTGTTACTTAGAATTTGTCATAGTGGATGATGAGATTGGATATCTCATTAGGTTTACACTGTAGCTAGCACATAACACATTTTATAGCAGGGCTTTAAATATGTTGTACCCTGGGCTGTTTGTATTTTTTTTAAAACTTTTCTGTATACCATTTACACAATACAAGGTACATGCATTTAAAGCCCTGTTATAAAATGTACAGTGTACCTAACATTTTTGTTTAATTATATATGTGATCCCTAATTTTGGTGAATGTGACAAGTTATTGTTTTACATTTAAGTTAGTTATAAGAGATGATCATGTGCTCACTTCTTTGCCATATCCAGTGTCCCCTATTTTTAGAGGTGATCTACGTATATATATACAGTCAGGTTATAGAGAGTACGTCCTCTCTTTAATAAAGAGAGGACTTCTGTTTTCACAATTTTTTAAACACAATCTGACGGTCAAAACAGAAGTCCTCTCTTTATTAAAGATTGAAATGTGACACGACTCGCACCACGTAAACATTTTAAGTAGTACTGTACTCCTTAAAACAACATCCCCACTGTATTAAAATTGTGTTCTCTCTCCAAATTGCAGTAAAGAAAACTAGTGCTTACAATATTTTTTTTTTTGTGGGTGTTATGAAAGAAACTTACTGTATGATTTTGACGGTTACATAAGGTTGGGAGGTACTCTCAATTGGTGTCATAATTATTCACGTGAAGCTAAGCAAGGAGTACTCGAAAGTCCAAATCACTGTCTCATCCACGTGTCATGCTGGGTGGTGCAAAATGGGAGGAAACTGAGGCCCGCACTAAAACCACAGAGCGGTTTTGGTTTTGTTTTCTCTGTTTCAAATTCAGAATGAATAAATGTTTGGGAAGCACATATATGCAGTTGTAGTACTACTACTGTAGACTGTAGTAGTAGTACCATTGAATTTGAATTCACGGTTTGGGAGAAATCAGTGTTTTTTCAACACCTGGACATGACATCCTCCTCTGCCCCCACCTCCTCCATTATATATCACTCACTCATCTCTTCGTTAGTCACTCACTCACTCACTCACTCGATCCTATTACTTACATTACATACATAAATGAGACATCTTTCTATTTTGTGCACTCAAACAAGCATGAATGAGCATTGCACAAATGTCAATCAGATTCAGATCATCATCATGATCAGCCTCTCTAATCACCAAACCCCCCTCCTCCTACCCATATCTTCTACAAAAATAATGCCCACTAAACTTCTCTTTTATATATTATCAACCACCCCCCACCCACAATTCCTCCGATCATTCATACTGTTGCTCACTACCCCCACACAAACACACACACACACACAGTGCGTGGCAAGAAAACCCAAAATTTTGCCCCCATCAGCTATGGAGAAAACCAAGTCCTGCAGTGGTCTGATGATGGCAGGTGGAGGTAGTAGGCCCAGAACCAGAAGCTTTCTTACAATACAGGGGCACAACGGTCACTGGACCCCTGTCGTTGACGACTCAGAACCCACTGAGTTGACCCGTGACCTTGTTGCTGCTGACTGGAGTTTCTGTGTCCAGAGGAAGAAAAGGATGGCCAGACAGAGGCGTTCTTCCCTCAACTCACTTACTTTTCCCCGATTCACCTCGCACGTCTCACCCCCCCTCCCCGCACGTGTAATCCCTTTTTTTTTCCCCACTTTATTTATTCTTTCATAATTTATGTTGGTTAATGCTATGCTAATTTTTAAATCTAAATTTCAAAAATTCTTCTCAAATGACCGGACAGTGGGGTCCAGTTAAATTTTTTTTTCTTCTTGAAAGATGTTACTACATGGGTCTCTAACTAAAATCTAGTGCTTCCGTTATCATATCATTTGGGACGTGGGATGGGATTTTGTAGGGGTGAAGTTATGAATTTTGATCAAGGACTATACGGTATTCGGTGTCCCTGAGTTTTGAATTTTTTTTTTATGGGTCTTTTTTTTTTTTTTTGAATATTTTTGGGTTTACAGTACGTAATTTAATATGCACAAATATCTTTAAAAAAACAAAAATCACAAATGTTCTTCGGTTATATTATTTTTTGGTTAATATATTCCCTAATTAAAAAGAGAGAAAAGATGTTGAATTAGTTTTAGACCCATAAATGTAATTTTAATGTTTAATATTAAAAAAAAAAAAAAAAACATGTTAAGCTGCCATTTAGATGGGACGTAAAAGCAATTTTCGATAAGAAGCCACATACATAAGAGGTTTTGACTATTGAAAGTTTGGTCGAGAAAAGATGTAGAATTAGTTTTAGACCCCATTTCGAGATCAAAGATGTAATTTTAATTTTAAAATTTAAATTTAAAAAAAAAAAAACAAAAAACAAAAAAACATATTAAGCTGCCATTTAGATGGGAAGTAAAAGCAATTTTCGATAAGAAGCCACATACATAAGAGGTTTTGGCTATTGAAGTTTGATTGAGAGACCAAGGTGGAGGACAGAGTGCAGACTATAGTCTCTCAAATCTATTTGTGCATCTTAAATGGATGTTTAAGCTGTTAAAATAAGAACCAGACTAAAGTATTTCACACCAATCTAAAAATTAGACTAAAAAATTCCACTTACTATACCAATTTTTTTTAATTTCATACAACTTTCAAGTAGAGACTATTTGTATTAGACATAAACTTATTAATTACGCAGTGCACCTACATTCAGTTGGTGAATTTTCTTAATATAACAGCTATGTTTATGTAAATGGGTCAAAAAAAGAAGTATGTTTCTCTCAGATCAATTGATATAAATACAGGGCTTTGGCCAAACTTGGCAATTACTTAAGATTCGGACTAGTACTCAAACCAGGGGCGGACCCATTAAGGGACCGGGGGGCACGGCCCCTGCAAAATATTAAAAATTTTGAGCGTCTATATAGAATTTTGAAAATATTTTACATAGTGGCCAAACAACCCCCCCCCCCCCCCCCCCCCAAATTTGCGACTTTATATGTGGAGATTCTTTAACACATAGTGTCCACTTGACTTTCATTTGGTTGAAATGGTGATGAGTTAGGAATCACATTTGGGGATAAACAATTTGGAAAGAATAACATAATAGGATTAATAATAATATCCACTAGTGTGACCGTGTGACAATAAAAGTCCCTATTAATAGTGAAGGGGAAGAGTAAACAATATCTAAATGTAATTTGTCACAAATATTCGTTCGACTCTCTGTCTTATTTAAAAATAAAAAATATGTACAAGTGACCCAAGAAAAAAATCGCCAAAAAAAAAATCGGTGGCGCTACTCCCGAACCCCCGCATAGAACTTGCCCCCCAGCACAAAATCCTGGGTCCGCCACTGACTCAAACTATATATATAGCTATGTAGATGCCGGTGTCAATGATTATAGATGTTGGGGAAGTGGAAGCCGAACACATGTCCTTGGTATACATGACAATAACATGAAATGATGTAGACCAATTCCTTCGTAAAGGAACAAAAATGAACTTTTAAATGGGAAATTCTTTGAAAACAACAAAAGAGTATATACAGTGTCTGTCTATATAGAAGTTATGAGAATCTTTCTTTCACTTTTGATGCATAGATTGCACATTAATTCATTTCTCTCTAGAAGCTTGTGGTTGCCTAGTTAAATATCTGTAATTAGTTAGTGAAATTGAAAATTGCTGATTATAAAAGCATTGACATATTCTTCCTCACTGTCCATTCATGAGTTACATGATCATACATGCAATGTTAATCTTTGCTGTATAATGATCTTCTGTTTGATATATAATTTTCTAGTTATATCTGTTATGTGACCATTGATATTCATTATCTTTTTTAGTGGATGTGATATTAGAAAGTTTCAAATTGGGATCATTAGGCTAAAGAATGAGTCAATCCAATTCAAATATCATCGAAGGAGAATTAGCTTTTTTAAATGCCAAAAACTGTGCCTTTGGATCGTGACAGAGTACATCGTGGATGTTTATATTTCCACTCTTAATCTAGTATTGGGCATTATTTTGTCTCATGGTATGGTCTTGTCACAGCATGCGAACTTGAGGTAATCTGACAAACCTCATTTTCTTATGCTTTGCTCCTTTTCTTCTTCTTCTTCTTCTTCTTCTTCTTCTTCTTCTTCTTTTTTTTCTTTTTTTTTTTTTTCAATTTGACAAGTAGGAAAGTTATTTTTGAACATATTTGTACCTTATATATCAAAACAATAACATACAAGTTTAAGCCTTTAGATGGGAGAATGGAGAGTCCACAATTACCCTCTCTTTGTTAGAATCGGCTGCCATTATCATATCGAGATACATTGCTAGAGGATAGTTCTTGTCGAATCCACTTGTACATGAGGTTTAGTAATTTCCGTCAAGGTCCCTGTCTTGGAGAATTGAGAAGAGTCCAATAACAGATTATTTGGATACCCTAGCCTAGAAAACACATTTTAGGTTGTAAGAGTTCGAAGTAAGGCACTTAATTTTTCGGAATAAGCTCATGAAAGGAAAAATCACAGTTCAGGTAAATAATTCCTGTTAGATATGGACCATGCATTATTCCTGTGACTAAAAGGTCGATTTGAAGCCATTTCTCTAATACCACATTGATAACTATGATAAAATCATATACCTGTTAAGAAGCTCATATAGCGAAAATAGAGATTGGCTATATTGATCTTGCCAGCGTTGGATATTGGTTTTGGTACAGACAGATCGAGTATAGAGTAAGCTTTAACTCGTGTTCTCATACTTGGCAGCCACCTAGTTATGGGACCATATCACCTAAACATGCATGCTTTGTTAGTGGCTGAGTACTAACACTTTTGCAATACATTTTGATTGAGGTCATTGTGTAGGAAATTTTTCTGTGATTGTAGTTATTGTGACCTCTGTGGTTTTTGGTTCAGTAGGTTTAGTTGATACCAAGCTGTCGGACTCTACTATATATATATATATATATATTGGTCCTGAGGTGTTTCAGTTCCTGAATCGATATGGGTTTTATGCTACAGATAATTCATCCAACAAGGCTGACATTTCTTTTTGAAAAGAAACTTCAAAAAAGCGACGTAGGCTCCCTCAAAAGAATGGTACTCCCAAAGGTTTGCTTTTGGACTTTTCGACGTTGAGAATTCTTGAACTCAGTTGATAACTAAAAGCATTTTGTAATTATATCGTTCACCTTATGTAACTTGACATTGCATCCATATGTTATCTTGGTGACATCCAACAAGGACCCACCTAACAAGGAATTATTCAAATTTTCAGAAAGAAGCTGAGGCTCACCTGCCTGCTCTCAAGGTCAAGGAAGGGATCTCTATCAGCATGGATGATATGAACGGTCTGCACATGTGGAATTTCAAGTTCAGGTTTGACTTTTGAGTTGATTTGATTTTTTTTTTTTTAAATCAGCAAAAGGTCCCAACTCCCTTAGGACGTTGATTTTAGAGTGTACTTTTGAACATTCACTTAGATCACACAGAACATCCAACATACCCTCATTAAACATTTTGAACATGCTAATCCTTAACCGGATGAGAGTTCTCTTTCTTATGAATTGAATAATTACATCCGATAAGTTGAACTGTCTTATGTGGATGGGAAAATTAGTAGGCAAGCAGCTCGCTACTTGATGGTGGAGTTTTTCACATCGTCGTACATGTCATGGTTGATTATTTTCTTATACAGGTTTTGGCCAAATAACACCAGTCGGATGTATGTACTTGAAAACACTGGTATGATCTTCTAGTATTCTTCTCCTTTTTCATCTGCAATGTTATTTCTTAGTGTGTTATTTTATTTTAGTTATTTAGGGTCTTTTTGCGCGTCCACAAATTTGAATGGAATCATTCATGTTATACAAAACATTTCGGTATTGGATTCATTATCTTGAATGTGGTCATTTATAAAAATGGGGACTGCGTTAAAAAGTTGTGCTTAAACTCACCATGATATTATCGTAAGGGAACTTATGAATGACCACCACATATGGAGAAATGCAGCAAGGTTCTCTATTTTTCTCAATGAACATATGAATGATCCCATTCAATTTCGTGGACGCGCAAACAGGCCCTTACTTTTTTCGCTTTATGTTTCAGTCAAACATCAGACAATAACCTTTTGTGATAAATTCTTAGGGGAATTTGTCAATACATATGGCTTACGGAACGGAGACTATGTCATGCTGTACCTAGATTACCAAAACCAAAATTACGTATGTCATGCTGTTTTAGATCCTACATAATTTCAATAGTTTCTTTTTGACAAAATCCTTGATTCGGTCTTAGCTGCTGATTCTTGATATTTATTTAGGTCATTCGAGCTAGGAAAGCTTCTGATCCAGATGAACATACGGATTATGCAGTGGATGATGTGAATGTCGACCTCCTTCCTCATGGTCATTTGGAGGCAAATAGTTGCAGTTACTTTCCTGTGAGTTGTGCTAGAAAAGATGATATGGACATGTCTTTTGTCTACGATATCACGGCCTTCTCAGACGACTCTCCGCTGGATTTTCTGGGTGGGTATATGACAAACTACTCAAGGGTTGAACGACTCGAAGGCTTTGGAACCATTGACAACCTATCTATTGATGAATTCTAGTAGTGGTGAACTAGTTAGTGTCAAATATCAAGAATCTAAATGCTAACTGCTTATTTTTGGTACTACTATAGCTATGATAAGTAAAAAGGAGCATCAAGAAAAAACTTAAGAACTATCATAATATGTTTTTTTGGACCGTCATGAACTTTTGTAGAAAAAACTTTTATGAGGCATCATGTTAACGCAGTATTCAGCATAATGTATCATCTGTAGCATGGTGAAAAACTGTATCAAAGAGTCATGTTAGTGTTTTTCTTTTGCTGGTACAAAGTACATACCTTGTGGTACGTAGGCTTATAAAATGATCCAGGGAAATTATAATGCATTGATCATGACATGATAAAGTCTTTCTGGAGTTATTCGGGGTTCCTGCAGTAATATTTCTTGAGGGACTTTCTATGATACAGTTTGGGCTGGTATCATACAACCCAAAATTTTGTACCCTGACATGTGAATTGGTCCTAACATATTGTGATCTAGTCACAAAATATTGTAAGTTCAAAAAACCGGCCCCTTTGACTTTAAACTTAAAGTGGTTTTTAAAATCACAACATTTAGAGGACTAGATCATAACATGATGATAGGACCAAATCACAACATGTTTTGGGACAAAAACTTGATACAGCCCAAACCTTGGCTAGCTTGTATAATTGAATTTTCCATTTCTTGATATTTAGAATTTTTTTGGAAAGAATAACCAAAGAAAGAATAGGTGCTCCAACTTTATCCTTGAGGAAAAGTCCAATAAATAAAATAAAATAAGATTTTTTTCTTCTTTGGATGGTTTTTTTTCATCATTTGTTGCAATGGCTTATGTGAAAACTTAAGTGTCATTGTCCGGGGAAGGAGGAGAGGGCATGGTTCAAATTCTGGTAATGATAGTGGCACGTAGCGCAGTTTAACTGGGCTAGAACCGTTGCTATTCTTCTTTAGATGTTTAGACAAAATTTAAAACAACAAAATACTATTAAAAAGTTGTAATAAACACTCATAATGTTCTATGTCACCTACCTTCCACTCTTTCTTGGTTTTTTACTATATGGAGAGAAGAGAAGAGAAGAGAAGAGAAACTTATTAAAAAAAAATAGAAGAGAAGAGAATAGAAAAGAAAATTGAGTATTTTTCCACCATGTTTGGATAGGCAATGGAGAGAGAAGAGAAGAGAAATGAAACATAACTTTCTCTCATTTGGTTAACTTTCATAAGAGAAGCGAAGGAAAAAAAAAACTCATAACCAATTTACCTTTTTATATCCTCTATAAGGGACATATGTTAGAATAAATAAGAATATACTGGGACGTATTGGTCTTTTATACTGTATTTAATTAAATTTCTCTTCTTTTGTCTATGGAATCTCTCCGATTTGGAGAGAAACAACAGTGGGCTCTTTTCTCTTTACTTTCTCTCCATTTCTCTTCTCTTCTCTTCCACTTAAATTACCAAACGAGAGAATCCCTTCTCTCCATTTCTCTCACACTCCGTTTGGTATGATTCTAAAATAAAATAGAATTGAATTGGAGAGAATAGAAAAAGAAAAGAAATGAATAGAATTGATTTGCAATTCTAATTCTCATGTTTGGTTTGAAAGAGAAATGAAATGAAATGAATCACGGTCATTTACTACATTGCCCACGTAAAAAGAGGAAGTGTGAAATATATAGGAGTAAGTTTGGTATATCACATTATTTCACTTAAAGTGAAATCATTTCTCACTAAATCCTACCAAAAGTGATAGGATTTGTTTTTGGGCTAAAGCAAGAATTAGTGAGAATTGGCTAGAATTGAAAATCAATTCTTTTTTCAAACCAAACACAAGAATTGTCACAAACAAGAATTTTAAATCAATTCTTTTCTAATTTGTGGCATACCAAACGGACTGTCAATCCAAACAAAGTGTCTTTTACATTATCTAGTGTCTTTTGGGATATAGTGTTGGTGTTGGGAACTGGAAAAATGTGCTTCAGAACCTTTCTTATTCATGCGTAAATTGAGAGAGAGAGAGAGAGAGAGAGAGAGAGAGAGATGGATTCCCCAAAATTGGAGGGGATCTGCCTGGAGCTACTTACTGCGGATTCCACTCCGCAAATCAAAACACATCCAATGATAATAAATGCATGATTATGATAATATACTTTCAAATTTTAAATTTGCGAAAAAATTTAAGGAATGAAAGAGCAAATCAAGGTGCAGATAACAGGATTAGATTTATAGCCTTGCCCCTCAAAGGTTAACGTTTGAATTTTGTTTTATAAGACAAGAAGAGACACACACACCTCATTTCAAGCTCTTAACCTGTATAGGAGTAATTCTGTAAGGTTTGGTTGTTTGGTTTGGAAGGGCCGCTGCTGTATATATTCTGTTTCAACAACACATTTATGCAATGGAGAACATAAGCACTCCTAGTCCTATCTCTCAGGGATCAGATAATCCATCAAGTTCATACCAATCTAAGTGGCTTCGGACTACTCTAGCAGGTTGCTCTCTCTCTCTCTCTCTCTCTCTCTCTCTCTCTCTCTCTCTCTCTCTCTCAGACACACACACACGCGCGCGCGCTTTTGGGCACACACAAACAACACTCGTCTCTGCATGTGCAGACATATTTTCAACCATATTATCCTCAAGCCACAGAGTTGAAAAGCAACTCCAGAGTGATTAGTGCAGGCCAAAAAGGTTTCCACTGCATTATACTTGGTAATCTGCCCAGATGAAAATAAACAATGGAAAAACTTTGCATTTATATAATCAAGTCCTGTTATATTCCATATTCCATATTCCACTAACCTTTAAATAAGGTACGATATCTGCAGACCTGGACAATAAAGTTGAAGCCATGATAAAACTCACAGAAGAGAATAGCGATTTGGTAGCTGATAGGGTCGAGATGTATTACAGTAAACGGCCAAAACTCAGACAACTGGTTGAACAATTCAGATCGTCTTATCGCTCCTTAGCTGAAAAACATGACAGCCTAAGGTCTGAATCAATCCATGGTCCTGGTTCTGGATCCACGTCTTCCACTTTTACCTCCAGAGAAATGCAACAAGAGAAGAGAGTTATACAAAGCTTCAAGGATTCAACAATGGAGGCTTTAAAATATCACCATCCATCCATTCCCAGCAATCCTGCATCTGATAAACACTGTAATAGTGCTTGTTTTAAGTCCCTGAATGAATTGGCAGATGATTTGATGCCAACTGAACCATGCAACATGAGTTTAGACATGAAAACTAATACAAGAAATGATTCAAAGGGTGGAAAGACAACAGTCTGTGATGAAAATGACCCGTTTAGGAGAACGAATGGATCTAAATTAGGCGAGAACAAGGTTGGACATTTGGCCAGAGGTAGTTTTGAGTGGGAGAATGCCTGGTCTGAAACAAAGTGCCAAGTTACAGAGCTCATGGAGCAGAATTTGCAGCTGCAGGAAGAACTGATAAGAAGAAATAAAAGAAATGGGGATATAATTAAAGAGCTACGATTTAGACTGCATCGATCAATGAGCGAGAACAGGAGGGGGAAACATAATGTGAAGCATAAACAATCTCAGAGATCAAAACCGAATGGAGTGATCTTGGGGAAGCTCTGTGGTAGGTTCTCCAGGATTTGTCAATCTACTGATTGATAATAAGACTGCTTTTTCTTCCCACTTTTGGCATAAATTGTGTCGCAGGCCATTAATCTGGATGAGTCTTTGGAGGAGGTTCTCTATGCATCATTACCCTTTCTTTGGTAACTAGGTTGTGGAATCACGTTGAGACGACTCCTACAATGGTATAGTTAGAAATAATTGGCTGTAATGGTTTCATGAATGGCATAGTAGTGGATGTGGCTTAATGTTTTCTAAATAACCAGTTGGAAGACGGCTGGTATCCAGACTGTAACCCTTATACATGTACACAGCTTCATCCAGAAGTCCCCAGACAACAAGGAAAGCCAAACATTTTTTTTTTTTTTTTGCAGTGCCTTGGAATTAGATATCTGATTGTTTTCTTTTCTATTTTTTCCTTTTTCCTTTTCATGTTCTGCAGTTTACAACTGGAAACCACTTGAGTTTAATTGTTTTCCGGCCTAAATATACCTCATTCCCAGCATATATGTGGAACCATTTAGCAAAACGAATAGCAGTCAATTACTTTGGCGGATTCAAGAATGAGGCTGTCAGCTTCAGTTAAACATTTGGTCAAATTCTTCTATCACTTATATAAATATCACCAATAATCCCCACATGAACACAACCCATCCCTAAAATGGTGAAAGCGTTTTGAATCCCTGACCACAATTTCCCGATTGACTATCTTGGCAATCAGCTTAATTGCAGTATGACAATCACCACAGACCCTAAGATTCTTAATGATCTGTATTGTTGTACCAGGAATGGTACTCATAAGTCCAAAGGCAACAGCCAGCTTCTCACTATGAACTCTTAGTGTCATTTCCTTCTCTTCCTCATTGACATCATGGAGAACAGATGTCATATTTGGTACATAACCAAATTCCTGCAGCTTTACAGATAATTCTTCCAAGTACTCGTAAATCTTTTGATGTTGAGAATGCTCCTTATCTCCAACCAAAAACACATGAAACCTACCTTTTACTTCTACCAAACTAAAACCAGGTGGTTTTGCAAGTCCATGATTTTTCATAAATACTCTCATCCTCTCCACATCTTTCCACCTTCCAGCATCGGCATATATATTCGAAAGCAAGACATAGTACCCACAATTATTTGGGTCTAATTCGAACAGTTTTCTTGCAGAAATCTCACCAAGCTCCACATTCTTGTGCATCCTACATCCAGCAAGAAGAGAACCCCAAACCACAAAATCAGGTGTCACCTTCATTTCTTTAATCAAATCATAAGCCTCCTTAAGAAAACCTGCACGCCCAAGCAGATCGACCATGCAACCATAATGCTCAATGCCAGGTTTTATGCCAAATTCATGTTCCATACTTCTGAACCAACGCCAACCTTCATCCAGCAGACCAGCGTGGCTACAAGCTGCGAGAACTGACACAAAACTGATGTAATTTGGTTTGACTCCAACCCTAATCATCTCATAGAACACTTGCAGAGCTTCTTTAGCACGGCCATGCATTCCATAACCAGCAACCATGGCAGTCCATGACTTCACATTCTTCTCCTTCATGCGATCAAACGCTCTCTTTGCCATCCATACTCTCCCACATTTGCAGTACATGTCAATAATCGAAGTACCAACAAATATATTTGCATCCAAGTTCATCTTTATCACCTATAGAAAGAAAGAAGAAATTTCTTTTATGCAAAATCTTCGTCTTTATTCTAGTGTGCATGGTTTGGTTAAACCTGGAAATGCAGTTTGATAAAATGACATTTCCATTTCGCCAATGCTGGTAAACTAAGGTCAGTAAAACCAAGAGTGCATCTGCAAGTGGAATCAGGAATATTTTTCTTTCATACATCTATATATAAACTAGTTTTAGAGCACGTGCGTTGCACGTGGTTGGTGTACTAGAAGGAAGATATTAACCAATCGAACGATCAAACTGGTTAAACATTTGACTCGTACGAACAATTTCTAATTTCGATTGTTAAAGTGAAGTACTCAAACACTTCCTAAATGTTTGATTTAATTTAAGTCTTAATTTTTAGGATTAATTATATTTACTCTTTGTGGCTAGACCCATTTTCACTTTACCCATATGCTTTAAAAGTGGATACTTAACCCGCTGGTTACTGTTAAGATTTCTCTCAAAACAGCTTCATATGGGGATTAAGTGTTAAAATTAGTTCCAAATAGAGAGTCCATCTTTACACAATTTATTTTGCCCTTATACTTCAATCTTTGAAATTAAATCGGAAAATCGCATTGTGGAATATAAACCTCTGACATATGGAATATGTAATTTCAAACAATTACCACATATTAGAGTAGCCTTTGATTGCGGCTTACATTATGAATATAATTTTTATCTATATATCTTTAAGAAAATTGTTCGACCTTGTATTCTTCATTATGGTAAATGCAAAGTTATACAAATATATTGAGTTTATAGCACTAAATAGTGTTATGTTGATTATCTAAGTAACTAAACCATAAACAGACAATGAAATGCTTGGATGAGTAAAAATTTGGGAGGGCAAATTTGTTTTCTGTAACAAAATATTTTTTGATCAAATAGGGATTAACCAGTCATTCATTAACTGAACAAAAAATATGCGACAAATGTTCAAATAATATAAAGTACTCAAATCAAATCTTTCTCTTACTATATTTTGTCATAGAAGATAATCAAATCAAAGTCGTAGTGGATATTCTAATAACTAAAAATTTCTAACTCTAAAATAAGTCTTAAATGGAATACTCTAACAATTATATTATTACAAAAATCGTGTTGGGAATTGTGATTATCTCGGATAGATCGCTTGAATATTATCTATGTAATGATCAATCAAGTTTAGTCTGATTATGATACAATATTAGAAGAGCATATGATTCGTGACTCTTAAATTATTAAGGAGAAAACCTCTAAAATTATGAAAAACATGGAAAGTGCAGACGTCTATTTCTCGCTCTATTTGGATATAATTAATTTGGATGATTTTTAGAAGTGGTTTTATATTATTAGTCTTCTAATCTAAAAACAATTGGAAGCATGAACCTGGCAAAACTTCAAACAAAAAGGAAATAAAACTTAAATCTCAATATGAACTTTAGATTTAGCATATCAACCCAATAGGAACGTTAGTGTGAGTATATACATTTTAGAGTCCGACAGTTATAAGACGTAATGTAAACCATAAAAAATAAAAATAGAAAATAGAAAAGATACCCAGTAGAAACAATAATGCTATGCTCTCAAAGTTCTACCACATACTGTGCATGGCAGTGATTGGTGGTACCACATGCCATTGCAAAACCATGGAACCCACCAAAGTTAAAGACATTAGGAACATGAGCAAGCCAAAAAAATAAGTAAATAAACAATAGAGTATAACCAAGATTGAAAAAAAATAGCAATCTAAACCAATTAAAAAAAAATGTTATTAAGGAGAATTGGCAGTGTTGAAAAAAATTGTAAAACACTTAACGGGGTTGGTACACTTCTATAAAATATTATTATAAATATTAATTTTAAATTATCAATAGAAAGATAGATAGATAGATATTATAGACAAATAGATATATTTATTAATAGATTATAGATTACAGATAGATAGATTATAGATATAAATAGATAGATTATTACAGATAGATGATACAAATAGATATGTGAAAAGAAAAGGTAAACGTATAGTTATTAGGTGGGATGGGCCGACATTGAAAAAAAAAATATTTTAAATCATAGGAAGTGTATTCCTTATGACTCGCATGGACGGACCTAAAAGAAAGTGGCATACCAAAAAAAAGGGTTACGAAAACTCTATAAAAATTACTTAAGTAGTGCATCGAATGATAAAAAGTGTAAAATTCTTAAGGGGTTGATGCACGTATAGATTATACATTATATATAGATTATATATCATCTAGTTGTATAGCACCAGAGTGCACGTGAATGTGTCCTTTTCATTTTTACTTCTGACTTAAATTTTGTAAGTTGTTAAGCTTAATGCATGAAAGTAGTGGACAAAATAAATTTGCAACTTTATTATGATATAATTCCTATAACAATGTTCTTTTTTTATGTATGTAATACAGTTGTATTATCATAATCATTATGAGTGAAGTAATTAGATATAATACTAAGTCAAGTTGAATATTAACTATGCTTTGTACTTTCTTCCTAAAACACTATTTTGAGATTTTTTTTTTATATAGAAAATTAGAGTTAAATCCTCACCATATTGTTAAATGATAGTTAACAAAAGATTCTAGTGGTAAGTATTAGGGGTGGCCATGGGCCGGGCCGGGCCGGGCTCGGGCCGGGTTTGCACTCTATACTAAGGGTAAGTACCTTTGCCCAAGCTCGGCCCGGCCCGTGGCGGGCCTACAATTGGTTGCCCAAGCTCGGCCCGGCACCAACCACTAAAATCCCAAGGCCGGCCCGCGGACCGGCCTATTGCTATTTTTTATTTTATATTTTTAAAAACTTGAACTAAAAAAAAATAAAAAATTACCATAAATAATATTTAGAATGATTATTAAGACACATTATTGACAAAAATGCAATAAAAACTCTTGTGATAATGCATATATATTGAATATCTTATGTAAAATTATGTTAATTTATATATTATATAATAGAAAATACAAAAAATAAATATATTTACTAATAGTCGGGCCGGGCCAGGCCAAAGCGGGCCTCATTTGCTTTGTCCAAGCCCGGCCCTAAAATTGATCGAGCCTAAAATTGATTGCCCAAGCCCGCTTGAACGGGCCAATATCTTTGCGCAAGCCCGAAAAAATTAGGGCCGGGCTGGGCGGGCCACGGGCCGTTTGGCCACTCTAGTGAGTATTAGCACAATATAATCGTGATTATGACTTTAGCTAATTGCTCCACACAATTTCTGGACTAATCTACCCCTCTATATAGCAGATTTTCACCACTACCATCGACTTCACAATTTTTAAAAATATAATTTTTATATAAAAAAATGATTTGTAATTTGAAAGATATGGATTTTTAAAGTTTGAAAATTCTTTTAAAAAGTTAGATTTGGGATAGACTGTCAGTGAGCTAGAAAACTTGCATAATAATGCATTTTAAATTAATAAACAATACTGAACATATAACACAATAGAGTCAAATTAAATTAAAATAATTTTAAAAATGAGTTGTAAATGTTCATTTTATTTCTCTCCTAATTTCCATAAGATTCCATTTTTTTTAGTCGCATGTCAATGTTTTTGTTTTAAACATATTAAGTCTAGTTCCAGATATATATATATATATATATATGTTTTTGTTTCCTTCTTAGTTTAGAATTAATTTGATGTCTTCTATGACTATTTTAAAATGAAAAATTATAGTCTTAATTTTGTTTTCAACTTTCCACTCCATAAAGTTTCACTGTTTTTTTTTTTTCCAGTCATCTATGAAACTATTTATTCTAAAATAATTGAGTTTTGATTTTGTATTCCTCTTCGAATTCGTCTATTTTTTTTATTCCAACAATTGTTTTAAAAAATAGCTTAGTATCATGTGCCTCATCGGCCCTCCATTGAACCCACCCTTCTTTTTTTTTTTTCTCTTCTCACCTCTATTTATTCTTGAAAAACACATTATTTAGTCTGTATTATGTGATTTTCTTCTAATTTTGATTCAGTCACACTTCTATATTTGATTCAGTCACACTTTCCAAAAATCTCACTGTTATTTATTTATTTATTTTTTTAAGTCCAATCTTAATTTCAAATGAAACACCATTACACCTATAAAGAATTAATAATGAAATTGAAGCTATGTAATTACTCATGAATAATTATTCGAAACCTTTTCAAATACATTTTTCAGATTTTATACATTCTAGATTTTTGTATATATGTGTTATTATTTATATCTATAATGACATTCTCACAAAATTTTATACAATAACACTCCAAAAAGTTTTTATAATATGTGCAATTTTCTCAATATTTATGTACTCTATTTACTACAAGATTATTTATCTAATGTAAATAAGTATATGACAGTAATATAGATAGTGTATATACATATAAGGCTAAAAAAACATATTTACTGGGTCAGCGGGGCAGCCCGCAGGGTTTTTTAGGATAAAAAACATGTTCACTGGGTGAGTACTCACCCATATTCACTTAAGAGTCTCACTGTATATATATATATATATATATAAAATTAACGCTATCCCAAGTAAATAAGTAGCCATGGTTATTGTATCTAGCGATGTTAATGGTTCGTTTTTTTTTTTTCCTTTTATAAAAACCAACCATATAGGCACGTTTCAGTCGGTTTTTTCATGTTTTCTCTCTGTTTAAATTTTTATTAAGCTATGTTTTTTGTTTGAAAATCCGATTGGTCAATCAATTGGTTCAATCTAATCGATTTTCCTAACACCTCTGTCTATGATCAAAAGGGAATAAATGGCAAAAAAAACAAAGAAGACGAAGAAAAGCAATTAACAAACTTCTAATCAGATAAAAATGTGAAACTTTGAAGATGCTTATTTGAAGTTTTACTTAATAATGAAAACAATATAGATAGAGAAAGTAGAAAACCAATGACACTGCCAATAAAATTTGGCATTCATGTATTTGCGTAGAACTTAGAGAATCTGTGTTAGAAAATAGCTAAAATCTTCTATCGGATGTCTAAATAACCATTTTATTGTAATCAACAGTCACCACCAAAGATACTAACATGAACTACCAAACAAATCCTTAACTAACAAACATCGAATTAAGTAAAAAAAAAACATTCAAACAAAGTATATAATATACATATGCGCACAATACATGTAAAATAAAATAAGTATATCATATATTCTAATAAATATTCTTATTTAGTACTCACATTTTCTTAGAAGTTGGAACATATATTGTATATTGATTAATATTGCTATTTGAATGCAATAGTTAAAACTCGTAGAATGGGGAGGAAGATAAACCAATACATAGAAATCCTATTTTGATTGTACTACTTAGATCAATAATAATTAGTCCCAATGACATGGAATAATAGGCGGCTTTAGCCACAGTCCCCTCAAATAAAATATTTCCAAGCTAAAACCCAAGTTATTTTTCTTTAACTCGCTAAGTCTTTTTTTCTTGTTTTGGTAGAAAAATGCCATTTTATGCCTTAAAATTTTCAAATTGCTATAACAAAAACATATTCATTTTGTAACATTGGCAGTATAGCCCAAGAATTGAGAACGTTGTCGTCGTTAATACATATTACCTGTTTACAGACATATAACAAATAATATTACTTGTTGCTGACAGATAAAATCTCAAAATCAGGCTACAACTTATCTTTTTTTTTTTTTGTAAAATTTTCAAGTCTAATGCATAGATCTCGAGGAAATACGTAAAATAAAATAAATGAATAAATAAAAAATCATCCACAAAGACCAAAAATTAGGAATTATATATGGTCGTTTTCGTCAATACTATATGTCTGTCACCAGATAATATTATCTATTTTGATAGATAAAATTGAAAAATAGGGCTCCAGTTTTATTTTTTTTGGGTACAATTTTCAACTGGAATACATAGATCTCAAACAAATACATGAAATCCAAAAAAAAAAAATTGAAAAATTTACAAAAAAAAAAAGCAAAGAGCGAGTAAGTGATGGTGGTTTAAAGTTGACAGATAATATTATATGTGGGTAGCGAGGGGCTTTTCACCAAATTGAAAAAGTAGTGAGGGGCTTTTTAAAAATGGCCAAATCGTGTGAATTTTTGGCTAATACACATAATATTAAGGGGTCTATCACCTAATATCCCTTTCTTATAAGGAATTAAGTAGAGTTCTTGATGATTTAGGACTCCTTTTAGTGACATTTATAGAACAAATAGGACTCATTCACGTGGGACCTAATGGGTAATCTAAAAAAAATTAAAAAATAATTATTTGTGTACCAATAGAATTCTAATCGACCAACTATATAGAATAGGGATCGGACCAATTGAAAAAAAAAAAATTTAAAAACATTGACAATTGTAAAACATTAGGAATTGGGTAAATTAATTACTGGAAAAAATGTGGTATAGTAGGACTCTCATTGACGGACCAAATAAAAAAAAAATTGGCATACTAAAAAAAAGGTTATTAAAACTCTAAGAAAATTACTTAAGTGAAAGTGCACCGATTGATAAAAGTGTAAAACACTTATCCCCATTGGTACTTTTATATGTATTATAGATATAGAGATACTTTCAACACAAGAGAAAAAGATGAGAGAGAGAGAGAGAGAGAGAGAGAGGCAAAAGAAAAGAGAGAAAAATGATAGAAAAGAAGATCATTGCCAAATAGGTTGAGAAGGGAGAGGGGAGAGCCCATGGGTCAGCTATGCTTGCCATCATCATCAAATCTCTATCTCCAACTTGAAAGTGGAAAAAAGTAGAACTTAATTTTTTTGAAAAAAAAAAATTTTAATAAGAAAGCATCTTAGAAATAAGTTGGAGATTAAGAATGAATGTTACGTTTGGAAAAGGCGTATCCTTTTCCCCCATAATAGAAGTGAAATACATATAATTGAGAAAAGAAGCGAAACACATGTAAAAGAGAGAAACAATGATATATTTAGATATATTTGGTTCCATCAGTCACCCGCTCTCACACTCATGAGCAAAATCTCATCGCCAATTCAAAAGTAGAAAGCAAACACTGAATCATGTACTAGCAATCATGAAAAAGGTTGAGGACAAATAAGCTAATGCAATAACAAGTGCAACCGCAAGATAGTATTAGGCATAAATGCACTGAAACGCCATCTAAACGCACCTCATTTATGTCATCTGAAGGTGAAAAATATTCAACATGGCGATAATTTTAGGACCAAAATTGCTTCCGCTACTATAAGAGTTTGAATGCGACCAGACAATGTTGCAAACGAACTACCAAATAAATGAGTTTGGAAAGAGTATCAAAAGATAGCAGAGTTGGAATTACCTGATCGTGTATACACTTCCCCACTTGCAGAGCCCCCGAGTGCGCACATGCTAACAAAATAGCAGACAAAGTCACAGCATTGTAGTGAACATCTCCATCTCTCACCATGGCATAGAACACTTCCAGTGCCTCCCCAGACAATCCATTTTGGGCATACAATGCAATCATCGAATTCCAAGAAATTACATCCTTCTCACTCATCTGATTAAACACCTTCCTAGATACGCCCACTTCGCCACACTTGGCATATGCATCCATCAGAGTGTTCCCAACACCCACGTCATCCTCAAAACCACTTTTTATCAGGAACCCATGAACCCCATCTGTTGTACTTTTCAGGGAAGCACGGGAGCAAGCAGATAGAACAGAAACCATAACAACGGAGTCTATAGAAGCACCCTCAACCTCAGTGTCACTACTCTGTTGAATCAAGAAGTGTTTAAAAAGGGATAAGGCTTGGTGGGCGTGGTCGTTTTGGACATAGCCAGCGATCATAGAGGTCCAAGAGACCACATTTGGGTGAGGAATTTCATCGAACAGTGTTCTTGCATCATTCAATTGGCAACACTTGGAATACATGTCAACGAGGGAAGAAGAGACGAAAAGGTCAGATTGAAAGCCGAAAATGAGAGCTTGTTGGTGGGTTTGCTTGCCGGAGTGGAGATCAAACAATGCAGAGCAGGATTTGAGAGCGCAAGGTAAAGTGGAGCGATTGGGTTTGAGAGAAAGCTTTCGCATGGAGGAGAAGGCTCTGAGTGCTTCGACTGAGTCACCGGAGCGGGCCAACTCGGCGATGACTGAGTTCCAGGAGGAGACATTGGTTTTATCGACGTACTTGTTGAACAAGGTTGTGAGGTTTGGATTGGTTGAATTTGAATAGCAGTGGTGGTGGTGGTTTCTGTCTCTGTTGTATAGTAGTACTAGTACTCCTACTAGTTCAAAACCCCAACAATTTTTTGTCTTTGTAATTGTCAGAGGGGACTTCTTCTTCTTCGATGTTGCGATCTTCATTCACTCACTCACTCGCTCGCTTAGCAATCTCTTTTTCATGCTACTACTACATACTCTCTCTCTCTCTCTCTCTCTCTCTCTCTCTCTCTCTCTCTCTCTCTCTCTCTCTCTCCTCAGTTAACAAAAATCCTGAAAAAGAGCGCTAGGGGAGGGAGGGGACTCTGAATTGTTTTCAAAACTCTCTCTAATTTGCCTGGAGCATTTGGGATTCAGAATCCTCCACCCTGCTGTGCTGGGTGGTGGACGGCCAATACAAACAAAACTCTTTGACAGCAGCAGAGTTAGTTAGTTAGTTCGTTAGTTAGTTAATTACTCCTCCTTATTCATCATAGTCATATGTCTAGCAAGTACGCTCGAAGTTAACTTCTATTTTCAAACGTTAGATCATCATCATTTTAAAAAATAAAATGATATAGAGTAATAATATAATAATATTCATAATGAAAATTTGATCCAAAAATCCTTAACTTAATACTGCGTGCTTACTACTCCGTATGTAATTAGATTTTCTTTAGAGGATTAATAAGTGTTTGGGCACAGCACAGCGTTCTGTTTACGGAACACACGATTTGGGCCTGATTAATTGTAAAAGCCAAGTTAGTTGTTTGGGCGTGCTAGTGGAAAGCTTGCATTTGAATAATTATATGCCATGTGCAGACCTGGACAATTATTCAAATTTACAAAATTAACCCAATCGAATTAGTCAGTAAGCCAAGTCCTTAGCCTTTTTTACTAATCACGGCCATATATGCCCTGTGCTAGTGGACAATTATTCAAATTTACAAAATTAACCCCATTTACTACTACAGTAACATATATACTAGTAATTGAATACAAATGGAATTATTAATAATGTTCAAGTAACCAAATATTCAATTAATTAACATATATGTGTCTCTATATATATATATATATATATATGTACTAACAACGAACTTTAACAATAATATATTATGCAAAATTTAGCATACAGTCACAGTAGAATGATTGTATCATACAATTTTAGTAACTTTGGTACCAACATGTTATAAGTAGGTAGAGTAGTATGTTGTAAGTTTGAAAACCAAAATAGTATTCAAATGTTTTAATAGAAGGTGGCTTTATAGTGCAACCATACCGCTGTGGCTCTGTTATAGTAGATTCCTTGTATTGTATATTACTTTAAAATTTTATTTATTAAATTTGTTTACTTAAGCTATTAGTTAATTTTTTTTCTTCTATATAATACTATGTATTAACAAAATAATCTGATTATATGTTCAATACAATTATAATAACAAAACAACATAAGGGCACTATCGCCTTTTGGAAATTCAAAATCAATTTTGTATTTATGTAACCAAACACTTACATAATCTATTCTTCCATCCAATCCGCTTTTATAATACATTACCCAAACACTACAATGCTCAAAAAATCTATTTTGACTATAATTTATTCTAACAAAAACTATAGCAATCAGAAAAGCACAAGTTATCCCAAACATGCCCTAACTTGCATGGAGGGCGAGCCACGGCGGGTGCAGTGCCGGTCCTGACTTTTGGGTAAGCGAACTTCTAAAATGTGGCTCTCTATAAATTTTCGTATATAAAAAAAATGACATTACTAAAGGAAAATTTATTTACAAAAGAAAGAGACTTATATTAATAAGTAAAACTAACTTACAACAATAATAGTATTACTTAAATATTCCCCTTCGTGGTTATCAAAATAAATAAATATTGCCCTTCAACCATTTTTAGCAGCAAAATCACCAATTACACTTGTATAATCAATCTCCTTCACCATATCTCTTTCAATAGATAACGTAGTTAATCCGTTCAATCTTTCTTGTGAGTTGTGACATAATCGATCGAAGATAAGACTTGATCAACTTCAACTTTGAAAAACTTCTCACTGTCGAGGCAACTGTAACTGAAATAGTCAATAAAATTCTATAAGCAATCTATGCATTTGGAAAACAACCATCCATCGCTTGCATTTGATTCAACACCTCAATTGACTTCTTTGTTTCTTTTGGTAAAATTGTTCTCAAGACTTGTAATTCTGAAAATAAATCTCTCACATCAACATCATAATTATCATGTATCAAAAAGACTTCAAGGTTGGCACAATAAGTGTTCAAACTCTCATCATCAATAAATTACAACTTCTTCACGACGAACAAAAACCCAAAAGTCTCCCCATATACTTGAAATTGTTTAAACCTACTATTGAGGGATGAAAGGGGTTGATCCACTACATAAATGAAGTAGTTAACTCTAAAGGACTCTTCAGCCGATTGTATCACATCTTCAATTACATTCTCATCAAATTGTCTTTTTTTATGAATGATGCGTTTCTCATGAAATACAGATTCAATTTCCATTGCATTTGCAATTTTCTTAGCTTCAATCATGGCCTCCACAAATCCAGACTCTCTAAATTTTTCAAAAAATGAAATAAGTCCTTTCAATTGATTTGTTGCAACATTCTATATTTTCAACTTGAAGGACTTTACTTGCAGCATTAATAACAAACAAAATATTGTGCCAAATAACCATGCCAAATAAGAACTCAAAATTCTCAATCTCATATGTTGCTAAACATTTAGCGTCACTCTCTGTCTTGGCATCATCCCTGCTATTTGCCAAGTTAATCAAAGTATCTCTTATTTGTGGAGCTTGGTATCTTATTGCTTTAAGACATTTCACACGACTTTCCCAACGTGTTTGTGACATTGGCTTAACTGTGACGTCTTTCACATGATGTTTCAAAACATCCTACCGCTTTGTAGAAGATGCAAACATTATATATATACGTTGTACTACTCCAAAAAAAAAAAAAAAGATTCAACTTCAGTACAAGAGTTGACCATATCACAAAGTGTAAAGTTAAGACTACGACAACCACATGGTATGTAGAAACAGTAGAATGCTCTAGGATTTTGTAACACCCGTACCCGGAGAACGGGTTAATTATTGTGTTTATATGCATTATTTAATATAATTAGTGTATAAAATGGATTAAGGGGAGGCTTGGACTCGCCGATGTAAAAAGTGTTCAGAGAGGGACACTAATTGGAAAAGTCCCCAGTGAGGTGGGACAGGTATTGAAATGGAACTCAGCGAAGGGTAAATTGGTAATTTGCATTTTAAATAATTAAATGCATTTTTATGTGATTACATGAATATATGTTTAAAATGCTTCCATATTATATGTTGACATATGTGTAGCATTTGGTATTAGTTGGACACCCAAATAAGGGTATAAATGAAAAAGATTTAAAATTAGTAGGTACGATAGCAATTTCACAAAATATGTGGGACCCACGTTGGGACCCATACGGAACTTAGACAAACACTCATTAGATAATTGGGTAGTTAATGGAATGTCTGGGGGATTTCATAATATGAACTTAAGAAATTCTGGGGGTGTAAACGAAAAAGTGGAAAATTGAGGTATTGACACCTCAATGCATGCAAAGGAGGTGTCAAGGGAGAGGGAGACTCTCAAAATCTGCTGGAAGTTAAACATAAGCTCCGGGAGAGAAAGACGGACCGTCACCGACATCGAAATCTCGTCGTTCCGTCGCCGTCGTTCGTCGGATTCACGAATCGAAGCCATTTTTGGACTCGTGGAGGTGAGACGAACATTTTTATACCCTTAATTTACGTTTAAATTGCTGAATTTTGGTAGCTCATACTTAATAGTGAGACGTCGTCTACCGAATTCATGTAAGAATCTTATTGAAGTAGAAATTGAGCTCTAATTGGTGAAATTCAGCACTTTTCTAGCTTAATTTTGGGTAAATCTGTGTATAAGGTGAGTTTTCTACATCAAAAATTGATTGTGTTTAATGTGTTCAAGCTTCAAGTGGTGTTAGAAATATTAATCCATGTCTAGAAGCTAATATATTGTTGGATTGATAATTTTATATCAATTTTATGAGAATTATGTATTGATACATGTATATGTGCTTATATGTCTATGTGGTAGTCAATGAGCACCGGGGAAATGGTTCATTGTTGGGAGTAATAAGGGTGTTGTAGAGGAAGAATCCGATAAATACGGAAGTCTAAGGAATAGAAGTGGCCACGGGACCAAGGGAGGTCTTCGGGTCTGAATGAACCATATAACCGGTGCCTCGGCGACTACAGATGTGTTTTATGTGTTAATATAGCATTGCACGTGTTAAACATACAATTATGTTTAGAATGCTTACTAAACAAATTGCTTAAGAAAATCGTTTTCCTATTTCTGTTGTGGTACATAATAACCACTGCAGGTTCGAAGTCGTATCCGGAGAGGAAATGACGTGCATTGGGAGAGATGGGAGAGATGGGGGAGATTTGAGCTTCATACATATGAACTTCTTTGGAACTTGTAAAATGATGTAAATTATGGTTACTTTTATGTTAATATTCATACTTAGGTTGTTGGAGATGAATTTTGATCTTAAAGTTGTATTTTGGAGAGTTCGAAATGAAGTTGAGAACTTTTGTGTAATCTCTCTTGTTTTGCTCAAGTGGTGTAAGTTAGTAGTTAAGACTAATTCGGCAAGTCCGAATGGAGTCGTAGGTGTTTTGAACATGTTTCATTTGTGATATAATGTTGGTTGAAGCTTGAGCTTATGTCTATCATGTTTTATGAACTATTTGCTAAGAGTTGAGTTCCAAAGCTTCAAAGCTTGTTTTGATTTAATGGAGTTGAGTTCATAGTTGGATTGATTCAATTGTGGTTATAATCATGTCATTCATGCCTAGTTGATGTTAAAACATGTTTATGAATGTGTTTGAAAGGTTTTCTTGAAGTCTCAAGAAGTTTGGTTTGATTTGGTTTGGGCATGATTTGGTAATGTTTAGCAGCAAAATTTTACAGTAGGAACCCGGATCGATCCGGGTACAAAGGGTGGATCGATCCGGGGTTCTGGAGGGACAATCTGCTAAAAAAATAACAATATGGATCGATCCGGATTTTGTGGGCGGATCGATCCGCCCCTGTTTCCAGCAGCCGTCCATTTTTACGGAAACGTGCATATCTCTCTCTAGAAAACTCGGATTCTCGCACCGTTTTTTTTGTTGGAATCGGGACTCAAAGACCTATCTTTTAGTATAAAAATTTGATATACTTATTAATGACTATTTTGCCCTTGGGTTGGTTTTTGTCACAATAAAGCTCTTAAATGTGGTTTAATTCATACTTTTTATTCCTAATTAGTGTATTTTGGGTGTATATCGCCTTGTTACACGTGTCCTAATCCATTGGGGCGGGTTGGGGTGTGACAGATTTACTTCAAGTAGTCTTTTTTGAACACCCTTATGTTTCCCTTTCATGTTGATTGGGCTTTTGTTATTTTTTATTTATGGAATGTAGCAAATAGGCTTTCTCTTAATCTGCTGAAATATTGGGTCTTTTTTTTTTTTTTATATGTACATACATGGGTTGAAAGACTTAATTTGACTCGAGAGCCCTTCGAATTGGGGACCCTATGCGACCACTTGTCTTGTTTGGCCTCAGGACCGACCTGGACGGGTGCATCCATAAAGTTGCTGCTCTATTGGAACTTACAGGTCACATGTTCGAGCCTCAGGAAACAATTCTTCGCATACAAAAGCATATACTGTATACATAACCTTCCTCGGACCCCACAAGTGCAAACAAGCTCTCTATAGCCTTTCTCTACTTGATTTTTTTTTCACATGCCACCAGAAAACATGTAAAATCTAATCATTTTAACATTTTGAGTTGTTCCTCGTACATTGCTAGCATATTTTATCAAATTAAACGGACATCGTGAAAAAAAAAAATAATAATAATAATTATAAATCCATTACGAATGGCCGCTATCAAACCAATTTGAGTAGTATTTCCAGAAAAATGATTGCTGGGAGGTGTTGCATTCCATGTTTAGGTTGCATAATCGGCCAAAGGGTCCCATATGTTTGCTGACATCAGAAAATTTCAATCACTGATGTTAAGAAGATTAAACACACTGCATCAACAAACACCCTTCTGGATTAATAGTAACAAAGGACAAGAGCACCTCTGTCACAATGACTCACATAAATGGCCATTTAAACGAGGCATTCAGTTAAAATCAAGCCAACCAAGACTGTGAAGGTCTTAAACAATTAACAAATGAGTGGCATTAACCAAACTACTAGAAGTTATGGCCAAGAACAAAACTCTGCCGATTGATTGTTTTATGTCAAAACAAAGGTCTACAATTCCAAAACAACTTATGATCCTACCAAACAGGGGAAACACAGTCACATTCTATAATAACAACAATTGTTAATGCTACAAATCAAAAGAATCACTCCAAACCAAGATCACAACTCTCTCTTTTTTTTGTTCGAGCTGGTAACCTGGAAATAAATAGCAAGGCTACAAGAAGCAAAAGCATCACAGCAGCATGATGTAATAATGCCACTTTACACCAAACAATCGATTACTCATTTTCCAATCTATGATTCCGTGATTGGCTCTCATTTTTGTAAACTACAGAAGCCTGAGATGTGAAGTATCATTCAACCTTTTAATCTGCCAACCCATTTTCCACGAATGTTGCAACACTGTCATGGAAGAATCGTCTATGCAGATCTTATGTGACATTGCGGGGCTGCAGCCAAGAAGGCCTGTTATAAGACACTTAATTGGCATTGAGTGAGTGAAAACACCAATAGAAGAGACAAGGGGGGAGGAGCTTCTGACATTAATTCCACGAAGAGAGCTTTGATTGTTGGGTTCTCGAGGGGACATCTCATCATCAGCCTCATGATCTCCAGTTGTAGTCACAATCTGCAGTCTGCTCTTACCAGATTTCTTCCTCGTAAGCCCGTGTCGTTGCCTGTGAAGCAAATCCCATTGGGGTACTGGGAGGGAAGGCCCGTCTCTGTCATGGATTGAGTTTGTAAGAGAGTGAGCATTAAGGGGTGCAAACCCTTGACTCTCATTTGGAGGAGAGGAGAAATCTAATCTCAGCTTTTCAGGCAGTCCCAAAACGGTTCCGTTCAGGAACTGGACCATTCGGAATTCCACCTGCCTAAGTGATTCTCCAGATGGTGCAGCAAAATCAGGCTGGAATCTGTCCATTAAGCTCAATAATTCAGGAGTGTGTATTTCTGACCGATGACAGCCCTCCCAATGCCCTTGACTCATCTCCACAAGTTCATCTGAGGACTGTATTTGTTCCTCTGCCAAACTCATCTCCTGCATAGTTTCATACATTGGCATTTTTTTAATTAAGATGCACGTAAAAGAGCAGAACCAACATATTCCACTAAATGACAGATTCTTACTTTCTTGCCATTACTTAAACCCCACTATCGAAGGTAAAAATTGAAGATGTAAAAAATCAAAAGCATTAACTAATTTTGTAATCAGCATTCAACAGTATTAGCAATCTGAAAATATCCTTGTGGTATTTTTAGCAATCTGAAAATACCATTATGGTATTTACTGACAGGTATGACAACATTAGCACAAGCAGGTATAATGCCAAAAGCAGCATGTTCGTAAATTACAGACCAATTCAGTCATCACAATATCTAGCATGTGCTGAGGCTAAAAGCTGAAGGTGAAGCATGTAGGAAAGTCCATGTCAGGAATTAATACTTCTGCCTTCTGGTTAAATGTCTGATACATCTTGAATATGTACTTAGCTCAGAAATCTGATTTTCAACTTCAGATATTCGGTTGGAGATTCTCAAATATTTTGTGCGGCATGGAAACCATAGCTTGGACTTTGCGACACTTTTTTTTTATTATACCAAACGGGAGTAATGGTACGGAATAGACATTAGTTGTAACTTGTAGTGGTCATAGAGACCTTACTGATCAAACCAATTTGCCAATCAAACTTTAAAGGACTTTACCTAAAGAAGACTTTTTTTTGCCCTTATTTTAGTTATGGGGCGAAGGGGAGGGGGCCAATGAAAGATGAAATATAATGGCAACCATTTGTACATCTAATGACTATAAAGAGAAGAAAGTTACTTCATGCTGAACTCAGATTTCATGAGTACGAATCAAATAGAATCAACTACAAGAATAGACATTATTATAGACTACTCTGTTCCAAATGAATTGCCATTACGACCTTGTAAATTTGGTGTGTGGAGAAGATTAGACCCTTATCGAGTTCTCTAATCAAGCTTTTTAAGTAATATTAAAACAGCATATAAAATTTAATCCCTCTGATCCCAATAAAGCGAGTCACCAGGATTGAAGGAAGGTCATCTCTCGGGAACTTTGAGGTCCTACCTCGATGATAAGTGATAAACTTATCATTAAAATCTAATAATGATGCATCTCAATATTTGATAATAAATGCTATTTGGTTTGGGCTTAGTCTGGTGTATCCATGGTTCAAAGTATCGACCGCATTCTGACTCGCTCGAGTTGTCTCGGTATCGTAGGTTACCGAGACGAGATAGTAAACCTATTACAACAATATAGCGACAGAATGTCGTCATTATGTAATGCACCATGTTTCAAGAGACAGTGTGATGCACAAGATATCTCGCAAAATGGTGAGACGTCGAGTGAGATGATGTAATCTCGTCTCTGTTATGAACAGAATAACCTTAATCATATTTTACTAATATATGTATGGATAATGTCTCTACTGAACAACTAGACAATAGTATATGTACTGGATGAATTTTTCCATTTATTTGGTGGACCAAATTTTCATGATTCTTTCTGGACCTTTCAACTTCAATTATAGCGTATACCGCAAGCCGTAATCGAGTCATCTCAGAGCCTCCAAGAGCTAACTAAAACCATGGTTTACTATCTTCAACTATGTGCTCGATTTGCCAAGAATCCTCTAGTAGGCTTCGAGTCATATATCATGATAGGCCCCGGTGCCCCCCCCAAAAAACACCAATTATCAGGGGGCCGACTAGGATTTCCTGTATAACTTTACAAAAGAAGTCCCTAACTAGAGTAAATGGTTACATGTGCACCTAACAGTTTAGGTATATTTATACCAGACTGACAAGTCAAGGTAAGGTATAACGGAACTGGCATAGGAATTGCTCAAATATCATAAACTAAATTGTCACATATTGGTTGGCAAAAAGGGATTCATAAACACTCCCATCACAAATTACGAGTAGAAAAATGGCGCCAAAGAGTGATGAACAAATGCAAATCAAACTACCTGACAGATTGAAACTGCGGTTGCCCGTGCCCGATCCAAAGGAGAAGCGTAAACAGCATTAAACCGAACACCTTGGGATTTCAAGAACACAGCCAAAGCTCTAGCTTGGCGCTTACCATTGGGGGTGAGTGCTGCCTCGGGACACCGACCTGCAACCAAATCTGGCCTTAAATTCATGTGACACTCGCCGTGACTGATCAAGTACACCTCAGTAACAGTCCGATCATCCTCAATCACATCGGGCGGTAGCAGCAGCTGGGGTGGGGGAGCGAGAACATTATAAGGATCCCAGACCTTGATGGAGGGCCCTAGTCTGGGAGTTCCGAAAGAGGAGAGCTGAGGGGAGAGTGGGGATGCTGAGGCGTGACAGGGTAACATCTCAGGCTCTTGTTCTAGAACCTTCTTCACGAAACTGTTATTATCGCCAAGTTGTGTCCTGTTCTCATGAGTTTCGCCATTGTCCTCATCATCTTCCTCCTCGTCTTCTGATTGTTGCTCATCTTCTTCGAACACTTGCACCGACTGAGAGGCACCCATTACTACTACTACTACTACTACTACAGCTGGTATGAGTGGACTCTAATTAAGCCAATCTCCTCGTCGATCTGATCAAAATTACTCCTACAATCTTCGAATAATGAAAGTAGTGCATAATTTCAACATTAAGTATCAATTGAATGGTTTGTTCATATGATCTGTTATGTGTTGGTGGGGTATTAAAACTTTTAGGGTTTGTGCAAAGAACAAATCTTTTAGCAATGTGAGAGATTGAGAAATGGGACAATCAATCTGGAGAATGGTGGGAACTGAAAGAGATCTGAAGAGGGAATGAGCAAGTAGATCTGGCCTCTCTCTCTCTCTCTCTCTCTCTCTCTCTCTCTCTTTATTTCCGTCGTTGAATTGTGGGCGGGGGTGGGGTGGGGGCCGAATCTAAAAATCTAATCGAAAGGAGAGAAGAAAGAGAAATTCAGATGTGTGTGTGTATACATGAGGCCTAATTACAGGAGGATGTTTGGAATGTAAAAAAAAACAAAAAACAAAAACAAATTACCCGTTTCTACCGCGCGGGGTTTGGCTGGCTCCCCCTCTCCCCTCTCTCTCTCTCTCTCTCTTGCTGTTACAAATTAAGTCACATACATACTCACAATTCACAAAGAAGGATGGATCTAGGTGGCCACGCTCCCCAACATTTGAAAAAAAATACACTTAATTATATAAGTATATAGTTAGGCTATAAAGAGGGCGCCCTTTTTTTTCTTAAAGAGAGGGCCTCTGTTTTAGCCGTCAGATCGTGTTTTCATTAATGGCAGTTTTGTCATTTCACATTTTTTAAACACGATCCGACGGTCAAAACAGAGGCCCTCTCTTTAATAAAGAGAGGACGCCCTCTTTAGAGAATACTTGTATAAGTATAAGTATTATTTAAAAGTACACATTAAGCATATACACTCGTTCCCCCTAATTTTTTTCAAAATTATTAAGCTTGCACTTGTTAAATTTTTTTAAAAATTGATGTGTACTTGTAATTTTTAAAAAGTTTAGTGTTTGTTTATAAATATAAATTCTAAATTTAGTTTATACATTATTCCATACCTTGTTGATTCAAATAGTTTGTATTTATCTCTCTTTATATATTTATCTCATTATAAAAAATATTTAAATAAACACCAATTTTTTTTTTCTTCACCCTCCTAAACTGGATTCCTAAATCCATCCCTACTCACAAATGCCCTCAATCACCATTACCATCTGGGTATTTCTCTACCTACAATCTGTTGCTTTCCTCCATTAAATTTTTGAATAATGCTGTGGTTTCTAAAAATTCATCTCCAAGATTTGTTTCTCACATAAGTAACAACTGGACCACTTGATTTTTATTAGAGAGTATTTTTGTTCACCCATTTTTTGTCACCCATTGCTCACCCAGCTTTCACTAGGCAACATATTTCTCATTCCAGTAATTATGTTGATAACACAGGGGTAAAATGATAATAGAATGTGCCACATGTCACTTAGTGGAGGCCTGAGTGAATAATGAGTGACCAAAAATGCTCTCATTTTATTAAAATTTGTTCTTGTTGGTACTATTGACACATATGTTGGAAAGCAAATCTGTAAACAATAGCACTATTTGAAAATTTCCCCTTCACAACCTTAATACGAGCCGAGCACAGACCACTACATGTATGTTTGATCTTGACTTATTAAACGAACTTGAAATTCAGGCCTAAGCTTGACTTGTTTATTAAACAAGTTAGACCCAACTACACTTGAAAAAAAAAAAAACTACACTTGAGCTTGGATTTTTTCGCTAAATTAATGAGCATGAAATTAAAGCTTGAACTTGAGTCCTATAAAGTATAAATTATAGTGGATTTAATATATATATTTTTTTTTGGGGTGGTGGGGCTTGACTTTAACTCATATGAACGAGTTGAACCCATGTATACTCTAAAATTACATAATTTTATAATAGATGCGTACATACAAGCAAGTATACAAGTCTTTGATAAGATCTGAAGCCTACTTATGAGTCTTATTCAAACATATTCATAAGCTTTATCGAGCCGAACTCTTGTATGCTTGAGCTTGGCTTGTTAATTAAATGAGCTGGCCTGATGAATCATTACCGAACATGTTCACAAGTGCAAAGCGGGGGTATTTGTAAAATACAACCGCACTAAAAGGAAGAATTGTAGTAGTTTTGATCACAACTTCCCGTAGTATCTGCAATTTGCATTGCAAGGCTAATTTTTATACAGTATGATTAATCTATGATAAGTTGTATTGTTTTAGCTGTTGTTTATGCAGATCACTGCTGTGCGAACTAAACAGATAAATATCAGAATAAATGGAATGCTGGAATGCAAACAAAAGAAGTCAAAGCTGAAAAGTGAAGTTCGATCGCTCTAAGAAGGTTCGATCGATCGAAGGTTCGATCGCTCGAAGAGAGTAGAAGCGCTTGAAGATCAAGGGTTCGATCGATCGAGATCTGTTCGATCGATCGAACGGGGTATTTCCAGAAACATTTGCGTGCGCAGCAGAATGCGGGTTTTAACCCTAGTGCCTTAGGTTTTTCTATTTATATGCGTTTTGTTCACGTCCATTGGGACGCCCACTTTTACATTTTAGCAGTTTAGAAGGAGAGATAGAGAGTTTTGTTTGGTTTTTGTAGGTTTTCATTGATTTCTCATATTGTGGATTGGATTCTTCGAAGTTTATACAAGTATCTTCTATTCCAGGTTATTTATATACTGCTTATTTATACTCTGCACGTATTAGGGGTAGTTTAATCAATCATCTCGTGATATTGCATGCTAAACATTGGTAAAACCATAGATTTTAGAGTTTTCATGAATAATTCGCAACCAAACATGGTATTAAAGTTTTCTTACGTTAAAAATCAATCCTCGACACTCCAGACGATGTCTGAGTAGTCCCAGGTTGGGAGATCACGATGAAACAGTGATCTCCAGCCTCTGCCATGCAGCAGAATAATCGCTGTGTTCGATCGATCGAAGTCAGTTCGATCGATCGAACCAGAGACAGTCAAGCGATCGAAGTTAGTTCGATCGATTGAGGGATGAAGGTCTTCGATCGATCGAAGGCGCGTCGATCGATCGAACTCTCGGATTCTTGAGGATGTTACCTGCAGTATTCCAGGACTTTTTGTTTTAGGACTTGTTATCATTCTGTCCCAAATAAATGCTCAGTCTGTCAAAACAGTTTTAAAACTAAGGCCCTAAGGCATTTTCTTTCAATACATTTTGCAAACCATCTTCAATGCTAACACCATTGAGGATGCGAGTCTTAACTATTGAATTAAACCGCTTTTGTGTATTTTAATTTAACTGTGATGATATGGTCCCGGTCATGAAAGGGCCATAGAATCTTTATTTCTTTTGAGGAATACGGAAAACTGTAGGTAATATACTCCATTGTGCTTCAAGGCAAATGCATGGTAGATGGCTAGGTTACTGCGGATTCGTGTAATCCCAACACTTTCTTTTTAAAGTTAAACTCCTTAATTCTAAGTATTGTTTTCAATAGCTAGCTAGATTGTTTAGTTAATTTTAATCACTTTCATTAGTAATCTTAGTTTGTGGAACTTCGTGTTCTGCACCATCATTCAAACTTAGTTATTTTATTTTGTTTTCTGTAGAGGTTAGTCTAATTCGATAGGTCAACACCTTCCCTGTGGGATCGACCTGGTCTTACCAGATATTACTTGCACGTCTACCTACACTTGGGTACTGCACAAGAGCGCACAAGAAAATTCTCGTGTCAAGTTTTTGGCGCCGTTGCCGGGGAAGGCGACGATCAATTCTTTAGATTACCTCAGTCTCTCTTCATCTCTTTCTATTTTTTTTTCCTTTCTTTTCTTTTCGGTTCTTTTGGGTAAGTTCTCACCCTAGGGACTCTCCTAGTTCATGTCCGAGAATTCTATCGAAGGATTCTTTGGAAATCCATTCTACTGCTCTGACTCTGATAGTTCCATCAACCCGATTATCACTCCAACTGCATCAATGGATGATCATCAGAGTGAAAACGGTGACAATGTTGTGGTGCCAATCGATGAGGCACTCCGTCCTCTTTGCGATCTTATGCAACCAGAACATGCACCTACGCCCTCTTGCATTCAAATCCCACCACACAATGGCGAATTTCAGTTTCGAAATGGGATGATTCAATTGCTTCCCACTTTTCATGGGATGGACAGCGAGAAGGCGTATTTACATGTCACCGATTTCGAGGATGTTTGCAAAACATTCTCGCAAACTTGTCCCAGGGAGGTGGCGCATTTAATGCTATTCCCCTTCACGTTGAAAGATAAAGCGAAGGCGTGGCTCCACTCCCTAAAACCTAATTCAATTTTCACCTGGCATGCGATGCGCACCGCATTTTTGAAGAAATTCTATCCTACTCGCATGACCACAGACCTTCAGCGTCAAATCAATTCCTATAAACAAAAGAGCAATGAAACCTTCACAGAAGCGTGGGAGCGGTTCAAAGATTTGCTTCTCTCATGCCCACATCATGGGTTTGAGAAATGGCGAACAATCAGCTTCTTTTATCGGGGATTGAATGGTGAAACAAAGAAGTTGGTGGAAACAATGAGCTCTGGACCATTTCTGCGAAAAAACACTGAAGAGGCCGAAGCCCATTTCGAATGGTTAGCCGAATACGCTCATGAATGGTCAAATTCTGACAATATCTCACGCTCACAGATATCCTGTGTAGAAGAGAAAAGCTTATACCAGCTAACCAATGAAGATCACCTCATGACTAAGTATGCAGAGCTGGCAAAGAAGGTAGAGGAGTTAAGTACAAGAGGAGAGAGCTCTAGGCAAGTCTTGCTTGAAGAACCATGTGGCACATGCAACATGTTGGGACATCCAACTCAATATTGTCCTAATGTGCCACATTTTCAAGAGCAAGCCCCTATAGAAATGAATGCCATGCAAGGTTTTCGAGGGGCGGGGAATTCCAATAATAATTTTCAAAATAACAATAGATGGAATCACCCCGGTTTTGATTGGAGAAATAATGCTGGGGCCCAAAATCAATATCAACAGCAGCCCTACAACAATAATCAATATCAAGGGCAAAACAATAGGCCAGCCCAGCATTACAATCAAAACAGAACTAACAATTACAATCAAGCTCAACCCTCTAATGCGCCCCAAACCAATGCCTATGTGCCCCCGCACAAGAAGGTACAAGAGGAGGAGCCACTTGCTAATGCCAATCTAACGCAGCAACTCATCCAAATGATGAGTAGAATGTCTGCTACACTAGAGAGGATAGATGCACGGCAAGAGGGCTCAGGAGGAACATTCCCTGCTCAACCACTTCAGAACCCCAAGGGACATAACAATGGCCCTAACAATCAAGAGCATGCTAAAGCTGTGACTACACTGAGAAGTGGAAAAATCATAGAGAAAGGCTTGCCTCTGTCCACTCCTGAAGTGTACGATGAGGAGGAAGCGATGGATAAGGATGTTGAGCTACCATCGATTCAAGAGGAGGAGCAGTCCACCAATGACGATCCTATCAAGGAAAACCTTGAAGCTCCTAGAGTAGATGAAGAAGTTGAGCGAAGGCCAGGAAAGGAATCTGTTAAGGAGGAACTACCAAAATGCCCCTTTCCTGCACCTTATCCTCAACGGTTGAAGAAACCCAAGAATGAGACGAAGAATCAGGAGTTTTTGGAATTGTTTAAGCAAGTTAAGATTAACCTTCCACTCCTAGATGCTATCAAGCAGGTGCCGGCCTATGCAAAGTATCTCAAAGATCTATGCACGGTCAAGAGGAGGCAAAGCGTGAAGAAACATGCTTATGTCGCGTGCCAAGCTAGCGCGATCATTCAAAACGAGTTGCCTCCAAAACTCAAAGATCCCGGTACACCTACTGTCTCATGCAGAATTGGGAATCAAAAGATAGACAACGCACTCCTCGATTTAGGAGCAAGCGTGAACCTGCTGCCATACTCAGTCTATAAACAGCTAGGGTTGGGTGAACTCAAACCCACCCGAGTTGCTTTGCAATTGGCAGACAGATCTGTAAAGTACCCTAGAGGGGTATTGGAGGAAGTCCTTGTCCAAATAGACACTTTCGTATTTCCGGTTGATTTCGTGATATTGGACACAGAACCTGTGTCTAATCGTGGTGCACATATCCCGGTTATTTTTGGACGTCCATTCCTCAACACCATTGATGCCACAATCAAGATTAGAACTGGTATCATGACTATCGTATTCGGGAACATGACGTTGAATATCAAGATCTTCTCTAATCCCCGACCTGAAGAATACGATGATGAGGAGGAAGTCCATTATATAGACACGGTCATTGAAGATGAAGTTGACTTGGTCGACTACAAAGATCCTTTGGAAGTTGTGATGACACAATTTGGCGATAACTATCAGCCCGAAGAGTCAACTCCATTGGATGCTGACCTAAACCAGACGTGTCTTATGATGGATACGATAGAAGAGGATAGAGCCGATTGCATGTGGGTAATGCCATATGAACAACTGCCTCCTAAAACCAAATTGGTAATGCCCTCTAGTTTCCAGTTCCCAGAGTTAGAATTGAAGGAGCTCCCAAAAGAGCTGAAATATGCATTCCTAGGAACTGGAAAAACTTATCCTGTAATTATTTCATCGGCTTTAACTCATGAACAGGAAAGTAAGCTAGTGGACATGCTGAAAAAGCATAAAGATGCTATGGGATGGACAATTGCTGACCTCAAAGGCATAAGCCCATCCATATGCACACATAAGATATATCTGGAGGAAGACGCCAAACCCTCAAGGCAAATGCAAAGGCGTCTGAACCCCAACATGCAAGAAGTAGTTAAGAAGGAAGTGCTTAAACTGCTTGATGTTGGGATGATATATCCAATATCTGACAGTCCTTGGGTTAGTCCTACCCAAGTAGTTCCAAAGAAAGCTGGCATAACGGTCATTCCGAACAAAGAGGGTGAATTAGTACCGACACGAGTCCCCACTGGATGGAGAATGTGTATCGACTACAGGAAGCTAAATACTGTGACCCGAAAGGATCATTTTCCTTTGCCATTCATGGATCAAATGCTAGAACGAGTGGCGGGTCATAAGTATTACTGCTTTTTGGATGGATATAGTGGGTATAATCAAATTGAGATTGCTCCTGAAGATCAGGAGAAAACCACGTTCACGTGTCCATTCGGTACTTTCGCCTACCGACGAATGCCATTTGGCTTATGTAATGCACCGGCTACCTTTCAGCGGTGCATGTTAAGCATTTTTAGTGATATGGTCGAAAACATCCTTGAAGTTTTCATGGATGACTTTTCAGTTTTTGGCCATAGCTTCGAGGATTGCCTCAGCAATCTCGAACAGGTTTTAATGAGGTGTGAGGACAAACACCTAGTCTTGAATTGGGAGAAGTGTCACTTTATGGTTACCAAGGGTATAGTTCTAGGCCACATAATATCCGATGAAGGAATCCAAGTGGATAAGGCTAAGATCGACATAATCTCAAATCTACCTGTCCCCCGTACAGTGCGAGACATTCGTTCATTTTTGGGGCATGCAGGTTTTTATCGTCGATTTATCCAGAATTTCAGTGCAATCTCTCGACCCCTTTGTCAACTTCTTGTCAAAGATGCACCTTTCGAGTGGTCAGAGAGTTGCCAAAAGTCCTTTGAGGATCTAAAAGATCTCCTCACCTCCGCACCTATAATACAGGCACCCGACTGGAGTTTGCCTTTTGAATTAATGTGCGATGCTAGTGATTACGCCATTGGCGCAGTCCTAGGCCAGAGGAAGGATAATAAGCCGCATGTGATATACTATGCCAGCCGAACCTTAAATGAAGCTCAAATGAATTACACTACTACTGAAAAGGAGCTGCTGGCCGTAGTATTCGCTCTGGACAAGTTTAGGTCTTACCTGATAGGGTCGTCAATCGTCTGTTTTACAGATCATTCGGCCCTCAAGTATCTTTTGTCAAAGAAAGACGCTAAACAACGGCTTATCCGCTGGATACTCTTACTCCAAGAGTTTGATTTAACAATCAAGGACAAGAAAGGAGTAGAGAATGTGGTTGCGGATCATTTATCCCGGTTGACTTTTACCGATAACACTGAATCCCAATCCATCAAAGATGAGTTCCCAGATGAACAGCTACTGGCAGTAAGTAGTCTGCCTTGGTATGCTGATGTGGTAAACTACCTGGTCACGGGTGAGACACCGACTCATTGGTCAAATCAAGATAGGAAACGGTTCCTCTCGTTTGCACGCCATTTTTTCTTTGATGACCCATACCTTTTCAAATACTGTGCTGATCAGGTCATCAGGCGTTGCGTACCCAACGAGGATATAACCGTTATCTTAGCGTCATGCCATTCTGAGGCATGCGGTGGCCATTTTGCGTCACAGAAGACCGCACAAAAAGTGTTGCAAAGCGGTTTTTACTGGCCCACAGTCTTCAAAGATGCTTATTCCTTTTGTAAGACATGCCAACGCTGTCAAAAGCTTGGAACCATTTCTAAAAGGAATTCTATGCCTCTAACCCCTATCATCACAATTGAGATATTTGATTGTTGGGGCATAGATTTTATGGGCCCATTTCCCAAGTCGAATAACTGTGAGTACATACTCCTTGCTGTGGAGTATGTATCGAAATGGGTAGAAGCGATACCAACGAGACGAAATGATCACAGAACAGTCATGTCATTTCTCAGAGAGCATATTCTGTCTCGTTTTGGTACTCCGAAAGCTTTACTAAGTGATCAAGGCAAGCATTTCTGCAATAAGCCCTTGGAGTCACTTCTCAAGAAATACGGAGTCCATCATAAAATCGCTCTTGCTTATCATCCACAGTCAAATGGGCAAGCAGAATTGGCTAACCGAGAAATTAAGCATATTCTCGAGAAAACGGTTAGTTCCAATCGAAAAGACTGGGCATACAAATTGACTGACGCGTTATGGGCATACCGTACTGCCTATAAGACGAATCTTGGTATGTCCCCGTATAGACTAGTTTACGGGAAAGCTTGCCACCTTCCTGTTGAAATTGAACATAAAGCCTATTGGGCGACACGCTCGTTGAACTTTGATATTCAAGAGGGAGGTCAGCTACGCAAGCTCCAACTTGCAGAGCTAGAGGAAATACGACGAGATGCGTATGACTCTGCAAAGTTGCATAAGGAAAAGTTGAAGGCTCGTCACGATCGTACGATTTTTCGTAAATCATTTGAGCCGGGGCAGAAAGTGTTGCTATATGATTCTCGCCTCCATCTTTTCCCAGGTAAACTCCGTTCCCGGTGGACAGGCCCGTTCATCGTTAAAACTGTTTTTCCACATGGGGCGGTCGAGATTGTCAATCCAAAGAACGACGATTGTTTCAAGGTCAATGGCCAAAGATTGAAGCCGTTCTTGGAGAATTTCCACTCCAAAGTTGAGCACATCCAGCTGGATGAGCCCAGCTATTCCACCACTTAAAAACAAATCTCAGGTGGAATTTCGACTTGTTGTTGTATTTCTTTTCTTTCCCTGCATTTTAGTTTCTTTCTTTCTTTTGTGTTTAGTTTTTGTTTGTTCTTTCGTGTTTGTGATTTAGTTCTAATCCATTATTCCTTAAACCACTCTGTTGCAGGTGAATATGCGAGGTGATGATGTCCATTCAATTGGTTCATGGACTGATTCCGAGTGTTGTTGTGGCACTTGGACTGAGGGTGAACCCACGCCCTGCCCATTGCATCCTTATGATCCTGAGGTTCACACTCGAATCAATGCTTCCATCGGATACATCCCATTCGATCCTGCTCTCCTGGACATCAATCCGTATGAAAATATGGACTTTCCTAATGAGGAGGAGTTGGATGAGGAAGAAGACCTGTATATGGGACGCATGGTGGATGATGCCCTCATGGCCCAATGGGAAAACGATGATATGTGGGAGCCATGGGAGGATCATGTCCTTCAGGATGTCGTCCCAGAGCGCCACAATGCTGTATTTGTTTTCGTGGACGATTTCCTCATACTTGAGTTGGTCCCATACCGCTACGTGCACCTGAGCTACTTGCTATTCAGGCTCCAATGCCCCTTACCAGCTAGTGCACTTCGGGAACCAATGCCAATAGTGAGGTTGGAACGTGTCACATTTCTTTGTAATTCTTGTTTCTTTTCTTTGATCTTCTTTTTGTGATAATTTGTGTTTCTTGTGTTCTGTTGTTTTAATTTCAGTGTGTTGTCTTTTGTCCAGGATTGTCACTATGTTCCTAAATGGCATCCCGATATTCCTTCCACATCAACTGATTCATGGTCTTGGGCCATACATAAGGCCCCCACTCACTCCGCCGCAAGAGGAGGGTCCATTGCGCAATCACACTCCGTTATCCTTGTCTCCATCCGGATCACCTCTTGCATGGGCTTGCCATTCCTTGGAGACTCCAGACTTGGTTGATGATGTCCTTGCTGCGTTTCGATTGTTCTGGGAAAGGGAATCATCAAGTTTGGACGTCACGTCTGAAGATTCGGCGGATTATGAAGAGATCGTGGAAGAGGAAATTTTTATACTCGAAGCCTAGTGCTACATTTCAGTTGTTTCTGTTCAATTTCAATTCTTGTTTAGCAACTGGAATGTAATCCTTGACAACTTGTTTTCAGTTTTAGTTTTAGTCTTAGTTTTGGTTTTCTAGTTCAATAAGGTTTTAACCACAGTGGGATGATAATGGTGCAATTTGGTTGCAATAATAAAGTTTTATTTTGATATGAATTGCAATCTTCTATTCTGGGGATACATTTCTGCACTACATGCTTGTTCTTCACCTGTTATTTCAGTCTATCTGCATGTCCATATTTGTTTATGATAGTTGGGGGTGATGTAGTTCATATCCCATTGAATTCTGGAATTTTTGTGTTCGATCGATCGAGCTCAGTTCGATCGATCGAAACCTGAATGTTCAAGCGCTTGTAGTTTATGTTCAATCGATCGAAGGATTTGTGTTCGATCGATCGAACATTCTTCGATCGATCGAACGACGCATTTAAACGAGGCGTCTTCAGGACATTTCTTCATTTCCCTCACCCTCACTCTCAATCGCTCGAAGACAGAGGAAAGGGCGACTCGGCAAATTTCAATTTCTGGCATCCAAAAGGAAGCCCTGAACAACCCTCTGATCCCCTTCATCTTCATCTCATCAGCTCTCCATCCCCACTGCAGGTTCTGACCCGAGGTAGGCCCCGTTCGTTTGTGTTTTCTTTTTCCTTCTTGTTTGTGTTAGAAAATCCCAAGGGGGTGTCCCCTTGGTCTTAGGATTGTCTTTTGATTAGTGTAACTTAGGTTTTCTTTTCGTTTCTGCGATTGATGAACACCGCTGTGTTCGATCGCTCGAACTGGTTTCGAGCGATCGAAGGGGAGATGTTCGATCGATCGAATAAAAGTTCAAGCGATCGAAGTCTACTCCAGTTCGATCGATCGAACTCAGTTCAATCGATCGAACTCCAGCAGTGTTTGTTTTGTTTCTTTTTCTTCCTATTCTTATCTGTATCTTGTGTGGTCTTATTTTCAGGACTGCCAAATATGAATCCAGTGACGGGCTATCATAAGTCTAAGCCCCTCGACCGTACTATACCAGATCCGGTACCTGATCACGGGTTCCGGAATAACGAGGATAGGGTTTGGTTCGAGCGGTACTTCCAGACCCGGATGGTTATGATTGAGCGCCCCATTGAGCATATCTGGACTGAGAGCCCGTGGTTCCTCACACGGATCCGCGCGATGCCGCACTGGTTCAATCTCCTGTCGTTGGCCAAGAGGGTCAACCTATCCTGGATCAGAGGTGCGTGTGCGACTATGATCAGCGACCCGTTTACACCATTCACCTATCATGCCTTCTTTCGGAGTCGCTCATTCATCATCAGTCCCGCGACCGTTTCCGCCGCATTGGGGGTACCAGAGGTACCTAATTATGTTTGCCCCCACCGGCCTGATGCACCCGTGACCCCACCATCCGCTATTATCAGGGAGCTCACTGGAGGCGCCGTTCCGTCTTGGGATGGCGATGCTTTGATCGAGGACCACTCTCTCACCGATGACTACCACATGCTTCATTTGGTCCTCAGCAATTGCCTCCTAGTGACGTCCTATAGAGAGAAGATCGCGGCTTGGTATGCGCGAGTCTTATATGCTGTGGGGACGGGTCAGTCTGTTTGTATACCACGACTATACATCGATTTTATGGTCCACCCTACCCGTTATATCTCGTCCAGGAAGCACCTGAAGGGTGCTTGGGCTATTCAGAGGGTCATGGCCGATGCCGGGTTCCTCGAGCTCCCTGGAGATGATATCCGCCCTTCTCCCCGCCGATTTAGCGAGGCGGCTGCTCGCCGCTCCGACGCTCAGAAGAGGAAGCGCAAGGGGAAAGGGACAGCGAGGGTGCGGGGGAGGAAGAAGAGGCGTGGCGGTACAGACACGGAGGCCGGAGCTTCAGGGACACCCACCGAGGTGGAGGAGCTTGATTCGGATGATGAGGATGATCCAGTTGCTGCGGTTCAGCAGTTTGAGCTGCGACAGCGGTCGCAGACTCGTGCCCAGGGAGAGTCTTCTTCTTCTGTGCCTCTCCCGACAGTTCGCGAGCTATTATTGGAGGAGAGAGAGGCCAGGATTAGACTCGAGGGCCGGATGGATCAGATCCAGACTCTACTGGAGTCCATTTTGATTCAGATAGGGGTTGATCAGGCTGTTCACTCTGCTCACCATCCCACGGCCACCCCATCTGCTCCGCCTGCTGTTGATCCGTCACATGTTGCTACTCCTACGGATCCACCACTTCCTGATCCACCATCTGCTACCCCAGCTGCTGAGGCTACTGCTCCGGTTTCGACCGCTACTTCCGAGCCATCTACTACTCCTACTACTACTGTATTGCTGCCTGCTCCTATCGACATCCCTGCTGAGATAGCCGATGATACGCCGTCTGGGGTCGATTAGTTTAGTTGGGGAGGTGGTAGTTATGTATTTTTGGGTTCGTAGTGTACTGATTTTTGTTATATTTTTGGTTGGCTGTTTATGTGGTGGTTTTGGTTGTATTATCTGGTTAGTTGGTATTGTATGGACAATATTTATCACTGCTTGTACTTTATTTTATTTTGTTCATATTCCAGTAGTTTCGATTGATTGGATCATGGTTTTATGGTATTATTGTTATCTTTTGATCCTGTCTGTTTTGGAGATTGTGTTCTAATTTTTATGCTAGGTTGCTTTGCTTGCGATCATCATTTGCGTTATACAGGTGATACCCATCTATTTTATTTATTGAAAATCAACTTCTGAGGACTTTGTTGTTTTCAGTTGGGGGTAGGAGACAATAGATAGGTATACACCCGTAATAATCAGGTTTTGCACTTAGATATGTTTTAAATTTAATGAGAACACAGTCTGTTAAAATTTAAAAAAAAAAAATTTATTGAATAGTATTGATAGAATAACTCTGAATAACCTTTTCTGCTTGTTAATTAGACAATGATACATTTGTAGTATTCTTATCTTTTTATGGATTAAATCCACGCGGTTTTTCTGTATCATTGAAATGAATTGCATCTGTAAAGCTGTTATGTACCCAACACTTTTGTGCACTAATTGGCAGCCAAGTAAGAAAACCGGAAAATTGAGTTAAAATGAATATTGTACGAAAAGAACAAGTAGTGGAAGCTAATAACCCTTTGTGAGCTTTTGAGCCAATCTTCATTTCTGAGGGGATTCTCATACATTGTCGAATGGTATATTTGTGAATTCGTTGTTAAGTCTCAGTTTTCTTTAAAAGTTTTGACTGCTTGTTAGAGGAGAATGTTCAGGATTTACCAATTAAACTCAATGAACACTTAAGTGCTAAAAATTGAAAGTTGAGAAAATGATTCAAGCCATCGTATTACCCATTCCTTTACCTAACATAGCCTACTTACATTCATTGAATCGTTTCACCCCTGATCCCACCTCAGATAAATATTTCCAATAAAAATCACAAGAATCCAAATCCTTGATTTATACCTTGACCTCATCGAACTGTTTGATAAATTTATTGAGAATGAGTCATCAGAGTATGTGAAATGGAAGGAAGTTGTTGTGGGATATTCCAGGTTAAAAAAAAAAAAAAAAAAAAAAAAAAAAAAAAAAAAAATGAATGGGAGATTGGGTGGAGAAAAGAATAAAGAATAAAAAGAGAAGTGGAAATTCCATCACATACTAAAAAGCACACTCTTCTCTACAACACCCCCACCTACTAAATAAAAGCCATAAATCAAAGTCTTGAAGATTCTCAACAATTGATTTGAACATGAAAGTGTGAGTTGAGTTATCCACGGTATTTCGCTCCTCTAGTAAGTAGTATTCCATTCATGAGACTATACACTCTTAAATGTCCGTTTTTCATAGAGTCAAGTATGAAAGCATTAGCACTTAGAATATCATCTTTATCAAAGCTTTCTTACTATGTGCGATTATTGTAAAGCAAGTTTCTGAGAGACGTTGTTTTTGAGTGTGACCAATGTGAGAATTGAGCTAAAACTGCAAGTTTCCAAAGTACAATAGTCTAGATAACTCTTAATAAAGGTTGGATGCATGGTTGTTAATTCCACACACACACGGGTGCATGATGGTAATACATTTGTATATTTTACTTGGTGATATAGGAGAGCATGTGGATCTCTTCCATGGGTTGATAGAGGATATTATATTTTTGTAGAGTTGAATTAACAGTTTAATGGAAGGGGGAATTCTACAAAGTTATTCTAATTCTTTTTGAGCTAAAAATTGGAATTTTGTGGGTATATTCACTGCAAACCCTCACGAGACAACACTCGTCCACTAGGGGGAACCTAGGGGTTTAACGGCTTGTTGCATTCGCTAAATGCAATCGCGATTCCTGCGAAAGTGAGTTAGGTTTCTTGTTTTTCTCTCTATCTTAGTTTAGGTTGTTTTTAGTCTTTCTTTGTTTCTTAGTTGAGGTAGTATTATTTTAGGAGTGTTTGGTTTAGTTTATTTTTATTTTCGCTTTATCGCTAGGGACTAGCAATAAGCTAGTTGGGGGTTGTGCAAAGCGGGGGTATTTGTAAAATACAACCGCACTAAAAGGAAGAATTGTAGTAGTTTTGATCACAACTTCCCGTAGTATCTGCAATTTGCATTGCAAGGCTAATTTTTATACAGTATGATTAATCTATGATAAGTTGTATTGTTTTAGCTGTTGTTTATGCAGATCACTGCTGTGCGAACTAAACAGATAAATATCAGAATAAATGGAATGCTGGAATGCAAACAAAAGAAGTCAAAGCTGAAAAGTGAAGTTCGATCGCTCTAAGAAGGTTCGATCGATCGAAGGTTCGATCGCTCGAAGAGAGTAGAAGCGCTTGAAGATCAAGGGTTCGATCGATCGAGATCTGTTCGATCGATCGAACGGGGTATTTCCAGAAACATTTGCGTGCGCAGCAGAATGCGGGTTTTAACCCTAGTGCCTTAGGTTTTTCTATTTATATGCGTTTTGTTCACGTCCATTGGGACGCCCACTTTTACATTTTAGCAGTTTAGAAGGAAAGATAGAGAGTTTTGTTTGGTTTTTGTAGGTTTTCATTGATTTCTCATATTGTGGATTGGATTCTTCGAAGTTTATACAAGTATCTTCTATTCCAGGTTATTTATATACTGCTTATTTATACTCTGCACGTATTAGGGGTAGTTTAATCAATCATCTCGTGATATTGCATGCTAAACATTGGTAAAACCATAGATTTTAGAGTTTTCATGAATAATTCGCAACCAAACATGGTATTAAAGTTTTCTTACGTTAAAAATCAATCCTCGACACTCCAGACGATGTCTGAGTAGTCCCAGGTTGGGAGATCACGATGAAACAGTGATCTCCAGCCTCTGCCATGCAGCAGAATAATCGCTGTGTTCGATCGATCGAAGTCAGTTCGATCGATCGAACCAGAGACAGTCAAGCGATCGAAGTTAGTTCGATCGATTGAGGGATGAAGGTCTTCGATCGATCGAAGGCGCGTCGATCGATCGAACTCTCGGATTCTTGAGGATGTTACCTGCAGTATTCCAGGACTTTTTGTTTTAGGACTTGTTATCATTCTGTCCCAAATAAATGCTCAGTCTGTCAAAACAGTTTTAAAACTAAGGCCCTAAGGCATTTTCTTTCAATACATTTTGCAAACCATCTTCAATGCTAACACCATTGAGGATGCGAGTCTTAACTATTGAATTAAACCGCTTTTGTGTATTTTAATTTAACTGTGATGATATGGTCCCGGTCATGAAAGGGCCATAGAATCTTTATTTCTTTTGAGGAATACGGAAAACTGTAGGTAATATACTCCATTGTGCTTCAAGGCAAATGCATGGTAGATGGCTAGGTTACTGCGGATTCGTGTAATCCCAACACTTTCTTTTTAAAGTTAAACTCCTTAATTCTAAGTATTGTTTTCAATAGCTAGCTAGATTGTTTAGTTAATTTTAATCACTTTCATTAGTAATCTTAGTTTGTGGAACTTCGTGTTCTGCACCATCATTCAAACTTAGTTATTTTATTTTGTTTTCTGTAGAGGTTAGTCTAATTCGATAGGTCAACACCTTCCCTGTGGGATCGACCTGGTCTTACCAGATATTACTTGCACGTCTACCTACACTTGGGTACTGCACAAGAGCGCACAAGAAAATTCTCGTGTCAACAAGCTACATCGAGTCAAACTCCTATATGCTTGAACTTGACTTGTTAATTAAATGAGTCAAAGGTGAGTCATTATTGAAAATATTTTCTAAGAGTTTATTGAGCAGCTCAGTTGTATATAACTCTAAGAAACCATATATACCTGGACGGACCTTACTAATGAATATTCAGCACTAGGCAAAGACTAGTCTGTATGAAACAAATTCATATCCTCGCAAATAAATTAAACAAAAATTTCATGCTTAGTTTTACAGATAAAGAAAAAATTACACATATTTATTGGTCATCATAACAAGAAGTGACCGAGCTAGACAGCCTAGACGTCTTTCTTCTTCACTGTTTGATTTTTAATTTTAAAGTCCAAAGAAAGGAGATGTAATTGTAATCCTTGTAGAAGTTGTACAATCTGCTTGAGACACCGTTTTATTCCCCAAGAAGACTTCGTTTTCCTCATTTCTCTTCCTTTTGGCCTGTTCTCCAAAGTTACCAAAAACTATATTTACCATTTTTATTCCACACAAAAAAAAAAAATTTAAATAATAATAAGAATAATAAAATAAAATAAAATTCTAGCAGAAAGGAAGTCTAGGGGACATCACCAGTACTCAGTAAACATATTCAGAAACTGTTTGGAAACAGAACCTAATTACTAGTGTGGGTGTGGGAGAGAGAGAGAGAGAGAGAGAGAGAGAGGAACCTCAAACACAGTTGTTGGAATATGGTGACTCATCAAATGCTGCATTAATTGAATTTAGGAAGAAAAAAAAAAATTTAAAATCTGAAAAGTTAGTACTATCACACTATCACTCTTGATATAAAAAGAGAGCACATACTAATATATATATATATATATATAGTGAATACAGGACTGATTATCTTCAACATAAATATTAAAATATATACATACATAGACGTCGATCTGATAATTAAGCTCATATTGACAGTACTTGGATGAATTAATCTGCTTCGCTGAACGATGGAGAAACTTGATAATCTGCAGCAACCTTCCAAGGTTTACACACTCAACAAGTACGCTACAGACTTAACACAATTGGCGAAAGAGGCGAGTCCCCACTTTTCCGAGTGGCCTTTTTATTTGAGTGCTACTATAATATATTGTAAAAAATAAGAGTAAAAACGTCCTTGACAGAAAGAAAGAAATATTTTTCCGGTTACCTTTTTCTATTTTTCTGATTCTGACATTCAAATGGATGGTTTAACATACTGTATATTATTAATGTTCAGGGTAAATTGGATCCTATAGTAGGGAGACAGCAACAGATAGAACGTGTCACACAAATATTGTGCAAGAGGCGTAAGAACAACCCCTGCCTTATTGGTGATCCCGGTGTTGGTAAAACTGTTATTGCAGAAGGCCTCGCTCAACACATTACAAATGCCACTGTTCCATTGAAACTCCACGGGATGAAGGTTTATCCTATTAATTACTCTCTCCGTCCCCCTTTTTTTTTTTTGAGTCCAATATTTCATTTTGGGATGTCCCAAAATTAGTGTCCACCTTCTTAAATTGGTATACAATTTTTACTTACTTTCCAAAATTACCCTTCTTTGAAATCTACGCCAAGGCAAAAGTAAAAAAGTTATTGTAATGATTAGGGGCAATTGTGGAAAGTAGATGCAGGCCCCTTAATAAGTTGAGTTCCCAAAGATACTCAAAAAAAAAGGGACGAAAATCTACATATACATTGATATGATTTCCAGGGGAAAAAAAGACTGAAGAAAATAAAAAGTTGGAAATATTTTTTTAATTACGTACCCTTTGTTAATATTTGTCATGGAAGGGGAAAAAAAATAGTAAAAAGAGTATTGGCTACTTACTCGCTTGATAATTGCATTTTGCAACATGATCAGATATATTCCATGGACATGGGGCGTCTCATTGCTGGAGCATCAAATCGTGGTGAATTTGAACAAAGATTGATCAATGTTGTGGATGAAGTCAAACAAGCAAATGGATCCATAATTCTCTTCATTGATGAGGTGCACACTCTTATAGGAGCCGGTGGTGGTGCGGGTCAACCATTGGATGCCTCAAACATCCTGAAACCAGCTCTTGCAAGAGGTGAACTGAAGGTAAATATATACATATATATATATATATATATGGTTGCTATACTTTTCCAACAAACTGAGGGTATTAAAAAAAAAAAAAAAAATTTGAGGGAGGGGGTAGGATTAATAGTTACATATACACACACACACACACTAGATATTCAATATCTCTTCTCAAATGTTATTTGGTGCAGTGCATTGGTGCCACGACACTGGATGAATACAGGAAGTACATCGAAAAAGACCCAGCAATGAAAAGACGGTTTCAGCTTGTAGAAGTACCTGAACCATCCATAGATGAGACCATACTAATACTCAAGGGACTCTGCAAAAAATATGAAAATCACCACAAAGTACAATACACAGAGGAGGCTTTAATAAGTTCTGCTAATTTATCGAAGCAATACATCAGGTTGCTTTTGCTTTTCTCAATTTGATTTTCTAAATAACTCCTTAAATCAATGCATAAATTAAGGTCTGAGTACTTTTTGAGAATTTTGAGTGGTTCAGTGATAGGTTCCTGCCCGATAAGGCAATAGACTTGATAGATGAAGCAGGTTCGCGTGTTTACCTACGTCAACCACAAAATTCAGCTGTGATTCCAAAGGTGACTGAAATAGACATCCAACAAGTGGTTTCTTCGTGGACTGGCATTCCAGTTGAGAAAGTCTCATCTGAAGATTCAAAGCGGCTTCTTTTGGAAATGGAAGAAACTCTTCACCAGCGCATAATAGGGCAGGATGAGGCCATTAAAGCAGTTAGTCGTGCCATTCGTCGAGCAAGAGTGGGCATAAGGGACCCAAACCGTCCGGTAGCTAGCTTTTTATTCACTGGCCCTACTGGGGTTGGTAAAACCGATCGAGCTAGCCAAATTGTTAGCTGTCGAGTATTTTGGCTCCAAAGAAGCGATGGTAAGAGTAGACATGAGTGAGTTCATGGAAAAACATACGGTCTCAAAGTTTTTTGGTTCCCCTCCAGGCTATGTAGGCCATGATGATGGTGGCCAGCTGACAGAAGCAGTTCGTCGTAGGCCTCACAATCTCATTCTCTTTGATGAGATTGAGAAGGCTCATCGAGATGTCCTTAATGCCATGCTTCAAATTTTGGACGATGGTAGGTTGACGGATGGTAAAGGTCGGACAGTAGATTTTAATCACTCAATCATCATAATGACTTCCAACATAGGTGGTCAATTGACTGGTGAGTTCAGTGAGGTGAAAAAGCTAGTAGCAGAAGAGCTAAAAAAGAATTTTAGGCCGGAGTTTTTGAACCGGATGGATGATGTGATTTTGTTTCAGCATATTGAATACTATCACATGAGGGAGATTTTGGACATAATGCTAGAGCAAGTTTACAAGAGGCTTGGCTCGATGAATATAAAGCTTGAAGTGACAGACAATTTCAAGGATAGATTGGTTTTAGAGGGATATAACTCTAGCTATGGGGCAAGGCCACTGAGGAGGGCCGTTACAAGGCTTTTGGAGGATAGCTTGGCTGATAGGATCCTGAATGGAGATGTGAATGAGGGTGACTCGGTTACCATGGATGTTGATTCTGAGGGTGACGTCTTCTTCATGTATTGATATTTTATTTTTCACTCTGTGGTTAAAAACTTCGCCTGATGGAGATCGATGCTGTGTAGGATGGACCCTTTTTTTTTTTTTTTTTTTTTTGCCTTTTTACTTTGTTTTGGATGGTGGTGGTACGTGGTTGTTGGTTTTGGGGGGTGTTGTCCGGAGATATTTAATTCAATCATAAAGGGTTTTAGTTCCATCAAATTAATTTACAGCTGGTTAAGACAATATTCTGCGGATTTAAGGGGGGGGGGGGGGGGGGGGGGGGGGGGTGAAATTAAGGTACTCCTATGTACATGTATATATATATATATATATATATTTTAGTTATTGGTAGTGTTCTTTCAATCCTCTGAATTAGAATATGCAAACTAGAAGGAAAATTGTAGTTTGCATATCAATGATGTTTAATTTACCTAAGCCAGTTGCAGCAATGAGTCGTCATCGGGTGACTTTTCAGTTCAATCTCTCCAGCAAAAGACTTTTTCGACAACGCTAGCTAGCTGTCCTCGATCCCATAATCTCTCATAATAATAATAATATATATATATATATATAGCTATAGCTCTCCTCTCCTCAACTGTCTCCTCCACCAATAGTACCATGGTCCTCATTCAGTTGCATATAATTAATATATATCTGCAATCTACTTCACCTCCAGTTTAGTGAGCTGCCGGAAAACACTCTTTATCATCAAACCTTTCAGGAAGGAGCTCACTCTTGGCCTCAAGTATCGATTAATGGGTTCCTCTCTCACAAGGCTGTTAATTTGTTGTATCATAATTCATAACTACTGCCCCGCTGCTGATCTTTTGCCCTTGTAATTCACAATATATATATATATATATATATTAAAAGTTTGAAACCAATCCGGTGGCCTCCTTTCTCAATTACACGACAAAGAGCTAGTGTGTTCTTAAAATCTACAGTCCGGCCTTAATTTTCCATCTGATAATAATCTAACATCTTCAAGAATCTCAAGCATCAACTTGAAGAAATCAGCCGTTCAAAAAAAAAAAAACAAAACAAAAAAAAAAAAGAGAAATGCTACACACACATCCTAAACCACACCCCAAACCACACCCTTGCTTTAAATGCATATACCCTGTGCTGTGTAAGTGGTGCACAGAAAAGTGTGAAAATTCAAACAGCACAAAGTACATGTATTTAAAGCAAGGGGTGTGGTTTGGGATGTGATTTGAAATGTGTGTGTAGCATTTCTCAAAAAAAAAATGAAGAAATTAGGATTAGCCTTCTCAAACTCATCAATGACTGGGCCCATCATTGCCAACATATTGGAACCCAAGTAGCAGTCAGCCAGTCAGACACGGCCATAGAAAGGAAAATAGTTTGAGTAATGCTAGATGTACTCCCAAATATACAATTAAATGTACAATTCTGTTTAAAAATATTGGACTTTGTGCTGAAAAGTCTGTACACTAAAAAGGGGTGTGCAGGGTGTGCAAGTTTTTCAGCACGAAGTCCAACATTTTTAAGCAGGGTTGTGCATTTAGTTATGCATTTGAGAGTGCATATAGCATTACTCAAATAGTTTTGCACACCATTTTTTGGTACACCAATGCTTGGGTAAGCAAATCCCACTGTATTGGCCAATGAGATGTTTGGGTAAGCATTGGTGTACCATTTTTTGGGTGAGCAAAAATGCTCTCCTTAGAAAGTAGGCCAAATTACACTTTAGTCCATTAAACTATACACCTGTTTTCAATTGGGTCTTTAAACCCTTTTTTTTTTTTTTGCAATTGGGTCCATGAATTTCAAAATTTCATTCAATCAGACCTAAATTCTGACACTGTTAGCTTAAATTATTAGAAATTGTTACGTATGTTGCGCGTTATGCTTACTTGTCACATGTTAGGTTAAGACAAACACTGAGAGACTGTGAATGACTAAAAAATTATGTGATTTTTGGTATAATTGAATGCAATTTTGGATCTAGTCGATTGTATTTTCGAATTTGATTGAACGCGATTTCAGATCTAATTGAATGCAATTTTTGCACTATTCACAATCTCCCATATTTGTCTTAACATAACATGTAATAGGTAAGCATTATACACAGCATACGTGACAATTTCTAATAGTTTAAGCTAACAGTGTCAGAATTTGGGTCTGATTGAATGAATTTTTGAAGTTCAAGGACCCAATTGCAAAAAAAAAAAAAAAAGTTTATGGACCCAATTGAAAACATGTTTTAGTTTAATGAACTATATGTAATTTGCCCTAGAAAGTATGGTGTCTACTTTTACAAATAAAAAAATTACTTATGGTTTTGTTAAAAATTCACTACTTTTCATTATTCTTGAACAAAAATGATAGGGATACACACCAAACGATACACTAAATGGCACATCAGCTTTAAATGCATGTACCTTGTGTTGTGTAAGTGATGCACAGAAAAGTGTGAAAAATTCAAACAGCACAGGGTACATGCATTTAAAGTACAATGTGTCATTTGGTGTGCATCCCTATCATTATTGATTCTTGAATCATACTGTAATGTTCAATCGATTGGGTGGGACATTAATGTTGTACTAAAGCAATTTTTTTTTAGGGAAGTTAATGTACATGTACTAAAGAATTAGTTAATGCTTTATGTGGTGCTCCCTCTGACCCAAATTATTTGACATTTTTGAAAAAATTAACTTTAAAAGGAAACACAATAAATATATTTTTGTCAAACTTTTATGCTCCAACTTTTCAAGTCTGCCCCTCAAAAATGCATATAGATTAGTTGGAGGTGTGAAAAAAGAAAAGACAAAATAATAAAGATTCAAAATTTGTTGTGTTGACTTTTCGACATAGATTAACATTTTGGGACAACCCAAAATAGAAAGAGTGCCCATCAATTTGGGACGGAGGGAGTATGTGTTTATTTGTTTATCTAGTGGGCTGCTAGTGTGTGTGTGTATTTTTTTTCCCCTGTATTATTGTGTATCATCTAGGGGTGTGTTTCGGACATAACGGATCAGAAATAGACCTTTCGGATAAAAAAATGTAAAATTTTGGAATTTCATAAGCCAGTTCCGATTCCGAAATTTTGGAAATCTCCTTTTCATTTCCAATTATGAAATTTTGGAATTTTCAGAAATTTCAGAATTTCGAATTTTTCGGAATTTTCTGACTCAAGCTGCCAGCTTGGGACTAATGTGGTACTAGCTTGGGTCAAGTTTGTAGACTCACATTCATCATCATGCCTTCCTTTCTAGCCGATGTGCGACAAATGTAAGGTAAGTTTGGATTATATTTCGGAAATGTTCAGAAAATTTTTGGAAAATATATTTTCGGAATTTTTTTTAAAATTTCAGAAATCTCAAAATAATTCAGATTCTGATCCGAATATTTTCGGAATTCGAAATACATTATTAGTTTCCAAAATTGGAATTTTTCATAACGAAATCGAAATTTCCGTTCCAAGTTGCACCCCTGGTATCATCCAATACCACGATGCAACAGATGACATAGTGTTGTTTCATAGCCTCCTAAGACATTATCTATACCGTCACTTTGAACTATGTGTTGCACGCTATTTTCTTAATTATGTTGTAAAGAACGAAAAACGGAACAAAAATGCTATACCCACACCAAATTCCATTGTCACGCCGCAGAACCGCACATACAATTCTAGGACACGTGGCACGCCACCAAGACCCCTATTACACTCCTAAAGATCCATTATTAACAATAAATCAGAGTTATAAAAACATCATTCCTATTTAAAGCACTTTTAAAACAAAGCATTTTATGAATAGAGTATCCAGTCGACTGATCGGGGACCCGGTCGACCGGACATGCAAATTCCAGAGAGTATAATTATGAAAATCCCCTGGCCCAGTCGACTGATAGATCCGGCCAACTGAAATATTGGAGGCCCGGTCAATTGAACATCGGGTCCACTCGACTGAACACCCTCAACCCCAGAAAGTGAGTATTCTGCTACCCGCTCCGGTCGACTGAACCAACGCCAGTCGACTGGTTTGCACCAGCAGAACCTAATTCTGCAGCAACCCTGTTTACAAACCAAAACTCAATCTTTAACGTACAACACTTGACAAAAACAACCCAAACCCAATACTAGCAGAGAGTATAATTCTGAAAATCCCCTGGCCTGGTCGACTGATAGATCCAGCCAACTGAAATATTGGAGGCCCGGTCAATTGAACATCGAGTCCAGTCAACTGAACACCCTCAACCCCAGAAGTGGGTATTTTACTACCCGCTCCGGTCGACTGAACCAACGCCCAGTCGACTGGTTTGCACCAGCAGAACCTAATTCTGCAGCAGCCCTATTTACAAACCAAAACTCAATCTTAAATGTACAACACTTGATAAAAACAACCCAAACCCAACACTAGCAGTTCATGGAACCAAAACCCAACCATAGTATAACATCCAAAAATTACTCAACCAAAGCTATGACATAGTTATACTCGGATTGAAAACCGGTTTAACATAAAAACAAGTTCCACCAACAATACTAGGAGATTACAAGGTCTAGCTGCCAAACTACAAGATTGACTTACCAAAACATAAGTTAAAAGTAAATATTTACAAGTCTTCTCCAAACACCAATTAAAACTAACATATTACAAGTTTTAAGACAAAAACATAAAGCTATCCACATTAACCGCAACTATCCCTGGACTCCCATGTTGCCTCGCCGATTCCATTTTCTTATTCTTTCAAAGCCTTGCCTTTATCTCCTACAATGGTTATTTAATAACCATTACAATATATCAGCTATATGTTGGTGAATGCCAACAATTATAAACATAAATAATATACATGCTCAATCTCATCTTTTCTACACATCACTATGGTCTCCGGGAAAGCAAGTATCGGCCACCATTTCACGTTAGCCCGCAACTATTCCATTAGACCGTATGACTAACCGAGATCCACACCTCTTTCTTTCAAGCATGCAATCCCATGGCCAATTTTGGCACTTGGTCTCATCACTTCGATGGCAAGTATAAGTTCCCCTTTAACCTAAATATACAATTCAACATGCTCATATAAGTTCATCACATCATGCTATCGCCATACAAATGGGTCTTATTAACCACGTGGGTTTCCCCAGTAATAATTAAACATGCTAAATTACACTAATAGACATGCTGGTCATCACAAAGATCATTTCAAACACACAATTATTCAGATTCTACAATTATTGTCACTCACCTCAATGATTTCGCTCCTATTAGCTGAATTAAGAGCCTAGTAATACCCAGGTGCAATTCATATATCAAATTAGCAAATTATGAGCTAAGTTCCCAAACTGGGGCGCAAAAAAACTGTCTCAAAACGCAATGAGATTTATACTACTGCGTTAGACTCACCTCCATGAGTCCGAATATGTAGCTTGTTTTGAAATTGAACGTCAAATCGTGTGTCAATCGACGTTGGAATTGTTTTTTTTTTCGAAAAATGGTAAACATTCCAAAAGGTGATGTACAGATGTACAAGGGGCATACCCCAGGATAAACAAAAGGCACAAGCATAAGGACAAGTGGCAAACAAACCATTGGTTGTTTACCACTGGAAATGCCAAACCAGGCAAAACAACTCACAAAATCGAAATTACAGAAAAAACCTGACAAGCATCAACCTAACAGATCAAACACCAAAGAGAAAGACAAAGACAAAAAAAAACATAACACAAGGGCCACTTTAATGCCAGTTAGCCAACAAGGCATTAAGAAAACTATGATTTTTCCATTTGGTTTGGATTTGAATATTAACTTGCGAGACAAAAATCTTCAATAGTTGCTCTTTAGGTAAGGCAGAGTTCTTGAAAATTCTGTTGTTCCTCTCCCTCCACAGACCATAGATGGTAACTCCCAAGCAGATTCTTGGGATCATATGTTGGGGAGTCTTTCCTTTCCAGTGCTGGATCATCCAATTAAGAGTATTTTCCCAAGGGGTGCCATTCCAAACTAGGTCACATCTAGTCATCAATTCCTGCCAAATGAAATTAGGGTAATCACAAGCAAAGAAAAGATGGTTATGAGAATCCATGTGCCTAAGACATAAAGAACAGGTAAGAGGCCCAGGGGTAAAATTACAGATTCTATCCTGTGTTGCAAGCCTGTATTGGATGGCAAGCCATAAAATAAAGTTCTGTCTAGGAGTACATCCAGAATACCATGTGAAAGGGTACCAAGGAACCACAGGATAAGATGGTCTGAGGTGGTTCCAAACATGGGAGAATTTAAACTTTCCATTAGGAAAAGTTGTCCATTCAATGGTATCATTCATACCAGTAGGCTTGTAAAAATTGGCCAAGAGGGTACGGACCTTGATCGGGAGAGAACTACTCCTAATTATACGCTTTAACGTGCATTTGTTAGTGCCTTTTTATCTTATTTTTGTATATTTTTACTTCGTTTTCTAGTTTCTGACAGGTTTTGGAAGAAATCAGCTAAACCAGGCTAAACAGGGTGAAAAGTCAGAAAGAAAAAAGCTGAAAAACCAATGTCGCGCGCGCGGTCCGCGCCCGCGAAAATCAGATAGTCGCTCGCGCGATCCGCTCGCGCGAGACCCCCAATAAATCGCTCGCGCGATCCGCGCGCGCGAGGTACCAAAAGTCGCGCTCGCGCGACCCGCTCGCGCGATATGCCCAAAAACCAAAGTTGCGTATTTCAGTATACTGAAGACTCCTATGCAAACGAGACTGCTAAACGACGTCCAGACTGTAAATTACATGCGTTTCAGTTCGTTTCGGGTTAGGAAGCCTTCCAAAGCTTGTATAAACTCTATATAAACTCCAAATTTACTCAATTAGAGGGTTGGCAACTATTATACACATTCATATACAGCCATATACACACACTTCCAGCCCTTGAAGAGGGAGAAGTAAGGAGAAGACGAAGAAGACCAAGGATTTCCATGGCCTCCTCCATCAACCTCTTGCTATCTATCACTTCCATGGACGGCTAGATCATTGATCTAGGGTTTCAATGAAGCCCTAGATGAGTAATAGGGTTCTATTTATGTTTTTATTTTAGTTTTATTATGTATGGATGACAGTCACATGTTTAGAGGATTTTTATAAATAAATCGTACTACTATTGATTAAATCATTGCTTTCAGAATTTATTCTTGTCTTAGATCTATTTTGACTGTGATGTGCTCAACGATCTATTCTTGCTGTGCTTGTTTAGGTTGTTTACATGTGATGGTGCTTTATTGATTCGTGCTATCAAGTATCCGAATAGTCCATGCCTAGGTTAGACGGATTAGATCACAACCCTAGTTTAGTGTGAGATAATTCGTGCTACCCGAAGATGGATTATGTTGGTGCTTGAACCATGATTATCTTCTTGTCGGAGGAATTGGGCTTGTAGCTACAATTCCCCATATTCATCCAATGTAATAAGCTAAAGTAATTCATAAATATTCCTATTATGAAGCTAGTGGTGGATTTGCAATCCTAGGTTCCCTTAAATATTATTTAAAACAACTTTTAATTGCTTTCATAGTTTAGATTTATTTTTATTGTTATTAGTTTAATTAAATTCAAATCAAAATCCGTTTTTCCTAATTAATTAGACTTAGGTTTTAAAATTAAGTTGCTGTAGTAATCAATCTCTGTGGGTTCGACCTTTACTTCCACACTGCAAATCTTTAGAAAAGTAAAGAATACTTTTATATCTTGATTTTGACAACATCAATTTTTGGCGCCGTTGCCGGGGATTGTATTACTACCTTTAGTTTTATAATCGTAGTTTAGTTAATTCGTAAATATTAGATTAGTGTTTATTTTTCTTATTTTCTGTTTTTGTTTTGAGTTACTAACTTTTTCTTTTATTTTGTAGTCAACGTTTCCGAGTGGAGCAGCTAATTACATCAAAGGAGCTTACGCAAATAAAGTAAATAAAAATTAAATCAATTGCTTCCTTTGGAAATTCGCTTTAAACCGCTGTAAGTCAGGGCGCTGTGACGCACTATTTGCATTAGTTTAAGGTTAATTGCACTGCATTAGCTAGGAAACCCGGGGCGCTGGGCTTGACGCGGTCATTGCATTACAGGATAATTTGCATGCATCATAGTAGTTGAGTGCTTGTTATCTTAGTTGCGTGATTGCTTGCTATTTGTTTTTTTTAGTTTAGTCAGTCTTTGTTTTTAATTTCTTTTCTTTTGTTTTAGTTTATGTTAGGTACACGTTCAAATAAACCGGAATTAAAACCTTTTGACTCTGAACTTGAACGTACATTAAGACTTAACAAGTCTTCAAACTTAACTTCTGGAACTAGGTTTGTAATAGACGACGATTTGACACCAAAACCAACGTCCTTATTTGCATCTGAAATACGTAGTACTCTTCAAAGACTAAAGAAACCACGCTTTCATAACATAGAACCGATTAAAATGGCAGACATTGGAAATAACAATAACAACCAAAATAACAACGGAAATAATTTGAATAATCCTAATATACCACCACCTCCTCCACTTAAAGATTATTTTATTCCTACGACGTACACGCCACAAACATGTATTGAATTACCGGAGGCGACGGCATCTCACTTTGAGATAAAGTCGTCTACCATCTCGCTGCTTCCATCTTTCCATGGCCGTCTAAATGAAGATCCATATAAACACTTAGGAGATTTTCAAGACATATGCTCCACTTTGAAAATTCAAAATTTTACTGATGATGAATTAAAAATGCGGCTCTTTCCATTCTCATTAAAGGACAAAGCTAAATATTGGCTCCAATCTTTGGAGCCAAACACAATTAGAACATGGGAAGATTTACACACCGCATTTTTACAAAAGTTTTTCCCGATTATGCGTACAAACCAGATAAGAAAATCAATAACAAACTTTGTGATGCAAGATGGGGAATCACTCTACGACACGTGGGAAAAATTTAAAGAATTATTACGCTCGTGTCCACATCATCAAGTTCCTAAGTGGCAACTTGTTCAGGTCTTCTACGAGGGACTTATTCCCTCGGTCCGTAATACCGTTGATGCCGTTTGTGCGGGAACTTTCCTACACAAAAGCGCCGATGAGGCCTGGAAAATATTTGAAACGTTAAGCGAGAACTCGATGCATCAGGCTGTGTCGGTATGTTCGGAAGGATATCTTCCTCCAACCAAACGAGAGGTGAAGTTTGAGTCGAGTCATTCTATTGAATTTCAAGAATTATCTAAAAAACTTGACCGACTTATGACAATGAACCAAACGACAGCCTCACCCGCTCGTGAAATCTGTGCATTATGTTCCGATCCTTCACATTCGATACTTGCATGTCCATCGGCGAGTCAATTTCCGGAATTCGTGGAGCAACACATTAATTCTATTCAACAATACCCACGAAATAATTATAATGCAACTACTAATAATCCGGACGCGCCATGGAGAAACCATCCTAACTTCTCGTGGAAAAATAATAATAATAATCCTAATGAGGCGACTAACTTTCCAAATGCGTATCGACCTCAGTTTCAACCTAATCAATACCAACAACCGCCTCCTAATTCGAATCCTTCAAGGGGTAATGCTTTTGAGGAAAAGGTGTTGGCGTCCCTTAAGACTATTGAAACGCAAGTACAGGCACAAGCACAAATAGTGCACTCACATACACAATCCATTGCGAAACTTGAATCCCAAATGGGACAATTAGCTACTGTAGTGAGTCGTAGAAACGAGGGGACGTTGCCTAGTCAAACAATTCAAAACCCTAAGGGACAATATGAGGTTAAGGGGTCGAATGAACAAGTAAACGCCGTCTCAACTAGGTTGACTACATGAGAGGAAGAGGTAAAAGAAATCCCGAATGAGAATGTGAAAGATATGAATACTAACTCGAATAAGATGGGTGAGGACATGGATAAAAATAAAAAAGAAAACGAATCGGTCCCAACGAATTATATTCCGAGAATGCCATATCCACCTAATGTTGGGGAGCCGTCTAATCTTACAAATAAAAAGTCTAAGGTTGAGGATATACTCGAGGTGTTTAAACAAGTCAAAATAAATATTCCTTTCCTCGATGCTATAAAACAAATTCCTGCTTATGCTAAATGTTTAAAAGACCTTTGTACTCAAAAACGCAAAATACGTAGTCATACTCCTAAGAAGGTCTTCCTCACGGAAAAAGTAAGCTCTATATTCCAACACGCTCCTCCAAAATATAAAGATCCAGGTACGCCTACGATTTCATGTGTCATAGGTGACACTATCATTCATCGGGCTCTCCTTGACTTAGGAGCGAGTGTTAACCTTTTACCTTATCACGTTTATAAACAATTAGGTTTAGGGGAACTTAAGCCTACGGCCGCTACTATTCAATTAGCGGATCGTTCTGTTAAAATACCTAGAGGAATCGTCGAAGACGTGCTAGTAAAAGTTGATCAATGTTTCTATCCCGTTGATTTTATGGTCCTTGACACTGAACCGGTGCTAGATGCTAGGAAACACACTCCTGTCATTCTTGGTCGTCCATTTTTAGCCACGGTTAACGCACGTGTTAACTGTAGAACAGGGGTGATGAAAGTGTCGTTTGGGAATATAAAATTAAAATTAAATGTTTTTAATGCTGTTGATCAACCTCCCAAAGACGATGATTATCTAGGTGTGGAGGGTAGTGAGGTTACACGGAATATTGAGCCTAAGAACGTAATAAATATAAGTGCGGGAAATAATGTAGAGGATGATGAGTGGATGAATCCTAATACTTCGGACCCTAATGTTGAATCTACTCGAAAAGTAAGAAATCGATTTGAAAATACTGATAAAACGTCGATTGAATTAATTCAAAGCGACGTAATTTCTGCTTACCATCGAGCTCTGCCTGACATTCTTAGGGGTACGAAGTCTGATTTACAACCGCCGTAAGTCTTGAGCTAGAACGGTCTAGCTGAAGACGTAAAAGTTAGCGCTTCTTGGGAGGCAACCCAAGCTTTCTTTCGTTCGTTTTTCTAGTTTTTGGTCGTTTTTGAGTCTGTTTTGGACATTCTGGATAGGTTTGGGGGTTGGAATTAATTTATTTTAGTAATATATACATAATTTTAGTTAAAAAATGAAAAATACCAAACTCGCGCGCGCGGCCCGCTCGCGCGAGACGTCGCTCGCGCGGCCCGCTGGCGCGAGATTGCCCCTTAGTGTTTTTTTCGTTGTTTGCTTTTTATGAGGCCTCAGGATCTCCTCGCGCCTGGAATCGCGGGCGCGAGGTACCTCGCTCGCGCGAAAGTTAAAAATAAAAAAAAAAAAAAATAATAATAATAATAATAATAATAATAATTTTTTTGGGAATTCGCGCGCGCGACGGCCGCTCGCGCAGACCGCGCGCGCGATTCCCCCATTTATGCATATTTTCTTTTGTTTTCTTGTATCTTTCCCCCACACTGGTTCTAATAGTTTTTACGTTTATGATATTTGTTTATTTGTTTCAGTTTAGTTCAAGTTAGTTGTTGTTTTCCTTATTACATTTCTACTTTTTCGTTTATTTCTTTTCCATTTATTCGTTTAGTTTAGTTTTGATTAGTTTATCGATTTATATTTTGTATTTAGATTTCATTTACTTTTAATATTTTTGTTAGTTTCTTTTCGTTTATCTAGTAGTAGCAGGTAACATTGAACTGTATTGACATATTCCTTTGTGTTCACCTGTTCTATGCTTGTCAAGATCGAGGTACTATCGTTCCTTTCTCACATACTCTCCTTTCTTTCATTTTATTGTTTCATTGGGGACAATGAAAGGTTTAGGTTTGGGGGTATGCACTCACACATGCACATTAGTTTATGCAAAATTTTTTAAAATTTTCAATAAGTGTGTTTAAATAAACGATGTTACCGACGTTTTTAGAATATCAATTTGATACTTCTTGTTCAATAACTTTGAATTGTTATAGAATGGTAAACAAGGGAAGATGTGATTAAACATTTGCTGAAGTTATGATGTAACGTTTTAAGTTATGTATTGTTTGAATCGTAGTTTTATATCATAAATTTGCACACAAACCTATGCACTGCACGTAGTTGTTTGAATACATGTTTGGTGTGAACTATAATATGATTCGGATTTCTAGATAACACATGGTGGAGACTAAACCCAGTGAGCTTTTGAGCCTATCTTTTCTGTTTTGAGGGTTATAAATACATTGTGTTTGTCGAATTTCATTGAAATAGCATCTACTTGTTGATTAGTCTCATTATTCTTGTTTTGGTTGATAGTCAAGTTAAAATATTTGTTACCATGCAAAATAATCTTCCGTCGTAAACATTGAAGAACCATATGACCCTAGGACATGATTTTAGGCCCTCTTTGTTTATGACCGATAAATGAAAATTTTCCTTAGTTCGCCCTTTGAGCCATTAAAATGCCATTTCTTTCTTAAATTACCATTATCCTTGTTTTTGCTCCAATTTGGCCAACTTGGAGTTCACTTCTGAAAGATTGATCACCTTTTAGTGGTGTTAAGGCGATGTGTGATTGAGAATAAGAAGAAAATAAGATGATGTTCGGGGTGGTTGCCTTGTTATTTATTGAATATTTGTGCCAACAGCAACGAGAAGGAAAAAGGAAAAGGAAAAAAATAAAGAAGAGGAAGGTTGGAAAAAAAATGAAAGAAAAGAAGAAAAATGAATGAAAAGGAATGAAGAGAAAGAAAAGATGAAAGTTGGTAGAAGAGATGAATGAAAGAAATCGAACATGCCTTACAATGCCATCCTGAAAACTACCTAATGAATCCTTTCTATCATTTTTCATTGCCTGAGCCACATTACAACCTTTGAAAAGTCCTATTTGATCCTAGGAAACATGGTTCGGATATGAAAACGATGGGAGGGGGATTAAAACATGGTAATGATTAATTTCTCTTGATTATTGGTATCTTATCCATGAGACTACTATTCTTTCATGTCATGCGTCTTTTTCATGTCATATGTGAGCATTTCTCGTTTTGAAAACATATTTCCTTTACTCACATATATTAGAAAAAATTACACCTGTTTCTGAGTGTTTTATTTTAGAGTGTAATTCATTGTGAGATTCGTAGTCAAGACATAGTTAGATGGTTATCCGAGTTATATTCCAAGTTTGTGACATGCGCGTGTTCATTTGACTACCATATCACACACGTGCAATCTTATGAGGAACTCTATTGATTCGTACATTGCATGCACTTGATTGTTTCTCATGATATAGGTGAACGTTTGATTCTGTTTCTTCTTGTTCGTTATTCTATTTCAAATCTTTGTTGTATAATAAGGAGTATTGAATATTATGTTTTTCGTTTTTAAATAAAAGTTTTCAAATTTACAAGTTAATAAAGATGGTTGTGGGTAACTTGTTGACGAGAACCCTCACGAGACTTCACTCGTCCGACTAGGGACACCTAGGGGTTTAAAAGGCTTGTTGCATACGCTAAATGCAATCGTGATCCATACGAAAATGGAATAGATTTTTATTAGTAGTTTTTATTTTTAGTTTTGCTCGAGGACTAGCAAAATGTAGGTTTGGGGGTGTGATCGGGAGAGAACTACTCCTAATTATACGCTTTAACGTGCATTTGTTAGTGCCTTTTTATCTTGTTTTTGTATATTTTTACTTCGTTTTCTAGTTTCTGACAGGTTTTGGAAGAAATCAGCTAAACCAGGCTAAACAGGGTGAAAAGTCAGAAAGAAAGAAGCTGAAAAACCAATGTCGCGCGCGCGGTCCGCGCCCGCGAAAATCAGATAGTCGCTCGCGCGATCCGCTCGCGCGAGACCCCCAATAAATCGCTCGCGCGATCCGCGCGCGCGAGGTACCAAAAGTCGCGCTCGCGCGACCCGCTCGCGCGATATGCCCAAAAACCAAAGTTGCGTATTTCAGTATACTGAAGACTCCTATGCAAACGAGACTGCTAAACGACGTCCAGACTGTTAATTACATGCGTTTCAGTTCGTTTCGGGTTAGGAAACCTTCCAAAGCTTGTATAAACTCTATATAAACTCCAAATTTACTCAATTAGAGGGTTGGCAACTATTATACACATTCATATACAGCCATATACACACACTTCCAGCCCTTGAAGAGGGAGAAGTAAGGAGAAGAAGAAGAAGACCAAGGATTTCCATGGCCTCCTCCATCAACCTCTTGCTATCTATCACTTCCATGGACGGCTAGATCATTGATCTAGGGTTTCAATGAAGCCCTAGATGAGTAATAGGGTTCTATTTATGTTTTTATTTTAGTTTTATTATGTATGGATGACAGTCACATGTTTAGAGGATTTTTATAAATAAATCGTACTACTATTGATTAAATCATTGCTTTCAGAATTTATTCTTGTCTTAGATCTATTTTGACTGTGATGTGCTCAACGATCTATTCTTGCTGTGCTTGTTTAGGTTGTTTACATGTGATGGTGCTTTATTGATTCGTGCTATCAAATATCCGAATAGTCCATGCCTAGGTTAGACGGATTAGATCACAACCCTAGTTTAGTGTGAGATAATTCGTGCTACCCGAAGATGGATTATGTTGGTGCTTGAACCATGATTATCTTCTTGTCGGAGGAATTGGGCTTGTAGCTACAATTCCCCATATTCATCCAATGTAATAAGCTAAAGTAATTCATAAATATTCCTATTATGAAGCTAGTGGTGGATTTGCAATCCTAGGTTCCCTTAAATATTATTTAAAACAACTTTTAATTGCTTTCATAGTTTAGATTTATTTTTATTGTTATTAGTTTAATTAAATTCAAATCAAAATCCGTTTTTCCTAATTAATTAGACTTAGGTTTTAAAATTAAGTTGCTGTAGTAATCAATCTCTGTAGGTTCGACCTTTACTTCCACACTGCAAATCTTTAGAAAAGTAAAGAATACTTTTATATCTTGATTTTGACAACATCAGACCTCATTAAGGCTAAATGAATTAGAAGCAGGCCAATTCCAATCAAGGTGAGAGATAATTGTAGCCACTTTAGCGGTAGGGGTTATAGCAGCATCATAGGCAATTCTGCTAGTATATTTCTCAAATAAAGGCCCGCTAGGGAGCCAATTGCCATACCAAAGGGCGGTATGTAAGCCATTACCAATCTTATGCCTGAGTAAAGGTCTAGCTATAGTTCTAAGCTTCAAGAGCTTTCTCCAATACCAACAGCAATGTCCGGGGGCCTTCACCTCCCAAATGCTTTTGGTTTTGATCATGTACATATGGACCCAATGCTTCCAAAGGGAATTATTTGTAGGATCAAGCAAGTTCCCAAGATGCTTAAGGTTAAGCACAGTATTAGTGAGAAAAATATCCTTAAACCCGAGGCCTCCCTCTTGTTTAGGGCGGCAAACATTAGCCCAAGCCACTTTGGCTCCGTGAACTTTCTCTGATGTGCCACTCCAAAGAAATCTTCTCAAAGCTTGTTCCACCTGCTTAAGAACACTTTTAGGAAGAATAAACATACCACACCAATAAAGTTGAATATCAGACAAGACAGAGTGGATAAGTTGGGTCCTACCAGCAAAGGATAGGGATTTGGACTTCCAAGAGCTAATCCTGGAGCAAATTTTGGTGACAAGTTCTTCACAATGGTTCTTTTTTAACTTAGTAGTTATTAAAGGAACACCCAAATACTTTAAGGGAAGACTTCCCTTGGTAAATTGGAGTTCATTAAGTAAATCAAACGCCAAATTATCATCCACCCCAGAAAAGAAAAGGCAACTTTTAGAATTATTAGCGTGGAGACCAGATAAATCATAAAATTGATTCAGTGCATATCTAATAAGTTTTGCAGATTCCAAATCACCATTTAAAAGAATAATTAAATCATCCGCAAAGCAAAGATGAGAGATTTTCAACTTATCACATTTCCAGTGATAAGAGAAAGGGCCATTTTGAATATTACATTGTAGTAATTGGCTAAATGCATCCATTATGATAACAAATAAATAAGGGGATATGGGATCACCCTGTCTAAGCCCCTTAGCTCCCTCAAAATACCCAACAGATTCACCATTAAAGTTAATGGAGTACCTAGGAGTGGAAATACAAGCGTGGATCCATTTCCTCATCTTAGGGGGAAAACCCAAAATGTCAAGGAGATCAAAAAGGAAAGTCCAACTAACACTATCATAGGCTTTCATAAGATCAACTTTAGCTGCAGCTCTAGGTTTACCACCAACCTTATGATAATCCCTTAAGAGGTCCTGAGCTAGCAAGACATTGTCACTTATCTTCCTACCTTTAACAAAAGCAGATTGTGCTTGATCAATAATAGAAGGGAGAACCATCTGGATTCTGTTAGCTAAGATTTTGGAGATACACTTGTAGATAGTATTACAGCAAGAGATAGGCCTAAAATCCCCCATCTTAGTAGGATTGGGGACTTTGGGGATCAAAGCTATAATAGTAGCATTAGATTCCTTAAGAAGTTTGCCAGTATTAAAGAATTCAGTGATAGAATTAGTGACTTCAGAGCCAACAATAGTCCAAGAATGTTTAAAAAAATGGGCATTAAACCCATCAGGACCCGGAGCTTTGTTATCATGCAAGGAGAAAAAAGTATCTTTTATCTCTAAAGGAGTAGGAACTCTATCAAGACTTTGTAAAAAAGTTTCAGGGATCCTTTTGTGAATAAAGGTCCTTAAAAAATCCTTCCCTGGGTAGTTATTCCTAGCCGGAGAGCTAAGAAGATCCTGGAAATGTCTAATAGCTTCACTTTTAGCTTCATCAATAGTACAAGTAAATTGGCCATTAGGCTTTTCCAACTTGAAGATTCTTTTTCTATTTCTCCTTTCTTTGATTGATTGAAAGAAATATCTGGAATTCTTATCTCCACATTCCAACTATTGCAGTCTGGATTTTTGTCTAAGGTTTCTTCCTCAATCCAAACAGATTGAAGAAAGTTTTCCATGCACACTTTTTGTTTAGAAATGAGATTAGTGTCATGGGGGCAATGAAGAAGCTCAGAATGGACAATTTCCAGATCTTCCCTAGCTTTTTCGGCATTTAGTTTTTCTTTCCCAGTGAAAAGTCTACTAAACCTCTTTAACTCATGTTTGACAAGTCTAAGTTTTTGACAAATTTGAAATTGAAGAGTACCTCTCACACTAGTACTCCAAGCAAGAGAAACAGTTTCAGGGTATTGATCCATTTGGGTCCAAAAGTTAAAGAATTTAAAAGACCTACCTTTCCTTCTATCAATTTTATCCACATAAGTAATAAGAGGAGAGTGGTCAGAGATACCTGGTTTGTGGAAATGAGTGTAGGAATCAGAGAAATTATCCAGCCATGTTTGGTTCAGTAGAGCCCTATCTAACTTTCTTTCAGTGAAATCAAGGGTCCCAAACCTCCTATTACACCAAGTGAAAAACTCACCAGAATATCTAAGGTCAGAGAGATTTAGTTGGTTCACCAGATTTTTAAAATCAGAGATCTCAGAGTTCAAACAAGCATTCGGATTAGAAATTTCAGCAGTTTGTAAAACAACATTAAAGTCCCCTAATATAATGTGATTAGGAGAATTAGGACCAACAGTTATAGACTTTAAAGAATTCCAGAGGTCCATTCTCTCAAGGCCAAAGTTAGAACCATAGACAAACGAGGCCTCAAAGGAAGTAATCCTGTCATCACTTTCAATAAGAGTGTGAATGAGTTGGGGGGAGCAATTCAAAATAGAAAGATGAACTTTATCAGGGTTCCAACCGACCCAAATTCTCCCAACAGAATTTGGAGTGCTGTTGGTAACAAGGTTCCAATCTTTAAAATTTTTCTTTTTAATCAAATCTTCATTTGATTGTCTAACTTTAGTTTCAACAATACCGATCACATCTAAGTTGTTTTGATAAATAAATTTTGCAACCTCAGATTGTCTAAAGGGTTGGTTGAGACCCCTTATGTTCCAGTTCAAATAATCATTAACGCTTATGGGTTTTTTTCCTCCTACTTGAGGAGTTACTGTTGCTATTATTCTTAGTATGAATAGAAGTATTCTTACCTTTAGGAGAATTGAAATTGGTGGAAGAAACCTGACCTGGGTCCAGAGTTGTAGTTCCCTTACCAGAGCTAGATAAGAGATTAGTGGGTGGATAGGATTCTGAGCTCTTGACATTCTCCCTTAACTCTTTGTCCATAGGAACTACTGACTCCTCCTTGGATTGTTGGACTGGTGAGACTGATATGTGTAGCTCATCCTGGCCAATAGTAGTATCCAAACCTCCCTCTTGGACTAGAATAGGACTTTTGTTGAGATGCTGCACTACCTCTGAGGTGGACTCTCGAACTGAATAAACTTCTTCTTGACATATACCACTATCCTCCAGAGGTGTGGGATGAACTGTAGGATCTGTTTCTTTCACTGTAGGAGCTACTAATGTTGAAAACATATTGCTATCAAGACTCACTGCCTTAGGACTTTCTGGAGAATTATGGGATATACCTAAGTTCAGCCCAGAAGAGTTTCCTATTGTAGGATCAGCTCTAGTATCCTCCAATCTGGAGGAACTAGCGTTATTATCATTAAATACAGAGTTGATGAATTTTCCTTTATCCTTGGTTTTCCATGCACCCTCCTTATTGTTTTGGGTATCAATAGGAGCAATTTGGACATGAGTAGTTGCCTTAGGAAGTTTAGCACAATCATGCCCAAATTTCTTACACTTTGCACACCGAATAGGCGTCCACTGGTATTCAATTGGAAGATAAATAGGCTCAATCTCTCCTGTAATTGGATCTTCAAAGTCAATCACAAGCTCTTTGAGGAATTCTTGGTTGGCATTCAATTCAATACAGATTCAGGCATACGAGATTCTTCTCCCTTCGGCAGTAACTTTAGCAACATGTAGAGGTTTCCCGATGGCACTTGCTATATGACTTAATCCCAGTGGATTCCATAATTCCAGAGGAATATTAGATATATGTACCCAAACTGGGACTGTGGAGATAGATTCTCTGGATAATGTGAGCCCAGATTGCCATTTCCTCAAGATAATTGGCTGCCCACTAACATGCCATGGACCTCCTTCAAGTATTTCCATACTCTCCTCCTCACTATTAAATTTAAAAAAGAAAAAGCCTGAGTCTGTGGCCACCATATCATGCAATCCTTGTTTCTCTCACAATTTGTTAGTAGCATTCTTGACCAACGAAAATGGCAATTTCTTACCAATGAAATAGCCAACCAAAGTGTTATGCCAAGCATGGCTTGCCGAACTTTCCGTCGTAAACTCTCGTTTTTCTCCTGTAATTATTTTCTTTGCTTGAGGTGTAATGGAGAAGATGTGGTGTATGTGTGAGTCATGATACATGTGTCATGCAACATGTGAGTTGCAACTATAGGTTTCTATACTAGCTTCCCCAAGGTTTTGTAAGTTTTGCAGTTATACCCCTGCTAGTTATGAAACTTATTAAAATTATTCCAAACTTAAATGAGTGTTTGTCTATGTCCCATATGTGTCCCATAAGTGGTCCTACATAAATTATGAAGTTGCTAATTAACCTACTAATTATGCAATGTGTCCAATTTGTCTTCACAAAGTGTCACACCCCAACCCACCTCGTGCGGATTAGGGTGCAACAATGCTACAAGAGTCCAAGTACATTAATTTGCAAAGAAACATTCGAATTACTAAGAATCGCATGTGTTTAGCAACATTAAACAACTCTATTGTTACAAAATAGCCTCCAAGGGTCAAATGGTAATTAATAAGGTATAGCAAATTTTATACCAAAAGATAAGTCTTTGAGTCCCGGTTCCAACGCAAAAAACGGCACGCGAATCCGAGTTTTCTAGAGTGAGTTATGTCCGTTTCCGTAAAAGTCGTCGGTGTTGAAACTGAACCAGCGGATCGATCCGCCCAAAACCGGATCGATCCGGTTTTGACAGAATGACCACTCTGGCTCCTCCAGATGCTCCGGATCTATCCGCTCAAGGCCCGGATTGATCCGGTTTCTGCAAAAGTCATATTTTAGCAGAAAACCCCTGTTCTAACAGTCCAAACATACCCAAAACCAACCCAAACCTCATAGAACCTTAACCAACCATTTTAAAATCATTTAAAACACATTGAAACATTTCCAACACCAATTTAAGTTCTTCCAAATACTCAAAACATAAACATCACTTTATTTGGATCAAGCTAAGACATAGACACATCTTTTGAATCAAATCAAGTGTGTTTGAAGTTCAACTCTTGGCAAAAGTTAAGATTTCATGCAACCTTCTTGGAAATGAACCCAAGTTATAACCAACCACATAAACCATTAAAGAAGCATTTCAAACCATCTCCAAGCAACCATTTACATAAACCTTCCAACAAGAGGATCAAACCTCATAAAAACATTTATTTACAAAGGAAACTTGACCAAAATCTACCACCCATGTATCCGGACTTGTCGGAATGATCCAAACATACAACCTACAACTTTCACATAGAAATTACATAATTTCCTTCAAATCTACATTAAACACATGAGTCGTAGGATTCCAAAACTAACTCCATGGATACAACCATGAGTCAAGTCTTTAATCCGCAAGTCAAGGATACTAACCCACAAGTTACATTATATTACAAGTTGGTCATTTCCCGACGTGCTGGTCATTTCCTTTCCTCCTCTCGTGCCGTACCTGCGGTGGTTATTCAATAACCACAACAGAAAATAATATTTGTTTAAGCTTTCGCTTAGTGAGTAAAACTAATCACATGTATGAGTGTAATGTCATATTCAATGCACAAATCAACAATTAACATATCATTTAGTCTCCAAAGACCAAATATCAATTCACCGTGACGTCGCTCTTGCCTTTTTGCCCTTATGTGCATATAGCACCTCTAATTCACACAATCTCACACACCCTTCTATAGCTGGGTCGCCATTCACACGCCTTTACACAGTTAGTGTGGTGAGTACCCTTACACCGTTGGGTTTTTCCACGTCTCCTTATTATGGAGTAAATCCACGGTGAATCAACATAAGGCTTTCTTCAACCCACATAACACATAATCACATAATTCTCAACATGGCACTTCACAAGTCATTTAACACATATTAAACTTCCAATTTAAAGTAAACCAACCAAACCCACATATATCAACAAGTTCATATACACCCAATTCTCATGTCAATGCTCTAATTTACAAGAATTCAACATATCAACATATAAATTAACACATTTAACATGATTTACATCCAACCCATGGATAAGAGTCACTCACCTCTTATAGATTTTACTCCAAACAAGTGAATTCTTTAACAATTCTTGCCCAAATCCTACTTCGGAGTGATTCCTACAAGTTTTACAAGAAATCCCCAATTTGGAACTTGGTTATCTAACATGAGAAATCAATGGAAACCTCAACAAATAGGGTTTAGTAAGTTCATAGAATACATACAAACCTTCCAATGGAGTCCTAGTTGAAGGTTTGGAGATCAATTCTTGGAGATTTGGGAGATGTCTTGATTTTTCTCCTTCTCTTCCTCTTATAACGTCTCTCTTCCTCACACTCTCTCCCAAATTTTCTTTAGATCATCTTGGTGTAATGGAGAAGACACTAAGTGTCTTTCTCCCAAGTGTTGTAGGAGTGGCTCATGCTCCCAATTTTCATTTAGCACCCCTAAAGTTTCTGATTTCTATTATAAACTCCCCAAACATTCCATTAACTACCCAATTATCTAAATGGGTGTTTGTCTAAGTTCCGTATGGGTCCCAACGTGGGTCCTACATATTTTGTGAAATTGCTATCACACCTACTAATTTTAGATCTTTTCCATTTAGACCCTTATTTGGGTGGCAAATGCGAACACATAAATCATCATATAATATGAACGCATTTAAGCAAATATTCATATAATCACATAAATGCATTTAACATATAAAATGCAAATTTCATTTTATCTGGGCCCTTCACTAGGTCCCACTCCAATACCTGTCCCACCTTCACTAGGGACTTTTCCATATGGTGTCCTTCTCTGAAAACTTTTTCCACGGGCGAGTCCAAGCCTCCCCTTAATCCATTTTATACACTAATTATATTAATTAATGCATATTATGAGATAATTAAACCTTTCCCCGGGTACGGGTGTTACACAAAGGTATCCCTAACGGTCACAGAAGTGGGCTCTAACAACTAATATGTTATAAAAATAACATAGTAAAATATTCACATATGCCTTAATAAACAGTTAAGCACATAATGATTATTTCTTTCCATATCTGTCCCATCACACGGGGACCTATCATCACTGTCCCAAACTGGAACTGTCACTTGGCCTATCTCTGGGGTCCAAACTAGACACTCTTATCCCCTTAGCGAGTTAAAACTCACTAGTACATATAATCACATCATTAATTAATGCTAATGATGCATGCTAAATGCAATTAAATACTGCCCGCAGGAGCGGGTGTTACATCCACACCCTACACATCCTAACCCTTAATTCCTGTGGGTCTCGTACAAGACACATGTGGAACCCACATGGTACCCACTAGAATCATGGGCCAAAATTATTGGGAGTGAAATTTGGTGTGAATGTTGCATTACTCAAAACGGAAATGGGGAGAATGAGTTAGGCGAATAACCGAATAGGTGTTCTATATAAGGCCTCTAAAAGATAAATATAATTATATAAACATCAACAAATTAGTGTGGTGTAATTTTTTCTTAGGATCACTTAAACATCCTCCAATCAAAATTCAGTGGGTCCATTATGACATAATTTGAGATGTGTATTTGGGAAGCATAGCATTATTCTTACTTTTCAAAACTCGGTAAGAGTAGTAAGAGTAATGCTATGCTTCCTAAATCCTAATCCCAAATGATGTAGAGCGATGTGGCAGTGAGACCACCTTCATTAATGATGAGACCACTTCAAAATCATCCAATCAAAATCCAGTGGACCTACGGTTACATCATTTGGGATTAGGATTTGAAAAGCATAGCATTACTCTTATAAATTTTGTCGTCTTAGTTGATGTCTTCCTCAATTCAAATTGATTCCAAGTAATATGAAAGAGTACTTATGTGTATTTTTCCCATACTATAAACCCTTGGAAATTTTAGTCAAAAGTCTTCTAAAATAGATTTTTTTGGTCTTAACTCCAACAATTTTTTATATATATTTTTTATAGTGAAAGGTTCCTCAACAAAGTTATGTGAAATTTTTAAGTTACAAATAACAAATTACGTAAAATTTTGCAACATACATAATGATTTAGTTTGATTACACTTCACTAATTAGGGTATTTTGATCAAAATAAAAAAAAAATTACTTGTCCTTTTAACTCAATAATCCAAGGGTACCATTATTGTCAAAACAAACAAATTTGTATGAATGCATTTGTCATGCTATAAGCTTATGAGTAATGCTATGCTTTCCAAAATTGTTTCCCAACATATGTGGCAATTGGCCCAGTTGATTTTGATTGGTTGATGTTGAAGTGGTCCCACCATTATTGTGAAGAGTGTCCCACTACCATATATGCTGGAAAACACACTTTAGGGAAAAATAAAAATAAATGGGAGGCTTAGTTCATGGTTCCTAAGGCTTAGTCAATTGGACCAAAGGACAAATTATAACAAAAAATCACACAATGACACACTCTAAAAAACTTTTCCTCCCAAAGTCCCCTAAATTTTAACTTTCCCTCATAAAGTCCTCTAAAATTTTAAATTCCATTGCAAAAGGCAAAATTGCCCCTAGAACCCTAGGGGACTACCTGCACCACCATCTTTCTTCTCTCTCTCCCTCTTCCTCCCTGCCACCATCTCTCATCTCTCTCTCTCTCTCTCCAACTTTCTCTCTCCTCCATGTCATGGCCGTCACCACGAACTGCCACCACCACCACCACAAACTGCCACCACCACCATCACGCACCACTGCCATCGTGGGCCATAACCACCACTATCGCCATTGCCATTACCAACCACTACCACCGCCACCATCACCTCTATCGTCTTCTTCATCTTCAACGACCATCGATCTTCTTCATCTCCAATGACGTGCAAACTCATGATTGAGATTTAGATCTAGATCTTGACCGGTGATGGAGATCTAAATCTAGAAATTGATCTGGATGTCGCTGCCATAACGAACTACGGCGACCATCATGCAAGGCCACCATATATGAAGTATGTTGCATAATGTACAATCTTAAGTGAAATTTCACCTTTGTTAAGCAAAAAGGCAATCTTCAACTAACACTATCGTAAGCCACCACCACCTTCCTAATAAGTTTTTTTTTTTAATTTTCGACAACTGCCCTTGTAAGCCCTGGGGCTTGGTAGGATGCGAAGAACTTAAGTGAAATATCACATTTGTTAAGCAAAAATGCAATCTTCAATAGTGATTGTGGTCGCTGAGATCAGTCGAGTGGTGGGGGTGGTCCCTGGTGATTAGGACTGGCAGGGATAGTGGTAAGATGTTGGAAATGTGATGGTCGTCGGAGGTCAAACAAGATCACCAGAGGTGGTAAAGGTGGTTAAGATTAGATGATGAGAATGAAGATATTTTTTTGTATGACCATTTGGAGGACTTATGTCATGCCCCGGATCCACACATGTGAACCCAAGACACGTGGCATGCCACCAAGGCCTTCAAACAACAAGTTATGAATGAAAAGGAAGGAAAACAAGCACATTTACACCATTATATTGGACAAATCAAGCCCAAAGGAAAAATGCTCATTTAAGATTTTTGTCAAGTTTCCATCTGAAAAGGTAGCTTTTCAAATAAGGAATCCAACGTTGAAAATGGCGCGTGAATACGAACTCCCTAGACCAAGTTACATTCACTTAAGTTTTGAATTTGATTGCCTAAACCATTCTCAAGCATTCTGTCAAGAGTTCGCTCAAGCACAATTATTCTGTGCTCAATCCAACTTCTGCAGAAACCATTCTACCCAGAGTTCGCTCAACCCAGGGCAGAGTTTGCTCAGTCCAACTTTCTGCAGATTACATTTTTGCTGCTACTAAAACAAAATTTGCTGCTAAAAACACTCTAGTTTGCAAGTTTAAATCATCCCAAGCCAAACCAAATCTCATGGAGACTTCTAAAACATTTTCAAATCACTATTAAACCATTTCAAAACATTCCCAAGAGATTCAAGCATGATTATAAACATCAAACAATTTGTGAGTTGCAATCTCTCCCAAAAACTCCCCAAATCTCTCCCAAATACTCCTCATTCTCACAAGATCAAACAAAACAAGTTTCTTAACCAAAATTCCCATTCAAACATGTCCCAAACTATATTAACAAAGCATGAAAAATACCATTAACATTCCAAACTCCGATTATAACATTTACATGTGTCTTGGAGCGATTATACCAAAAACTAACATAATTTCCCAAGTTTTAGCAAAAACTCAAGTTAGCTATTACAAACTACAAGTTTTATACAAAAACAACTATAGACATAAGCTACTACAAATTTACAAGTTTCCTCGCCACTCGAACCCCAAGTTCATCTCCCCAGATTCTGGTTGCCGTGCTCACCTACAATGGTTATTCAATAACCACTACAATATATAAGCTATATGCTTAGTGAGAGATATCAATCAAGCACACGGATGACATATCAATACTTATATTCAACTTAACAAATAAAAATGATCTCAGGATAAGCAAGTATTTCCTCCGCCACTACCGGCAAGTCCGCGACTCCTCCAATAGTCCACGGCACAAGCCAATGACCCACGCCACACACGTGCGGTCTAATATCGTTGTTGACAACAAGTGGTCGTCACCACAGAACAATCTCATAGCGAATTCATACGAGCTTTCCTTTGACCCAAATAGGCAACTATGCATGCTCACATAAACAAAACACCGTGCTTTTCACATAATTATAGCTAAACATGGGTAATTAGCTAAATAGGCATGTAATTTACATCCAAATGAACATAAACACAAATCTCATCCAAAAACAAGATTGAAACCACTCGCCTCTTCACAATTCGTTCCTAATTGCGAAATTAAAGCCCAAATCTACTCCGGTTTCAAATCCTACATGAATTCGACAAACTACGGATTACCGCTCCAAATTGGGTCGCGAGAAATACGATGATTAAGCTCAATAAAAATAGTACCAAAACGTAGAGCTCGCCTCTACGAGTCCAAATTCGGTCTCGGAATCGAAATCGTAAGTCGAACGGCGCGTCGATTGACGTCGAGAAGCTCCGGTGAAACCCCCATTTATTTTTCTCTCTAACCGACCCAAAGTGATTAAGAAGAGATATGATCTCTTCTTTGATTTCCAGCACACATATAGTTATCACCATTTTATTATGAAACCCACCCATTTTATGATTATATTCATTTGCACTCCCAACTTGTTTTATAACTAACTATTTAATCCTCCAAACTTAAGTGGGAATTTGTCTATGTCTCGCGTGGGTCCCGTGAGTGGTCCCACATAATTTTATGAAGTTGCTAATTAGCCTACCAATTATATAACGTGTTCAATTCGTCCTCACCAAGGTATCCCAAATGACCACATAAATGGTCTCTAACATAAGCGATATATTCTAAACAACATATAAATATTTCATATATGCCTTAATAAACATTTAAGCACATAAGGGTGATTCCACAACTTTGTCCCATCTCAATGGAACTTTCTCAACTCATGTCCCAATTTGGGACAGCCACATTGGCTAACATTGGGTTCCCAAACTGGACACCCACAATCAACTAGTGAGTTAAAACTCACTTAGACATGTGCAATAAACACCATGACCAATATTTTATTTTAGTTATCCTTTATTCCAAAATAGCTTATATTACTCGCCTATAATACAGTCGAACCATCTTTCTCCTTTGTGTTACAAGGGCTTGGGGGGCTAACAAAGATGAAAGCCGAGGAAGAAGATAGAGGAAGAAAGAAGCTCAAGCTGCTGAACAATGTTGAAGTCTCACTCCCAACTATCTTTTCACACTTTCTATTCTCTATCGTTTTTATGTTTAGGCCTTTTTCTGTTCATGCAATTAATTTATAGGACTTGTATTATGAATCACATTCTCAATGATTGAATTTGTTGGAAATAGAAGGATGAAACTATGATTCTTGGTTGAGGCATGCAATGTATTGCACTGTCCTTAAGAATAATTCCGCCCCTCTGAGTCAGTGACTCAATGCACAAGGTCACAACACTATGTTCTCCAAGATTCAGCAACCAATTCTTCCAAACATGCATTTGAATTGGAAGAGTAATTTGAGTACTCAGAAATTGGTCTAGGAAAATACAGAGAAGAAAATAGAAGAGAGATTTGTTTTTTCTTATTTTCTATATACTCCAGCAGTCCAACAAAATTTAATACCAATAGCAAAATGTGACAGGACCACCTCTATGTGCGAGTACAATTCGAGGCATATTCGTGTCTGCAGGACGTGCACGCACAAGTCACGATTTTCAAGCCAAATCAAAGGTAAGAACCCAAGATTTGCACCCTCTGCTCGCGCGTGAGAGAACCTCTCAACTGCACAAGGTTGCAAGCTTATGAAAGGAAATCATACATAAGGAACAAAAATCTCTTGTGTTTAAACAATGTGGGATGAATGTCACATCAAACTTTAGGCTTTAGTTTGGGCCCATGGTCCAAAACTTTATTTTAAATTAAAGCCTAACAACTAAATGTTATAACCCAATAAAATTGTCATAACCCAAATAAATAACTCACATATGACACACAAATAATCCAACAGAATTCTCGTCCCCTTTCTATTTCTTTTACCCACCTTCTCCTACACGACAATAGTCCATCTTTGCACTGAAAAATGTTGTTTGATTCCCTATTACTACTATATATGCTCATTCTTCATTTTTGGTCTTCATTGATAGAAGTGACATCTCTTTCGTGGGTTTGTTTTAACCAATTCATATGTATCTGCACATGTACAATAGTGATTTTTTAAATATTTTTTTTTAAAGTTTTGTTTCATAGTCTTAAATCTTACCTATATATCTTTTGCTGTATGATTCAGCTATTTCAATCTGATAATGCTAGGCACACTTTACATTCTTCTAGCAGCAATACCAAAACTACAGCTCTGATTTTTGCATTGACTTTGACATGTTATTCACTAATTGGGAGGCATTTGATTTTTCTCCATGCAAGCTCGATTATTAAAAATTCAAGCAAGAGTTAATGGCAATTGGCACTGAGCAACCAAATGACTATCCAGTACTCTGCAAATGAAGATCATTCCTCTTACTTGGACGTAAATTTGGAAGATGAAGTCAGAAGGTAGACAGAGGAGATGTATATCACTATACAGGAAGTCCAAGAATCAACCTTTTACAATAAATTAATTAAGCAATTACAAAAATGATTTAGTCATCCAAAGCAACATAAGGCGGGTTTTAGGGTCTACCTCACATGTGCAAATGGTGATTTATGCTATTGGTAGCATTAAGTACAACTATGTCTCACAATATCAATTTGCATTTGCAATCTTATTGAAGCGCAAATTTTCTGATTGGATTGGGGAATTGAAGTGTTTGATCCATACATATCACCTACTGATTGTAAGGTTATGGAAGCATTTGGTTGCAATATTATATCTGTTAATGAGAAATGTAGAAGACATGTTAAGAAGCCAACATTGTTCTATTTGCCTTATTTAGATACTGAGCTTGTTGGGAACTTGTTAGGGGCAAATTGTTACCCTTCTCAACTTAATCAAATGATTATATTGGGTAACAGGTTAAAAGGGAGTATAGATCACATTCAAACTATCCCTACGATAGTTATCTTAGACGGCAAGGCGTGCTACAACCCTAAGCGAGAGAATCTAGACTATATTGAGGCCATTCAGAATCACGCAACTGAGATTCATATATCTGAATTTGGTTATGGATCTATATTTTATGGGGTTTCTTGGCATTTATTCAACTTGAACTTTAATCTTGACCTAGAAAACCTCTTGCCTGGTACTTCTACTGTTGTAGTGACTTATCATTTATGTTGTCGCTGCTGCTATTACATTTCTTATTCTTACTTGGTGTATTTGTCTGTGTCAAAAGGTGATCCTCCCAAGGATATCAGAATGAAATTGAGAAAATACAATGACAAGTAGAGCATGAGTCAATATGACTACCGACATCTTAACAAGTTACAAAGCTTGAATCCACTTCACTTTTTCTGAATCTACTACTTTCCACTATTTACTAATTTTTCTAATTGTTTTACAGCTCGGAAGAAAAGTATTTTATGGAACCCTTCTTCAACACCGATCCATCTGTTTGGGATTGGTCGGAGATGGACCATATATACAGAAATGCACGTAGAATGCATTGCTTGTGGCACCCACCGCATGCAGGTTGGATCAAATTGAACTTTAGTGGAAAAGGGTTCAGTGAAAGTAGGCATGCAGGTTATGGAGGTGTATTCCGCAATGATCGTGAAGATCATCTGGCTGTGTGATGTTGTCAAAATCAAGATATAAAAAGTATTCTTTACTTTTCTAAGGATTTGCAGTGTGGAAGTAAAGGTCGAACCCACAGGGATTGGTTAACTACAGCGACTTAATTTTAAAATCTAATTTTAGTTAATTATGAAAAACGGATTTGGATTCGAGTGAGTTTCCCTTGTCGGGATTTTGTTGCATGTTCATCAACTTGTTTTTTCTTGCCCCAGTATTGAGATACAGTCGTTTTGAAAGTATTTGAAATGAACAAAAGGCTCAAAATGGCTGACAAATGGATTTTATTAATTTGTACAGATAGCAGAATTGAAGGCCTCTCTTCATTTTGATCAAAAATCAAGTACACTGGTTTGACATTAAGCATAGAATCTCTTGACCGAGTCAGAATTGATGGGCTCCGGAAACACATCACCGTCCATTTCAGTCAACATCAGAGCTCCTCCAGACAGTGCTTTCTTGACGATGTACGGGCCCTCCCAGTTGGGGGCGAATTTTCCTTGTGCTTCTTCTTGGAAGGGAAAGATTTTCTTTAGGACCAGGTCGTCCTCCTTGAAATGCCGAGGTCGGACTTTCTTGTTGTAGGCTCGGGCTATCCTCTTCTGGTAGCATTGATCGTGACACAAAGCGGTTAGGCGCTTTTCGTCGATCAGACATAATTGCTCATACCTTTCGCGTACCCATTCAGCTTCTTCCAGCTCGGACTCCATGAGAATCCTTAGTGATGGGATCTCGACTTCAACTGGGATGACGGCCTCCATTCCGTAGACCAGAGAGTAGGGAGTTGCCCCTGTTGATGTTCGGATCGATGTTCGATAGGCCATGAGAGCCAATGGTAGCATTTCGTGCCATGTCTTGTAGTTATCGGACATCTTTCGCATGATCGTCTTGATATTTTTGTTGGCTGCCTCAACTGCCCCATTCATCTTTGGACGGTAAGGTGCGGAATGCCTGTGAGTGATCTGGAATTGCTGACAGAGTTCTTTCATCATGTCATTGTTAAGATTTCTGGCATTATCCGAGATGATGGACTCCGGGAGACCGAATCGGCATATCAGAATGTTCTTGACGAATCTCGTGACGACCTCTTTTGTAACCCGTGCATAAGATTCTGCCTCGACCCACTTTGTGAAGTAATCGATAGCCACCAGTATGAAACGATGATCGTTGGACGATTTCGGAGTGATAGGACCGATGACGTCCATTCCCCACATGGAAAAGGGCCATGGAGTCGTCATAGGATGCAAGTCCCTTGGCGGTGCGTGGATCTGGTCGGCATGGATTTGACATTGACGACACTTCTTTACAAAATTGACGCAGTCGCGCTCTATGGTGAGCCAGAAGTGTCCTGTCCGCATTATCTTCTTGGCAAGCATGAGGCCGCTCATGTGTGGACCGCAAACTCCTCCGTGTACTTTCTCCATTAAGTGATCAGCGGTTGTGGCTGGCACGCATCTAAGTAAGCCCAGATGGTGGTTCCTCCGGTATAGAACGCCACCGCTGAGGAAGAATTGTGAGGCGAGCTTTTGGAGAGTGCGGCGTTCCGCAATATTAGTATTTGGAGGGTACTCTTGCTTTTCCAGGAAGTTGACGATATCGAAATACCACGGCTTGTCGCTTGATCCTTCCCCAATTTGATAACAGTAAGCTGGCCTTGATCTTGCCTCGATGGTCAGAGGCGGAATTTCATCCGAGTTGGGGACTTTGATCATGGATGATAGAGTTGCAAGAGCGTCGCCGAAATCATTATGATCTCGAGGAATGTGGTTGAACTCGACGTAGTCGAATCCTTGACATAGATCGACTAAGCACCTCCTGTACGGGATGAGCTTGGTGTCTCGCGTGGCGTATTCCTCCGTAGATTGTTTGATGACAAGCTCAGAGTCTCCGAATACTGCCAACCTGTGAATATCCATGTCGAGGGCCAACCTCAAACCTAGGATGCATGCTTCGTATTCCGAGACATTGTTGGTCGCGTCGAAGTTCAGTTTACAACAGGCCGAAAAGTGCATTCCGTCTTTTGATATGACAACTGCCCCTGCCCCAGCTCCTTTACTGTTGGATGCTCCGTCGAAGTACATTCGCCATCCATCGAAGTCCTCGCCTTCATTTTCACCGGTAGCAAAAAGGACAGCCTCGTCTGGGAAAGCCGTGTTCATTGGCTCGTAGTTGTCTGCCGGTGATTCTGCAAGTTGATCAGCGATCGCCTGTCCCTTGATGGCCTTTTAAGTGACATAGACGATGTCGAACTCGGTTAGAAGTATCTGCCATTTAGATATCTTCCCAGTCAAGACGGGCCTTTCGAAGATGTACTTGAGTGGATCCATTCGAGCGATCAGATATACCGTATGGCTGAGCAGATAATGACGGAGTCTTGTGGCGGCCCAAGCGAGGGCGCAACAAGTCCGTTCCAGTAGTGAGTATCTGGATTCGCTTTCAGTGAACCTCTTGCTCAAGTAGTAGATAGCATGTTCCTTTCGTCCGGTTTCGTCGTGCTGCCCCAGTACACATCCCATCGAATTATCAAGTACTGACAAGTACAGCAAAAGAGGACGTCCTAGCTCTGGTGGAACGAGGACCGGCGGATTCAGGGGATATTTCTTGATTGTTTCGAAAGCGCCCTGACAGTCCTCATTCCATTTTTTGTCGGAGCCTTTCCGGAGCAATTTGAAGATCGGCTCGCACTTGTCTGTGAGTTATGAGATGAAACGGCTGATGAAATTGATCCGTCCTAGGAATCCCCGAATCTCCTTTTCCTTTATGGGAGCAGGCATCTCGGTGATTGCTTTGATTTTTTCGGGGTCAATCTCGATGCCGTGTCGACTAACCATGAACCCTAGAAGCTTTCCTGAGGGGACGCCAAAGGCACACTTTGCTGGATTCAACTTGAGTTGGTACTTTCTGAGGCGATCGAAGAGTTTCTTGAGATCGGCCATGTGCTCAGAAGTTCTTTTAGACTTTATGATCATGTCATCGACGTAGACCTCAAGTTCTTGATGCATAATGTCATGGAAAAGCGCGGTCATGGCCCTCTGATAGGTTGCCCCAGCATTTTTAAGCCCGAACGGCATGACTCTATAGCAGAAAGTGCCCCAGGGAGTGATGAAGGCAGTCTTTTCCCTATCTTCCTCGTCCAGCAGGATTTGGTTGTAGCCAGAAAATCCATCCATGAAGGAATAGATCTCGTGCCCGGCTGTGTTGTCAACCAATATGTGGATGTTGGGCAGAGGGAAATCGTCCTTTGGGCTTGCCTTGTTAAGATCCCTGTAGTCGACGCAGACCCGAATGCGACCGTCTTTCTTCGGCACGGGCACCACGTTTGCAAGCCATGTTGGATAGCTCACAACCATGATGAAGCCGGCTTCGAACTGCTTGATTACCTCTTCTTTGACTTTGAGACTCCACTCTGGCTTTAGTTTCCGCAACTTCTGCTTGATCGGCGTGAATTCCGGTTTGACTGCGAGTTTGTATGTGACGATGTCAGTGGCTAGGCCCGGCATGTCCTGGTATGACCAAGCAAACACATCCTGATATTCTTTCAAGAATTGAAAGAGTTCGTGCTTGTGCTCCGGTGTGAGTTGATGGCCGATTTTCAGTTCTCGAGGATTCTCGATTGTACCAACATTGATGGTGTCGGCCTTTTCTAAGTTAGGCTTTGGTTTGTCCTCAAGTTCTGATACCATTTTTTCAAGTTCAGAGGGGGTCTCGTCGTCGGAATCAGATTCCTCCTCCATACCCAAATGATTAAAGTCCATTTCCGTTTTCGAGTGATTCTTGACTTGTTCAATTTGTGTGATATCCAGGTGATTAATGAGTTTAGTCACAGATTCCCTGAAATCGATTTTGCAAGAAAAGAAAGAAAAAAAGATTCAGAAACAGAGCTTTAAAACAAGGTCAGTAAACTTGAATTTCATTCATTAAACAAAAAGATAGAAGCCTTTTACAAAGATTGTTATTTCTCACTCGGCCGGCTTAAGTCAAGTGAGAACTTTTACAGATATCCTTTTTTTTACCCAGATGCCCTTTTACACAGCAGAGGGCGGATCTCCCAGTTGTTCAGAGTTTCCTCTGGCTCTAACCGGCGGACCGTTGGCTTGGTGGAGGCTCCTGGCCCAGTGATCGTGGCGACATTTTCCTCGAATAGGTCTCGGATACTGCCTGTCGGGACCATGGACGTCCAGTCGATCGTCAGAGTGGGCTGACCTGCCTGGTCAGGGATGCGACCATGTGGCGAGGGTTTTGAGACCTAATGCAGCCTTATTGTTTAAGCCAGGTTCCCGAACCTTCAAACCTCCAGTGCCGGAGCACCTTCTCAGGTTGGTGGTTCGAGCGAGAGAATTTCAGTGCTGGTACCGACGGTAACACCGCAACGGCCACGCCACCTACTCAACTCCCTATCTAATCTTAAGGGTGGTTCCTCGGAACCGGGTTATGAACATGCTCAATGTGTAGTGTGCGTGATAATGCTTGAGCAAAATAAAGTTGGCATTGGCCTTGCAATTTATTTTTTGGCATTGGCCGCAAATCCTGTGCAAGCAAAATACTTACAAGACTAAAAAAGAAAGGAAAAAAAAAAATTAGTAAAAGAAAATGCCCCGTTAGTATGAAGATCGCCAAAGTAATGGCTTGAGTCCTCTTAAGCTAGTCCCCAGCAGAGTCGCCAGCTGTCGCACCGCGACGGGAAAAAATACGTTTTTTAAATATATATATATAAGAGTGTTTTTTTAAAAAAAAATGGAAAAAGAGGAATGTGGGAGAAGTATTTTTTTATTTTGAAAAATAGGCCAAGTAGATTTTTCAGAGTCGCCACCTAACTTTGTACGGATGTTAGGATCCCGATAAAGATACGGAAATATATCTTTATATTTTTAAAGTTTGGGAAAGTGGGCCTATGTTTTTGATAAGTAAACCAGAGATTTAGAAAGGGATTCGGGGACTCGATTATGTCGAGGGAAGGTATTAAGCACCCTCGAACATCCATGACGAAGCATGATTGCCAAATTGGCGATTTTCATGATAACGGGTCATAAAGATAAAAGAATGAAAAAAAAGATAAAAAGATGAAAAGTTATGGCCGCACCCTTTTGGGGTTGCATACGTATCTCGGGTTGAGAATCAGGCCAAACGTAGCTCTAACTTGTTATTTATTTTTTGAAATTTTTTTGGTCGCGTTTGACCGTGCTCGTGTGTTATATTGTTTTTGAAAAGTCGGTGTAGCTAGGACGTCGATCACCGTAATCGAGTCCTAGACTTTAACCTTGATTATGTGCCGGAAGTATGGGTCGGTGCCCATTTGAGTCTCGAACTTTCAAGTCGTTAACGTTATTGAACAACGTAACTAATCGAAATGTTCGGTTTTGAAAAGGTTGCCGGAAGTAAGGGTCGGTGCCCATTTTGAATTTGAACATTCATATTATCGGCGTTATTGAACAACGGGATAACTTGAAGTGTTCATTTTGAAAGAAAGGTTTTTGAAAGTTACCGGAAGTAAGGGTCGGCGCCCGTTTTTAAATTAGGATTTTACAATGATTTATGTAAGTGTTAAGTGAGCAAGAAAAAATTGAGAGAGGACAAGTTATGAATGTACAAGAGTTAAAAATATCCGGCCTACCGGAAAGATCAAGTGAACTAGGATCTAGCCAGTTCACAATGGTGAGGGTCAAGTATTCGACGGCGAGGCCGGTCGTTATTTCAAGTATTCGACGGCGAGGCCAGTCGTTATTTTCAAGTATTCGACGGCAAGGCCGGTCGTTATTTTCAAATATTCGACGGCGAGGCCGATCGTTATTTTCAAGTATTCGACGGCGAGGCCGATCGTTATTTTCAAGTATTCGACGGTGAGACCGATCGTTATTTCAAGTATTCGACGGCGAGGCCGGTCGTAGAAAAGAAGGAAAGAAAGTAAAAAGGACAAAAATAAAAAGAGTCTTTCTTCGTCCTTTACTTATTTATTACATTTACATTGGATTCGGTGTCAAGAAAATAAGAGAAAACGGCCCTTTACCTTGAGAAAACGGCTCGGAAATAGCTAAACGGGGCCCAAGTTGAATTTCGGCTTGAAACGGGCCCAAACGGAGGTCACCGGTGAGTCTGGAACGGCCGAAAACCCCGAAAGTGGTATAAACCGGAGCAAAATCGGTTCGGGCAGATTTCGGGCGGGATCGGCCGGCGCCAAACTGGCTGGTTTGAGCAGAAATGAGCTTGAAAATGGAGAAACTGCTTCAAATGATGGAATTTTGCAATTCTGAGCACACGGGTGCGTCCGGAATGGCCAAATTAGCTAGGAACAAGTGTCCGTTCGTTGAAATCTGGATCCGGAGTGGAGAAAATTGGGAAAAACCAAAAGTGGGGCCCAAATGCCACGTCAGCAGGCCACGTGTCAGTCAGAGACACGTGGCGCCTTCTGATTGGCAGGTCAAAGCTGACGAGGCGCTGATTGGGTAGCTGACTGGATGTGCTGACTGGGCAATCAAGTGATGCGTGGCAGCGTCTGAGTGGCCAGTCAACATGCTGACGTGGCAGAAATGCCACGTGTCAACCTCTGATTAGTGCCTGAGTGATGACGTGGCGGTGATGTGGCAAGGACACGTGGCAGATAGTGCCACGTGTTAGCCTGTGATTGGACGGTCAATTCTGACCTGGTGCTGACGTGGTAGATACGTGGAGGATGACTGGACTGCTGACTCAGCAACCGTGGACACGTGGCAGCTTCTGGTTGGTGGGTCAAAGCTGAGTCAGCGCTGACTCAGCGCTGACAGGGTAGCTGCGTGTGGACGTAGCGGTACGGCGGCTGGTGGCGCGTGTGGGCGCGTGCGGCGGATTCCGGCGGCTTTTGGCGGTGTGGCCGGTGGGGTTTGAATCGTCCGGAGCAGACGAAGGTGGTGGTGGTGGTCCGGTGATCTTAATGTTGCCGTGGACGGCGGCGGAGGCGCCGGAGTGGTGCGGCGGCGCGTGGAAGTTTGTGGCGGCGCGTGTGGGCTTTCTGGACCTCCTTTGGTGGTTCTGAAAACACAGGTCGATGGGTTTTTTCGATACGAAGCCAATGGTATGGGTGGTGAGACACAGAAATGCAGTTTAAGGCTCCGTTTGGGTGTTTTTCAGAATCTGCAATTCCGGTGACCGGTTGGGTTGTTTGGGGCTGATTTCTGGTATTTTGGGGGGTCCTTAGGATCTGAAACTTTGGGTATTTGTGGGTAAATGATTTACAGAGGTGGTGGTGGTCTTGGTTTTGGGCTTGGAGTGATGGTGGAGATGGTGGTGGTGTTTGGAGGTTTTTGGAGCTTGGAGAGAGCTTCAATGGGGGAGAGAGAGAGAGAGAGCTTCCCTTTCTTTTTCTTTTTCTTTTTCTTTTTTCTTTTCTTTCTCCCTAAGTGCAGCACCCAAGGGTCCTATTTATAGAGGATTTTGGGTTGGGGAGGATCCGGTGTGAACGGGACGCATTTCGGATCCTTACAACCCCCGATCTTGGCCGTTCGGTCTTCCGAAGCTTGTTTTTCCCATCCGGCCGTCCGATTTGAGCGATTCGAAAATATTTAGTCTTCATTTAGCTTTACCGACAAATCCCCATGGTCGGATCGGCGATTTCTACTCCCGGGTTCAAAATTGACCGTTTTGCCCCTCCCTATGCTGGTCCTGGACTGCAAAATTAGGGTTGCCGATATCTCTTGATCCGACCGTCGGATCTGACCGATTCGAAGTTCTTTATGCTTGTATCGATATTCTCTTCAAATCTGTACAGTTGGATCAGTGATTTCTGCATCCGGGCTCAAAATCGACCGTTTCGCCCTTCTCTACACTGATCCCCGAATCTTGGTTGCTGATATCTCGTGATCCGACCGTCGGATCTGACCGATTCAAAGTCCTTTGCGTTTGTATTGACATTCTTTTCAAATCCGTGCGGTTGGATTAGTGATATCTGCGCCTGAGATCAAAATGACCATTTTGGCCTCTCCTATGCCGATTATGGACTGTAAAAACCAACAGGCCACCGCTTCTTCCTCTGATTGCCCGTATGGACCCATTTTCCTTTCCCAGAAGTCATTTCCATGCTTTCTTTGACTTACGGCCGCTTTGACCTGCCTTCGGTTGCCCCGGTCTTGATTCCGACTCATTTTCTGACCTCCCGGTTAGCCGATTCGGGACCCGCGCTGAGCGACGACCGCCGTTTTGAACTTTCGTATGATTGATGACTCTGAATGACCTAGAATGGCCATTAAAACCCTTGTTGGCATCCCCGATGGATTTTTCGTCTTTTCCTCGATTTGCGTGCCCGGTGGGCCCCCTGCACGAGTCAGTTCTCTTTTTCTTTTTATTTTTTATTTTCTTCTTTTTTTGTATATATTTTTTTAAAGGACGGTAAAAATGGGGTGCCTACAGCTGCCCCTCTTTGTCAAGTTTCGCGGAGCAAATCAGGACAAAGATTTCGAGAGACGACCCATTTTTGCCGAATCCTTTTGAAAACATGAGAAAATATGTACAATGGTGTGACCGATCTCGAAAAGTGTTCAAGATTCCTACGTATCCTCCGTTAGGAAGAATCAGGTCGGACGTAGTTCGAGTGCAAGTGCCGTAGGGCAAGAAGAGAACGTACCTTGGTGGACGAAAAATGATCGGATGGTGTGGTCGGGCTTCGTAAAAGCTGCCTACGTATCTCCTGTCGGGAGAATCAGACCCGGCGTAGTTCGTAACGAACTTAGAATTTGAGTGTTTTGCCATTTTGAAGCAAAATGAGGGATGCCACGTTGGGCGAGAGAGGGGGAACACCACGTTCGGTGAACAAAAATTTGCCGTTTTGAAGCAAATGTGAGAGATGCCACGTTGGGCGAGATAGGGAACACCACGTTCGGTGAACAAAAATTTGCCGTTTTGAAGCAAAGGAGAAAGTTGGTGTAATCAAGAAGTGCGAAGCCGCGTAATCTTGAATTCTAACCGAAAATTGAGAAGTGTATTTTAAAAGTGTCGATTCGAAGGCATGCTAGTGGATGCCACGTCGAGCCGAGTTTTGAAAAGAGTTGGTTCGAAGGCATGCCAGTGGATGCCACGTCGAGCCGAGTTTTGAAAATTTGCCGATTCGAAGGCATGCTAGTGGACGCCACGTCGAGCCGGGTTTTGAAAAGAGTTGGTTCGAAGGCATGCCAGTGGATGCCACGTCGAGCCGAGTTTTGAAAAGAGTTAGTTCGAAGGCATGCCAGTGGATGCCACGTCGAGCCGAGTTTTGAAAAGAGTGTCGATTCGAAGGCATGCCACGTCGAGTCGGAGAAATGTACCTTTCTATCTGAGTTTTGGGATGAGGATGTGGTCCTCCCGACTGGAAGTTTTTTTTTTTTTTTTTTTTTCTTTTCTTTTTTTTTTTTTCTTTTTTTTTTTTTTAACTCTGAGAGATTTCTGATGATCCCGAGTCCTTGAAATGATGGATTTTCTTCTATCAAGAGCTCGTCCCTCCATCGCGTAGCTGGGACTTTCCTGTAAAAGGAGGATATCCGTATGCTCTATCGATGTGTTAGTGAATGACATGCTAGTTTACTGACCTTAGAGGGCTTCGAAATTTTTCGTGGAAATCTGGACAGAACCCATCGTGCCAACTGGATATCACATTCTTCGACTTTGTCTAGAGCTTCGCTCGTGTTCGAACGGACCTTTGATCGTAAGTGTAGAGATTCGAATGCTGAAACCTTCGACATGAGGTCCCCTATTTTTTTTTTACTTTTATTTTTTATTTTTTATTTTTATTTTTTTTTGAAGCGCGTTTTTACCCTTAGCGCCCTTTCAGGTTTTCGCCAAGTCCGGCTCTGTCATTGTTGCACGTCGGCGCCTTTTCAAGTTTTCACCGCGTCGACAGTTTTGTTTCTTGCCATAGCCTACGTTTTTACTCACGGCGCCCTCGCGGGTTTTCACCATGCCCTTCGGTCTATGCTCCTTTATTTTTGGTCTTTAAGTGCGAAGCTCTTTTGTGGAAATGGCAGACGTTGCCTTCCAGAGTTTTTGAAGGCTGACTGGTACTTTGATTTCGGCTTTTAGTCAACCGAGTGTGCTTAATATTTGATCAATCCGAGAGGACTTTGTCGGGTTGTAATGAGGGCCAAGGGTGATGGCTGAGAAGAAAAGATGGCATGAAGGCTCAAATTTGGATTCTTCTTTCTTTTCCTTGGGTTTTGGCTGTTACGACCATCTGATTTTTTTGTTTTTCCTTGGGGATTATTTTTCTCTTCTTTTTGTTTTTGAATTCCATGCACTTTGACTCACTCTTTTGTCCTCTTTTTTTCCTTATTTGGATTCGAGTGAGTTTCCCTTGTCGGGATTTTGTTGCATGTTCATCAACTTGTTTTTTCTTGCCCCAGTATTGAGATACAGTCGTTTTGAAAGTATTTGAAATGAACAAAAGGCTCAAAATGGCTGACAAATGGATTTTATTAATTTGTACAGATAGCAGAATTGAAGGCCTCTCTTCATTTTGATCAAAAATCAAGTACACTGGTTTGACATTAAGCATAGAATCTCTTGACCGAGTCAGAATTGATGGGCTCCGGAAACACATCGCCGTCCATTTCAGTCAACATCAGAGCTCCTCCAGACAGTGCTTTCTTGACGATGTACGGGCCCTCCCAGTTGAGGGCGAATTTTCCTTGTGCTTCTTCTTGGAAGGGAAAGATTTTCTTTAGGACCAGGTCGCCCTCCTTGAAATGCCGAGGTCGGACTTTCTTGTTGTAGGCTCGGGCTATCCTCTTCTGGTAGCATTGACCGTGACACAAAGCGGTTAGGCGCTTTTCGTCGATCAGACATAATTGCTCATACCTTTCGCGTACCCATTCAGCTTCTTCCAGCTCGGACTCCATGAGAATCCTTAGTGATGGGATCTCGACTTCAACTGGGATGACGGCCTCCATTCCGTAGACCAGAGAGTAGGGAGTTGCCCCTGTTGATGTTCGGATCGATGTTCGATAGGCCATGAGAGCCAATGGTAGCATTTCGTGCCATGTCTTGTAGTTATCGGACATCTTTCGCATGATCGTCTTGATATTTTTGTTGGCTGCCTCAACTGCCCCATTCATCTTTGGACGGTAAGGTGCGGAATGCCTGTGAGTGATCTGGAATTGCTGACAGAGTTCTTTCATCATGTCATTGTTAAGATTTCTGGCATTATCCGAGATGATGGACTCCGGGAGACCGAATCGGCATATCAGAATGTTCTTGACGAATCTCGTGACGACCTCTTTTGTAACCCGTGCATAAGATTCTGCCTCGACCCACTTTGTGAAGTAATCGATAGCCACCAGTATGAAACGATGACCGTTGGACGATTTCGGAGTGATAGGACCGATGACGTCCATTCCCCACATGGAAAAGGGCCATGGAGTCGTCATAGGATGCAAGTCCCTTGGCGGTGCGTGGATCTGGTCGGCATGGATTTGACATTGACGACACTTCTTTACAAAATTGACGCAGTCGCGCTCTATGGTGAGCCAGAAGTGTCCTGTCCGCATTATCTTCTTGGCAAGCATGAGGCCGCTCATGTGTGGACCGCAAACTCCTCCGTGTACTTTCTCCATTAAGAGATCAGCGGTTGTGGCTGGCACACATCTAAGTAAGCCCAGATGGTGGTTCCTCCGGTATAGAACGCCACCGCTGAGGAAGAATTGTGAGGCGAGCTTTTGGAGAGTGCGGCGTTCCGCAATATTAGTATTTGGAGGGTACTCTTGCTTTTCCAGGAAGTTGACGATATCGAAATACCACGGCTTGTCGCTTGATCCTTCCCCAATTTGATAACAGTAAGCTGGCCTTGATCTTGCCTCGATGGTCAGAGGCGGAATTTCATCCGAGTTGGGGACTTTGATCATGGATGATAGAGTTGCAAGAGCGTCGCCGAAATCATTCTGATCTCGAGGAATGTGGTTGAACTCGACGTAGTCGAATCCTTGACATAGATCGACTAAGCACCTCCTGTACGGGATGAGCTTGGTGTCTCGCGTGGCGTATTCCTCCGTAGATTGTTTGATGACAAGCTCAGAGTCTCCGAATACTGCCAACCTGTGAATATCCATGTCGAGGGCCAACCTCAAACCTAGGATGCATGCTTCGTATTCCGAGACATTGTTGGTCGCGTCGAAGTTCAGTTTACAACAGGCCGAAAAGTGCATTCCGTCTTTTGATATGACAACTGCCCCTGCCCCAGCTCCTTTACTGTTGGATGCTCCGTCGAAGTACATTCGCCATCCATCGAAGTCCTCGCCTTCATTTTCACCGGTAGCAAAAAGGACAGCCTCGTCTGGGAAAGCCGTGTTCATTGGCTCGTAGTTGTCTGCCGGTGATTCTGCAAGTTGATCAGCGATCGCCTGTCCCTTGATGGCCTTTTAAGTGACATAGACGATGTCGAACTCGGTTAGAAGTATCTGCCATTTAGATATCTTCCCAGTCAAGACGGGCCTTTCGAAGATGTACTTGAGTGGATCCATTCGAGCGATCAGATATACCGTATGGCTGAGCAGATAATGACGGAGTCTTGTGGCGGCCCAAGCGAGGGCGCAACAAGTCCGTTCCAGTAGTGAGTATCTGGATTCGCTTTCAGTGAACCTCTTGCTCAAGTAGTAGATAGCATGTTCCTTTCGTCCGGTTTCGTCGTGCTGCCCCAGTACACATCCCATCGAATTATCAAGTACTGACAAGTACAGCAAAAGAGGACGTCCTAGCTCTGGTGGAACGAGGACCGGCGGATTCAGGGGATATTTCTTGATTGTTTCGAAAGCGCCCTGACAGTCCTCATTCCATTTTTTGTCGGAGCCTTTCCGGAGCAATTTGAAGATCGGCTCGCACTTGTCTGTGAGTTATGAGATGAAACGGCTGATGAAATTGATCCGTCCTAGGAATCCCCGAATCTCCTTTTCCTTTGTGGGAGCAGGCATCTCGGTGATTGCTTTGATTTTTTCGGGGTCAATCTCGATGCCGTGTCGACTAACCATGAACCCTAGAAGCTTTCCTGAGGGGACGCCAAAGGCACACTTTGCTGGATTCAACTTGAGTTGGTACTTTCTGAGGCGATCGAAGAGTTTCTTGAGATCGGCCATGTGCTCAGAAGTTCTTTTAGACTTTATGATCATGTCATCGACGTAGACCTCAAGTTCTTGATGCATAATGTCATGGAAAAGCGCGGTCATGGCCCTCTGATAGGTTGCCCCAGCATTTTTAAGCCCGAACGGCATGACTCTATAGCAGAAAGTGCCCCAGGGAGTGATGAAGGCAGTCTTTTCCCTATCTTCCTCGTCCAGCAGGATTTGGTTGTAGCCAGAAAATCCATCCATGAAGGAATAGATCTCGTGCCCGGCTGTGTTGTCAACCAATATGTGGATGTTGGGCAGAGGGAAATCGTCCTTTGGGCTTGCCTTGTTAAGATCCCTGTAGTCGACGCAGACCCGAATGCGACCGTCTTTCTTCGGCACGGGCACCACGTTTGCAAGCCATGTTGGATAGCTCACAACCATGATGAAGCCGGCTTCGAACTGCTTGATTACCTCTTCTTTGACTTTGAGACTCCACTCTGGCTTTAGTTTCCGCAACTTCTGCTTGATCGGCGTGAATTCCGGCTTGACTGCGAGTTTGTATGTGACGATGTCAGTGGAGAGGCCCGGCATGTCCTGGTATGACCAAGCAAACACATCCTGATATTCTTTCAAGAATTGAAAGAGTTCGTGCTTGTGCTCCGGTGTGAGTTGATGGCCGATTTTCAGTTCTCGAGGATTCTCGATTGTACCAACATTGATGGTGTCGGCCTTTTCTAAGTTAGGCTTTGGTTTGTCCTCAAGTTCTGATACCATTTTTTCAAGTTCAGAGGGGGTCTCGTCGTCGGAATCAGATTCCTCCTCCATACCCAAATGATTAAAGTCCATTTCCGTTTTCGAGTGATTCTTGACTTGTTCAATTTGTGTGATATCCAGGTGATTAATGAGTTTAGTCACAGATTCCCTGAAATCGATTTTGCAAGAAAAGAAAGAAAAAAAGATTCAGAAACAGAGCTTTAAAACAAGGTCAGTAAACTTGAATTTCATTCATTAAACAAAAAGATAGAAGCCTTTTACAAAGATTGTTATTTCTCACTCGGCCGGCTTAAGTCAAGTGAGAACTTTTACAGATATCCTTTTTTTTACCCAGATGCCCTTTTACACAGCAGAGGGCGGATCTCCCAGTTGTTCAGAGTTTCCTCTGGCTCTAACCGGCGGACCGTTGGCTTGGTGGAGGCTCCTGGCCCAGTGATCGTGGCGACATTTTCCTCGAATAGGTCTCGGATACTGCCTGTCGGGACCATGGACGTCCAGTCGATCGTCAGAGTGGGCTGACCTGCCTGGTCAGGGATGCGACCATGTGGCGAGGGTTTTGAGACCTAATGCAGCCTTATTGTTTAAGCCAGGTTCCCGAACCTTCAAACCTCCAGTGCCGGAGCACCTTCTCAGGTTGGTGGTTCGAGCGAGAGAATTTCAGTGCTGGTACCGACGGTAACACCGCAACGGCCACGCCACCTACTCAACTCCCTATCTAATCTTAAGGGTGGTTCCTCGGAACCGGGTTATGAACATGCTCAATGTGTAGTGTGCGTGATAATGCTTGAGCAAAATAAAGTTGGCATTGGCCTTGCAATTTATTTTTTGGCATTGGCCGCAAATCCTGTGCAAGCAAAATACTTACAAGACTAAAAAAGAAAGGAAAAAAAAAAATTAGTAAAAGAAAATGCCCCGTTAGTATGAAGATCGCCAAAGTAATGGCTTGAGTCCTCTTAAGCTAGTCCCCAGCAGAGTCGCCAGCTGTCGCACCGCGACGGGAAAAAATACGTTTTTTAAATATATATATATAAGAGTGTTTTTTTAAAAAAAAAATGGAAAAAGAGGAATGTGGGAGAAGTATTTTTTTATTTTGAAAAATAGGCCAAGTAGATTTTTCAGAGTCGCCACCTAACTTTGTACGGATGTTAGGATCCCGATAAAGATACGGAAATATATCTTTATATTTTTAAAGTTTGGGAAAGTGGGCCTATGTTTTTGATAAGTAAACCAGAGATTTAGAAAGGGATTCGGGGACTCGATTATGTCGAGGGAAGGTATTAAGCACCCTCGAACATCCATGACGAAGCATGATTGCCAAATTGGCGATTTTCATGATAACGGGTCATAAAGATAAAAGAATGAAAAAAAAGATAAAAAGATGAAAAGTTATGGCCGCACCCTTTTGGGGTTGCATACGTATCTCGGGTTGAGAATCAGGCCAAACGTAGCTCTAACTTGTTATTTATTTTTTGAAATTTTTTTGGTCGCGTTTGACCGTGCTCGTGTGTTATATTGTTTTTGAAAAGTCGGTGTAGCTAGGACGTCGATCACCGTAATCGAGTCCTAGACTTTAACCTTGATTATGTGCCGGAAGTATGGGTCGGTGCCCATTTGAGTCTCGAACTTTCAAGTCGTTAACGTTATTGAACAACGTAACTAATCGAAATGTTCGGTTTTGAAAAGGTTGCCGGAAGTAAGGGTCGGTGCCCATTTTGAATTTGAACATTCATATTATCGGCGTTATTGAACAACGGGATAACTTGAAGTGTTCATTTTGAAAGAAAGGTTTTTGAAAGTTACCGGAAGTAAGGGTCGGCGCCCGTTTTTAAATTAGGATTTTACAATGATTTATGTAAGTGTTAAGTGAGCAAGAAAAAATTGAGAGAGGACAAGTTATGAATGTACAAGAGTTAAAAATATCCGGCCTACCGGAAAGATCAAGTGAACTAGGATCTAGCCAGTTCACAATGGTGAGGGTCAAGTATTCGACGGCGAGGCCGGTCGTTATTTCAAGTATTCGACGGCGAGGCCAGTCGTTATTTTCAAGTATTCGACGGCAAGGCCGGTCGTTATTTTCAAATATTCGACGGCGAGGCCGATCGTTATTTTCAAGTATTCGACGGCGAGGCCGATCGTTATTTTCAAGTATTCGACGGTGAGACCGATCGTTATTTCAAGTATTTGACGGCGAGGCCGGTCGTAGAAAAGAAGGAAAGAAAGTAAAAAGGACAAAAATAAAAAGAGTCTTTCTTCGTCCTTTACTTATTTATTACATTTACATTGGATTCGGTGTCAAGAAAATAAGAGAAAACGGCCCTTTACCTTGAGAAAACGGCTCGGAAATAGCTAAACGGGGCCCAAGTTGAATTTCGGCTTGAAACGGGCCCAAACGGAGGTCACCGGTGAGTCTGGAACGGCCGAAAACCCCGAAAGTGGTATAAACCGGAGCAAAATCGGTTCGGGCAGATTTCGGGCGGGATCGGCCGGCGCCAAACTGGCTGGTTTGAGCAGAAATGAGCTTGAAAATGGAGAAACTGCTTCAAATGATGGAATTTTGCAATTCTGAGCACACGGGTGCGTCCGGAATGGCCAAATTAGCTAGGAACAAGTGTCCGTTCGTTGAAATCTGGATCCGGAGTGGAGAAAATTGGGAAAAACCAAAAGTGGGGCCCAAATGCCACGTCAGCAGGCCACGTGTCAGTCAGAGACACGTGGCGCCTTCTGATTGGCAGGTCAAAGCTGACGAGGCGCTGATTGGGTAGCTGACTGGATGTGCTGACTGGGCAATCAAGTGATGCGTGGCAGCGTCTGAGTGGCCAGTCAACATGCTGACGTGGCAGAAATGCCACGTGTCAACCTCTGATTAGTGCCTGAGTGATGACGTGGCGGTGATGTGGCAAGGACACGTGGCAGATAGTGCCACGTGTTAGCCTGTGATTGGACGGTCAATTCTGACCTGGTGCTGACGTGGTAGATACGTGGAGGATGACTGGACTGCTGACTCAGCAACCGTGGACACGTGGCAGCTTCTGGTTGGTGGGTCAAAGCTGAGTCAGCGCTGACTCAGCGCTGACAGGGTAGCTGCGTGTGGACGTAGCGGTACGGCGGCTGGTGGCGCGTGTGGGCGCGTGCGGCGGATTCCGGCGGCTTTTGGCGGTGTGGCCGGTGGGGTTTGAATCGTCCGGAGCAGACGAAGGTGGTGGTGGTGGTCCGGTGATCTTAATGTTGCCGTGGACGGCGGCGGAGGCGCCGGAGTGGTGCGGCGGCGCGTGGAAGTTTGTGGCGGCGCGTGTGGGCTTTCTGGACCTCCTTTGGTGGTTCTGAAAACACAGGTCGATGGGTTTTTTCGATACGAAGCCAATGGTATGGGTGGTGAGACACAGAAATGCAGTTTAAGGCTCCGTTTGGGTGTTTTTCAGAATCTGCAATTCCGGTGACCGGTTGGGTTGTTTGGGGCTGATTTCTGGTATTTTGGGGGGTCCTTAGGATCTGAAACTTTGGGTATTTGTGGGTAAATGATTTACAGAGGTGGTGGTGGTCTTGGTTTTGGGCTTGGAGTGATGGTGGAGATGGTGGTGGTGTTTGGAGGTTTTTGGAGCTTGGAGAGAGCTTCAATGGGGGAGAGAGAGAGAGAGAGCTTCCCTTTCTTTTTCTTTTTCTTTTTCTTTTTTCTTTTCTTTCTCCCTAAGTGCAGCACCCAAGGGTCCTATTTATAGAGGATTTTGGGTTGGGGAGGATCCGGTGTGAACGGGACGCATTTCGGATCCTTACAACCCCCGATCTTGGCCGTTCGGTCTTCCGAAGCTTGTTTTTCCCATCCGGCCGTCCGATTTGAGCGATTCGAAAATATTTAGTCTTCATTTAGCTTTACCGACAAATCCCCATGGTCGGATCGGCGATTTCTACTCCCGGGTTCAAAATTGACCGTTTTGCCCCTCCCTATGCTGGTCCTGGACTGCAAAATTAGGGTTGCCGATATCTCTTGATCCGACCGTCGGATCTGACCGATTCGAAGTTCTTTATGCTTGTATCGATATTCTCTTCAAATCTGTACAGTTGGATCAGTGATTTCTGCATCCGGGCTCAAAATCGACCGTTTCGCCCTTCTCTACACTGATCCCCGAATCTTGGTTGCTGATATCTCGTGATCCGACCGTCGGATCTGACCGATTCAAAGTCCTTTGCGTTTGTATTGACATTCTTTTCAAATCCGTGCGGTTGGATTAGTGATATCTGCGCCTGAGATCAAAATGACCATTTTGGCCTCTCCTATGCCGATTATGGACTGTAAAAACCAACAGGCCACCGCTTCTTCCTCTGATTGCCCGTATGGACCCATTTTCCTTTCCCAGAAGTCATTTCCATGCTTTCTTTGACTTACGGCCGCTTTGACCTGCCTTCGGTTGCCCCGGTCTTGATTCCGACTCATTTTCTGACCTCCCGGTTAGCCGATTCGGGACCCGCGCTGAGCGACGACCGCCGTTTTGAACTTTCGTATGATTGATGACTCTGAATGACCTAGAATGGCCATTAAAACCCTTGTTGGCATCCCCGATGGATTTTTCGTCTTTTCCTCGATTTGCGTGCCCGGTGGGCCCCCTGCACGAGTCAGTTCTCTTTTTCTTTTTATTTTTTATTTTCTTCTTTTTTTGTATATATTTTTTTAAAGGACGGTAAAAATGGGGTGCCTACAGCTGCCCCTCTTTGTCAAGTTTCGCGGAGCAAATCAGGACAAAGATTTCGAGAGACGACCCATTTTTGCCGAATCCTTTTGAAAACATGAGAAAATATGTACAATGGTGTGACCGATCTCGAAAAGTGTTCAAGATTCCTACGTATCCTCCGTTAGGAAGAATCAGGTCGGACGTAGTTCGAGTGCAAGTGCCGTAGGGCAAGAAGAGAACGTACCTTGGTGGACGAAAAATGATCGGATGGTGTGGTCGGGCTTCGTAAAAGCTGCCTACGTATCTCCTGTCGGGAGAATCAGACCCGGCGTAGTTCGTAACGAACTTAGAATTTGAGTGTTTTGCCATTTTGAAGCAAAATGAGGGATGCCACGTTGGGCGAGAGAGGGGGAACACCACGTTCGGTGAACAAAAATTTGTCGTTTTGAAGCAAATGTGAGAGATGCCACGTTGGGCGAGATAGGGAACACCACGTTCGGTGAACAAAAATTTGCCGTTTTGAAGCAAAGGAGAAAGTTGGTGTAATCAAGAAGTGCGAAGCCGCGTAATCTTGAATTCTAACCGAAAATTGAGAAGTGTATTTTAAAAGTGTCGATTCGAAGGCATGCTAGTGGATGCCACGTCGAGCCGAGTTTTGAAAAGAGTTGGTTCGAAGGCATGCCAGTGGATGCCACGTCGAGCCGAGTTTTGAAAATTTGCCGATTCGAAGGCATGCTAGTGGACGCCACGTCGAGCCGGGTTTTGAAAAGAGTTGGTTCGAAGGCATGCCAGTGGATGCCACGTCGAGCCGAGTTTTGAAAAGAGTTAGTTCGAAGGCATGCCAGTGGATGCCACGTCGAGCCGAGTTTTGAAAAGAGTGTCGATTCGAAGGCATGCCACGTCGAGTCGGAGAAATGTACCTTTCTATCTGAGTTTTGGGATGAGGATGTGGTCCTCCCGACTGGAAGTTTTTTTTTTTTTTTTTTTTTCTTTTCTTTTTTTTTTTTCTTTTTTTTTTTTTTAACTCTGAGAGATTTCTGATGATCCCGAGTCCTTGAAATGATGGATTTTCTTCTATCAAGAGCTCGTCCCTCCATCGCGTAGCTGGGACTTTCCTGTAAAAGGAGGATATCCGTATGCTCTATCGATGTGTTAGTGAATGACATGCTAGTTTACTGACCTTAGAGGGCTTCGAAATTTTTCGTGGAAATCTGGACAGAACCCATCGTGCCAACTGGATATCACATTCTTCGACTTTGTCTAGAGCTTCGCTCGTGTTCGAACGGACCTTTGATCGTAAGTGTAGAGATTCGAATGCTGAAACCTTCGACATGAGGTCCCCTATTTTTTTTTTACTTTTATTTTTTATTTTTTATTTTTATTTTTTTTTGAAGCGCGTTTTTACCCTTAGCGCCCTTTCAGGTTTTCGCCAAGTCCGGCTCTGTCATTGTTGCACGTCGGCGCCTTTTCAAGTTTTCACCGCGTCGACAGTTTTGTTTCTTGCCATAGCCTACGTTTTTACTCACGGCGCCCTCGCGGGTTTTCACCATGCCCTTCGGTCTATGCTCCTTTATTTTTGGTCTTTAAGTGCGAAGCTCTTTTGTGGAAATGGCAGACGTTGCCTTCCAGAGTTTTTGAAGGCTGACTGGTACTTTGATTTCGGCTTTTAGTCAACCGAGTGTGCTTAATATTTGATCAATCCGAGAGGACTTTGTCGGGTTGTAATGAGGGCCAAGGGTGATGGCTGAGAAGAAAAGATGGCATGAAGGCTCAAATTTGGATTCTTCTTTCTTTTCCTTGGGTTTTGGCTGTTACGACCATCTGATTTTTTTGTTTTTCCTTGGGGATTATTTTTCTCTTCTTTTTGTTTTTGAATTCCATGCACTTTGACTCACTCTTTTGTCCTCTTTTTTTCCTTATTTGGATTCGAGTGAGTTTCCCTTGTCGGGATTTTGTTGCATGTTCATCAACTTGTTTTTTCTTGCCCCAGTATTGAGATACAGTCGTTTTGAAAGTATTTGAAATGAACAAAAGGCTCAAAATGGCTGACAAATGGATTTTATTAATTTGTACAGATAGCAGAATTGAAGGCCTCTCTTCATTTTGATCAAAAATCAAGTACACTGGTTTGACATTAAGCATAGAATCTCTTGACCGAGTCAGAATTGATAGGCTCCGGAAACACATCGCCGTCCATTTCAGTCAACATCAGAGCTCCTCCAGACAGTGCTTTCTTGACGATGTACGGGCCCTCCCAGTTGAGGGCGAATTTTCCTTGTGCTTCTTCTTGGAAGGGAAAGATTTTCTTTAGGACCAGGTCGCCCTCCTTGAAATGCCGAGGTCGGACTTTCTTGTTGTAGGCTCGGGCTATCCTCTTCTGGTAGCATTGACCGTGACACAAAGCGGTTAGGCGCTTTTCGTCGATCAGACATAATTGCTCATACCTTTCGCGTACCCATTCAGCTTCTTCCAGCTCGGACTCCATGAGAATCCTTAGTGATGGGATCTCGACTTCAACTGGGATGACGGCCTCCATTCCGTAGACCAGAGAGTAGGGAGTTGCCCCTGTTGATGTTCGGATCGATGTTCGATAGGCCATGAGAGCCAATGGTAGCATTTCGTGCCATGTCTTGTAGTTATCGGACATCTTTCGCATGATCGTCTTGATATTTTTGTTGGCTGCCTCAACTGCCCCATTCATCTTTGGACGGTAAGGTGCGGAATGCCTGTGAGTGATCTGGAATTGCTGACAGAGTTCTTTCATCATGTCATTGTTAAGATTTCTGGCATTATCCGAGATGATGGACTCCGGGAGACCGAATCGGCATATCAGAATGTTCTTGACGAATCTCGTGACGACCTCTTTTGTAACCCGTGCATAAGATTCTGCCTCGACCCACTTTGTGAAGTAATCGATAGCCACCAGTATGAAACGATGACCGTTGGACGATTTCGGAGTGATAGGACCGATGACGTCCATTCCCCACATGGAAAAGGGCCATGGAGTCGTCATAGGATGCAAGTCCCTTGGCGGTGCGTGGATCTGGTCGGCATGGATTTGACATTGACGACACTTCTTTACAAAATTGACGCAGTCGCGCTCTATGGTGAGCCAGAAGTGTCCTGTCCGCATTATCTTCTTGGCAAGCATGAGGCCGCTCATGTGTGGACCGCAAACTCCTCCGTGTACTTTCTCCATTAAGAGATCAGCGGTTGTGGCTGGCACACATCTAAGTAAGCCCAGATGGTGGTTCCTCCGGTATAGAACGCCACCGCTGAGGAAGAATTGTGAGGCGAGCTTTTGGAGAGTGCGGCGTTCCGCAATATTAGTATTTGGAGGGTACTCTTGCTTTTCCAGGAAGTTGACGATATCGAAATACCACGGCTTGTCGCTTGATCCTTCCCCAATTTGATAACAGTAAGCTGGCCTTGATCTTGCCTCGATGGTCAGAGGCGGAATTTCATCCGAGTTGGGGACTTTGATCATGGATGATAGAGTTGCAAGAGCGTCGCCGAAATCATTATGATCTCGAGGAATGTGGTTGAACTCGACGTAGTCGAATCCTTGACATAGATCGACTAAGCACCTCCTGTACGGGATGAGCTTGGTGTCTCGCGTGGCGTATTCCTCCGTAGATTGTTTGATGACAAGCTCAGAGTCTCCGAATACTGCCAACCTGTGAATATCCATGTCGAGGGCCAACCTCAAACCTAGGATGCATGCTTCGTATTCCGAGACATTGTTGGTCGCGTCGAAGTTCAGTTTACAACAGGCCGAAAAGTGCATTCCGTCTTTTGATATGACAACTGCCCCTGCCCCAGCTCCTTTACTGTTGGATGCTCTGTCGAAGTACATTCGCCATCCATCGAAGTCCTCGCCTTCATTTTCACCGGTAGCAAAAAGGACAGCCTCGTCTGGGAAAGCCGTGTTCATTGGCTCGTAGTTGTCTGCCGGTGATTCTGCAAGTTGATCGGCGATCGCCTGTCCCTTGATGGCCTTTTAAGTGACATAGACGTTGTCGAACTCGGTTAGAAGCATCTGCCATTTAGATATCTTCCCAGTCAAGACGGGCCTTTCGAAGATGTACTTGAGTGGATCCATTCGAGCGATCAGATATACCGTATGGCTGAGCAGATAATGACGGAGTCTTGTGGTGGCCCAAGCGAGGGCGCAACAAGTCCGTTCCAGTAGTGAGAATCTGGATTCGCTTTCAGTGAACCTCTTGCTCAAGTAGTAGATAGCATGTTCTTTTCGTCCGGTTTCGTCGTGCTGCCCCAGTACACATCCCATCGAATTATCAAGTACTGACAAGTACAGCAAAAGAGGACGTCCTGGCTCTGGTGGAACGAGGACCGGCGGATTCAGGGGATATTTCTTGATTGTTTCGAAAGCGCCCTGACAGTCCTCATTCCATTTTTTGTCGGAGCCTTTCCGGAGCAATTTGAAGATCGGCTCGCACTTGTCTGTGAGTTATGAGATGAAACGGCTGATGAAATTGATCCGTCCTAGGAATCCCCGAATCTCCTTTTCCTTTGTGGGAGCAGGCATCTCGGTGATTGCTTTGATTTTTTCAGGGTCAATCTCGATGCCGTGTCGACTAACCATGAACCCTAGAAGCTTTCCTGAGGGGACGCCAAAGGCACACTTTGCTGGATTCAACTTGAGTTGGTACTTTCTGAGGCGATCGAAGAGTTTCTTGAGATCGGCCATGTGCTCAGAAGTTCTTTTAGACTTTATGATCATGTCATCGACGTAGACCTCAAGTCTTGATGCATAATGTCATGGAAAAGCGCGGTCATGGCCCTCTGATAGGTTGCCCCAGCATTTTTAAGCCCGAACGGCATGACTCTATAGCAGAAAGTGCCCCAGGGAGTGATGAAGGCAGTCTTTTCCCTATCTTCCTCGTCCAGCAGGATTTGGTTGTAGCCAGAAAATCCATCCATGAAGGAATAGATCTCGTGCCCGGCTGTGTTGTCAACCAATATGTGGATGTTGGGCAGAGGGAAATCGTCCTTTGGGCTTGCCTTGTTAAGATCCCTGTAGTCGACGCAGACCCGAATGCGACCGTCTTTCTTCAGCACGGGCACCACGTTTGCAAGCCATGTTGGATAGCTCACAACCATGATGAAGCCGGCTTCGAACTGCTTGATTACCTCTTCTTTGACTTTGAGGCTCCACTCTGGCTTTAGTTTTCGCAACTTCTGCTTGATCGGCGTGAATTCCGGCTTGACTGCGAGTTTGTGTGTGACGATGTCAGTGGCTAGGCCCAGCATGTCCTGGTATGACCAAGCAAACACATCCTGATATTCTTTCAAGAATTGAAAGAGTTCGTGCTTGTGCTCCGGTGTGAGTTGATGGCCGATTTTCAGTTCTCGAGGATTCTCGATTGTACCAACATTGATGGTGTCGGCCTTTTCTAAGTTAGGCTTTGGTTTGTCCTCAAGTTCTGATACCATTTTTTTAAGTTCAGAGGGGGTCTCGTCGTCGGAATCAGATTCCTCCTCCATACCCAAATGATTAAAGTCCATTTCCGTTTTCGAGTGATTCTTGACTTGATCAATTTGTGTGATATCCAGGTGATTAATGAGTTTAGTCACAGATTCCCTGAAATCGATTTTGCAAGAAAAGAAAGAAAAAAAAGATTCGGAAACAGAGCTTTAAAACAAGGTCAGTAAACTTGAATTTCATTCATTAAACAAAAAGATAGAAGCCTTTTACAAAGATTGTTATTTCTCACTCGGCCGGCTTAAGTCAAGTGAGAACTTTTACAGATATCCTTTTTTTTACCCAGATGCCCTTTTACACAGCAGAGGGCGGATCTCCCAGTTGTTCAGAGTTTCCTCTGGCTCTAACCGGCGGACCGTTGGCTTGGTGGAGGCTCCTAGCCCAGTGATCGTGGCGACATTTTCCTCGAATAGGTCTCGGATACTGCCTGTCGGGACCATGGACGTCCAGTCGATCGTCAGAGTGGGCTGACCTGCCTGGTCAGGGATGCGACCATGTGGCGAGGGTTTTGAGACCTAATGCAGCCTTATTGTTTAAGCCAGGTTCCCGAACCTTCAAACCTCCAGTGCCGGAGCACCTTCTCAGGTTGGTGGTTCGAGCGGGAGAATTTCAGTGCTGGTACCGACGGTAACACCGCAACGGCCACGCCACCTACTCAACTCCCTATCTAATCTTAAGGGTGGTTCCTCGGAACCGGGTTATGAACATGCTCAATGTGTAGTGTGCGTGATAATGCTTGAGCAAAATAAAGTTGGCATTGGCCTTGCAATTTATTTTTTGGCATTGGCCGCAAATCCTGTGCAAGCAAAATACTTACAAGACTAAAAAAGAAAGGAAAAAAAAAATTAGTAAAAGAAAATGCCCCGTTAGTATGAAGATCGCCAAAGTAATGGCTTGAGTCCTCTTAAGTTAGTCCCCAGCAGAGTCGCCAGCTGTCGCACCGCAACGGGAAAAAATACGTTTTTTAAATATATATATATAAGAGTGTTTTTTTTTTTAAAAATGGAAAAAGAGGAATGTGGGAGAAGTATTTTTTTATTTTGAAAAATAGGCCAAGTAGATTTTTCAGAGTCGCCACCTAACTTTGTACGGGTGTTAGGATCCCGATAAAGATACGGAAATATATCTTTATATTTTTAAAGTTTGGGAAAGTGGGCCTATGTTTTTGATAAGTAAACCAGAGATTTAGAAAGGGATTCGGGGACTCGGTTATGTCGAGGGAAGGTATTAAGCACCCTCGAACATCCATGACGAAGCATGATTGCCAAATTGGCGATTTTCATGATAACGGGGCATAAAGATAAAAGAATGAAAAAAAAGATAAAAAGATGAAAAGTTATGGCCGCACCCTTTTGGGGTTGCATACGTATCTCGGGTTGAGAATCAGGCCAAACGTAGCTCTAACTTGTTATTTATTTTTTGAAATTTTTTTGGTCGCGTTTGACCGTGCTCGTGTGTTATAGTGTTTTTGAAAAGTCGGTGTAGCTAGGACGTCGATCACCGTAATCGAGTCCTAGACTTTAACCTTGATTATGTGCTGGAAGTAAGGGTCGATGCCCATTTGAGTCTCGAACTTTCAAGTCGTTAACGTTATTGAACAACGTAACTAATCGAAATGTTCGGTTTTGAAAAGGTTGCCGGAAGTAAGGGTCGGTGCCCGTTTTGAATTTGAACATTCATATTATCGGCGTTATTGAACAACAGGATAACTTGAAGTGTTCATTTTGAAAGAAAGGTTTTTGAAAGTTACCGGAAGTAAGGGTCGGCGCCCGTTTTTAAATTAGGATTTTACAATGATTTATGTAAGTGTTAAGTGAGCAAGAAAAAATTGAAAGAGGACAAGTTATGAATGTACAAGAGTTAAAAATATCCGGCCTACCGGAAAGATCAAGTGAACTAGGATCTAGCCAGTTCACAATGGTGAGGGTCAAGTATTCGACGGCGAGGCCGGTCGTTATTTCAAGTATTCGACGGCGAGGCCAGTCGTTATTTTCAAGTATTCGACGGCGAGGCCGGTCGTTATTTTCAAATATTCGACGGCGAGGCCGATCGTTATTTTCAAGTATTCGACGGCGAGGCCGATCGTTATTTTCAAGTATTCGACGGTGAGACCGATCGTTATTTCAAGTATTCGACGGCGAGGCCGGTCGTAGAAAAGAAGGAAAGAAAGTAAAAAGGACAAAAATAAAAAGAGTCTTTCTTCGTCCTTTACTTATTTATTACATTTACATTGGATTCGGTGTCAAGAAAATAAGAGAAAACGGCCCTTTACCTTGAGAAAACGGCTCGGAAATAGCTAAACGGGGCCCAAGTTGAATTTCGGCTTGAAACGGGCCCAAACGGAGGTCACCGGTGAGTCTGGAACGGCCGAAAACCCCGAAAGTGGTATAAACCGGAGCAAAATCGGTTCGGGCAGATTTCGGGCGGGACCGGCCGGCGCCAAACTGGCTGGTTTGAGCAGAAATGAGCTTGAAAATGGAGAAACTGCTTCAAATGATGGAATTTTGCAATTCTGAGCACACGGGTGCGTCCGGAATGGCCAAATTAGCTAGGAACAAGTGTCCGTTCGTTGAAATCTGGATCCGGAGTGGAGAAAATTGGGAAAAACCAAAAGTGGGGCCCAAATGCCACGTCAGCAGGCCACGTGTCAGTCAGAGACACGTGGCGCCTTCTGATTGGCAGGTCAAAGCTGACGAGGCGCTGATTGGGTAGCTGACTGGATGTGCTGACTGGGCAATCAAGTGATGCGTGGCAGCGTCTGAGTGGCCAATCAACATGCTGACGTGGCAGAAATGCCACGTGTCAACCTCTGATTAGTGCCTGAGTGATGACGTGGCGGTGATGTGGCAAGGACACGTGGCAGATAGTGCCACGTGTTAGCCTGTGATTGGACGGTCAATTCTGACCTGGTGCTGACGTGGTAGATACGTGGAGGATGACTGGACTGCTGACTCAGCAACCGTGGACACGTGGCAGCTTCTGGTTGGTGGGTCAAAGCTGAGTCAGCGCTGACTCAGCGCTGACAGGGTAGCTGCGTGTGGACGTAGCGGTACGGCGGCTGGTGGCGCGTGTGGGCGCGTGCGGCGGATTCCGGCGGCTTTTGGCGGTGTGGCCGGTGGGGTTTGAATCGTCCGGAGCAGACGAAGGTGGTGGTGGTGGTCCGGTGATCTTAATGTTGCCGTGGACGGCGGCGGAGGCGCCGGAGTGGTGCGGCGGCGCGTGGAAGTTTGTGGCGGCGCGTGTGGGCTTTCTGGACCTCCTTTGGTGGTTCTGAAAACACAGGTCGATGGGTTTTTTCGATACGAAGCCAATGGTATGGGTGGTGAGACACAGAAATGCAGTTTAAGGCTCCGTTTGGGTGTTTTTCAGAATCTGCAATTCCGGTGACCGGTTGGGTTGTTTGGGGCTGATTTCTGGTATTTTGGGGGGTCCTTAGGATCTGAAACTTTGGGTATTTGTGGGTAAATGATTTACAGAGGTGGTGGTGGTCTTGGTTTTGGGCTTGGAGTGATGGTGGAGATGGTGGTGGTGTTTGGAGGTTTTTGGAGCTTGGAGAGAGCTTCAATGGGGGAGAGAGAGAGAGAGAGCTTCCCTTTCTTTTTCTTTTTCTTTTTCTTTTTTCTTTTCTTTCTCCCTAAGTGCAGCACCCAAGGGTCCTATTTATAGAGGATTTTGGGTTGGGGAGGATCCGGTGTGAACGGGACGCATTTCGGATCCTTACAACCCCCGATCTTGGCCGTTCGGTCTTCCGAAGCTTGTTTTTCCCATCCGGCCGTCCGATTTGAGCGATTCGAAAATATTTAGTCTTCATTTAGCTTTACCGACAAATCCCCATGGTCGGATCGGCGATTTCTACTCCCGGGTTCAAAATTGACCGTTTTGCCCCTCCCTATGCTGGTCCTGGACTGCAAAATTAGGGTTGCCGATATCTCTTGATCCGACCGTCGGATCTGACCGATTCGAAGTTCTTTATGCTTGTATCGATATTCTCTTCAAATCTGTACGGTTGGATCAGTGATTTCTGCATCCGGGCTCAAAATCGACCGTTTCGCCCTTCTCTACACTGATCCCCGAATCTTGGTTGCTGATATCTCGTGATCCGACCGTCGGATCTGACCGATTCAAAGTCCTTTGCGTTTGTATTGACATTCTTTTCAAATCCGTGCGGTTGGATTAGTGATATCTGCGCCTGAGATCAAAATGACCATTTTGCCCTCTCCTATGCCGATTCTGGACTGTAAAAACCAACAGGCCACCGCTTCTTCCTCTGATTGCCCGTATGGACCCATTTTCCTTTCCCAGAAGTCATTTCCATGCTTTCTTTGACTTACGGCCGCTTTGACCTGCCTTCGGTTGCCCCGGTCTTGATTCCGACTCATTTTCTGACCTCCCGGTTAGCCGATTCGGGACCCGCGCTGAGCGACGACCGCCGTTTTGAACTTTCGTATGATTGATGACTCTGAATGACCTAGAATGGCCATTAAAACCCTTGTTGGCATCCCCGATGGATTTTTCGTCTTTTCCTCGATTTGCGTGCTCGGTGGGCCCCCTGCACGAGTCAGTTCTCTTTTTCTTTTTATTTTTTATTTTCTTCTTTTTTTGTATATATTTTTTTAAAGGACGGTAAAAATGGGGTGTCTACAGTGTATTTTCACATTCGGAAACCTTTTAAAAACATATATATACATAATTCGGAAAGAGATCAAAGAGGGGAGGGGAGAGGAGAGAAAGAGAATGGGAGAGATTTTTGAACATTTCCTTTAAAAACAAAATGGATAAATCCAGCAAGGATTTCATACAAATAGAATGAGTCCGGTAGGGACAAAACCAAACATAAACGAATCCGGCAAGGATTCCATACAATTACAATGAGTTCGGCAAGGACAAAACCAATCATAAACGAATCCGACAAGGACTCAAATCCACACACATACATAAAACTTTAGAAGAAATGCTACGGTCTCGAAAACATAGTTACATAACATAAATAAAAGGACTAACACTTGTCCATCAAACTTACAACAAGACCTTCCGATGACAAAATTATGGAATCTAAACTTTAGAAGTTTAATAAAAGTAATACAACAATTTTCTTGAAGAGCTCTAACTATTACCAACTTCTCAAAAGACTAAAATTTACATGGGAACTATTCATTTACATATGTAGACACGAGTCCTCAAAATAGAACAAAATACACCAACGTCTATGCGTCGGTCACATGTGCCCTTTTGCCCTTATCAAGTTCACCTGAAAAATGTTTTGTCGTTTTTATGAGAACGACGGCTCGTAGACAACATTGTAACAAATCTATATGCTATCCATGACTAAAATGAAATGAGGTGCAATGAATCGCCACCATGGCTACCATGAAATGTTTAAAGCCGCAAGGCTATGCATGACAAATGCACATCTCTCTCGTTACCGGACCATGAGCCACCCACGCATGGAGTGTAGTATACCAACTTCCGGGAGCTACCCGAATATAGTTTGGAGTTTGAATGTTTCTAAGGGTCATTCTCCCTGTCTCACATCACAACCCACGTCTGGATTTCTTAAATCAAATTCCCACACATGGGGTTTTCCTCTCTCTTTTCAAATAAAACCTTTATGTCGTGATACGTGAATGCTTGCCGATTTGGCCTCAATGCATAAAATGTTTAAAACGACATTTTAGATGCTCCAACAAATTAGTGAACACAATAATTCGTGCGTGTTGAACATGTATCAAAGACATTAAGAGTTGAATTAAAACTCATAATATAGCATTCCTAACAAGGATTTCTAAACTAACGTCCTAACATGCTTTTACACATAAATGGAGCATCCTAAACATATCTAGCATCATGTAATCAAGTTAAGTACAACCGAAACATGAAATTCACCATCTAGCATACAATCTCCAAATTACCACTTTGAGGAAAAATAATGCATGTGTCCATATTATTCCCTTAACATCATTTTAATTACATTTAACACCCCAAATTTTACAACTTACACAACCAAGGCATATAATTCCACAATTAGGCATACAACCCTTACATTACTACTTTGGGGAAATATCCATTGCATGTGTCTAAATTATATTTTTAACATCCTTTTGATCACATATAACACAACAACATCACAATTTATACAACCCAAGCATGTAAATTATATTTAGGCATATAACCCTAACATTGTAACTTTGGGGGAAAAGTCCTAATACATGTGTTTAAGTCTCTCTTAACATATAAATATACTCATAACATCTTAGGCAAGTATAACATATATAATTGCACAATGTAAATCTACCTCAGTGCTTAGTTTTCAAAGGATCAATGGCAACTCAAGAGAGCTAAGCACAACCAAAATAACTTCAAGGCTTGTGCTAGGATCTTGAAGAATGCTTCAAGAATGCACCTCTAATCAAGAACAACCCAAGGTTAGGATAGAAGTCATGAAACTAGTAAACCCTAGGTTGTTAGAGATTGGGAAAACTTACCCACACTAGAAATCCTCCATAGAAATGGTTAGGATGTGAAAGAGGTATTCTATATACTCCAAGGAAGCTATAAAAGAGAAGAGAAGTTCAATAAAAATTCAAATTTTCGAAATCAAGTGAAACCCTAGAATTTGGGGGTTTTCTAGAATGCTTACCAAATGATGCTTCCAAGCTCTAGGATGGTTAGAGATGCTAGATAATGATCATCTTGAGCTTCTCTTGCAATCTTGTAGAAGGAAACCCAAGGAAGAAGAAAAACTTTGGATTTTCTTGGCTCTTGAAGTGTATAGAGAAGAAGAGATGAAGAGAAATGCTTCCAACCCAAAAACTAACGTGAAAATGAAATGGGGAGGAGGGGGTGGCCGGCTATAGTGGTGTGGGGTGGGACCCACATTACTTATTTGGTCAATACTGAATGTTTTGATACCCAAACGGACAGTTTGACTCAACGTGTAACCCCAAAATTAAATAAACACATCCACGGGTACAGAAATTAATTTCTAAAGCACGTGAAAGACAAAATAAAATAATTTAATCATGCTCTGAAAAATTTAAATACAGTAAATTAAAATACTAGTCCACACAGAACATGCGAAATTACCCAATTACCCTTATTAAAATTCTGAAACATTACAAGTAGCCATTACGAAAACGAAGCAATTAAATAACACAAAACAAGCGAACCCAAAATCAAAGACAGATCCAAAAACACAAAATAAACGAACCAGAATCAGTGACAGATCCAAAAACGAGCGCAAAGCAGTGCGAGATCTAAATATGAATCCGAATCAGCGAGAAATCCAACAACGAACCAGAATCATCCGAACCCCGGCAGGGGCGCGTTGGCCTCTGCAACCCCCAGCCAACTCACCGCAGAGTTAGATCTGCGAAAATCGTGGATGAGATTCGAACCTGTTTTGATACCATGTGAATATATTAAATAATAAAAAAAAACAACAAAGGGAAAGAAAAAAGAGAGCTAGAGTTTCTCGTAACACAAAAACTGAATGAATGAATACAATGGAATAGAAGATGCAATAATAATAGAATATCTAGGTATACAGTATTACCCTAATATAAAATAAAAGACTAAACTACCCTAAAGCTAATAAAACTAATTCTAACAGTCCCCATGGCCAAAATTGAAAAATAAAGATGAGTTTTGACTGTTATTAACTCTCTCTCTCTCTCTTTCTCTCTCTCTCTCAGTAATTGTATTGAAGTTGCAGTGATGTATTATTTGTGTATCCACTAAAACAGAAAGAACCCTTGGCAGCTGAGGACTGACCAACCCTCCTAAAGTGAACCATTTTCTTGACATGGGATTCATAGATCTTGTAAAGGAAAAACTAGAAATTAAAAAAGAAAAGAAAAACTAGAATGAGACACTCCTATTTCCAATAGTTGTAATGTTACAATGAGGTTCCATAAACCAAATCGTTTGTGCTCTCTACTACTAGCAGCTTTTCGCGCTTATCAGTGATTAGTGTCTTCGCGTTTGGTCCCACTCAGGCACTCACTCTACCGACATGATTAGGAGACTGAGTTTGGTGATTTTTGCGACCACCCATAGTTGGTGGACGTGGAATGAAGATGCTGTTGGTTGGTTAAGGCACTAGTACTTTTTAGAATGCTGAAATGGTGAAGACTGAGAGACCCATTTCATTTTGTAGGGTGTTTCAGTCTGGTTGCCATTGGATTTTTCTTCTGTTGGAATATGCTTTTAGTCTAGTCTAGTCTACCCTTAATCAGACCAAACCCCAACCCCGCCCAAATTATATAAAAAAAAAAAGTCTAGTCTACGCTCACCGCTTCACAGCCAAATACATGTTGGTCTCTCTACGATCAATTACTTTGACTATTCAAAGTTCAAACCCAAACAAACGGAAGATTCCATGATACACACGTGTAGAACAATTTCTTATTACTAGCACTATTAATTTCACAAAGTTAAAAAACCATCTCACTTAGCTGAGATGATCAGATCCACAACCCCCAAGTGGGAGTTTGTGAGTTTGTGGGTTCGAATCATGGGGACCGCGTTAGGGAGTTAACTTTAATGTGGGCTTAGGCTCCTCTTGTGTCTTTGTGCCCTTTTATGTGTGTGTGATATTAGCTACTAATTCGTGGTCACAGGGACTTTGTGACACAGTCAAAAAAAAAAAAAAAAACATATGCCTTATAGTATTACTAGTGGAGTGCCACACTCACTATGTGAGTGTAAGTAGTAAAAAAAAAAGTGGGAGTGGGTAGTTAGGAGAAGTTTTACGTAGTATTTAAATTTTTTGAAATGACATTTTAGTATTATTATGAAAGTATTTTGATTAAGAAATTGGATAGATTTTATTGTAATTATTGAGGTGGACTAAACATTGTTTTGATACCCTTTTCTTTCTCTTTATATATACGTATAGATGTAGAGTAATATTTGGGACACAACCTTCATACAACTTTCATACAACCTCTCCAAAAGATGTGTCTATCTCTCTCCAAATATTACCCATAGATGTAAGTGGCGCATAAAAAAAGCAGGGACATCACATTTAAAACACTGATATAAAATGTGTCGTTGTGTGGTTAATATTTTTCCGTTTTTTAACACCCCATTCAACAATCAACATCATCATCTCTCTCTCTCTCTCTCTCTCTCTCTCTCTCTCTCTCGTGGAATAATTAATACTAGTAGTAACAAATAACTACATACATACACAAAAGAGAGCGCCGCCGGGTCCCTTGTTTTCTCGCGTTCTTTCAGAGCTCCGAAGGTCAAGCTCAAATTCGACCTCAGAGCGTCAGGAGGAATCGAGAAGACTCTGTCTCTCTCTCTCTCTCTCTCTCTCTCTCTCTCTCTCAAAGCATTTCGACGTTCTGAGAGGGCCAAGGCCTTTCTCTTCAGGTACATTACCCATTAATTGCATTTTTGTGTTTGGTTTATTTTCACTTTCATATATAATGGAGGTACTTTTTGGTTTTCAAAAAATGTTACCAGAAAAGAATCTATCAAACTTTTTGAATCCACATCATGCTTTCATTTAACTTGCATAATACAATTATTTCCCATAATTTACCTGATCAAATTAATTAGCTTTCTTGTTAACCAGGTTGTAAACCCAAATAAATGTTTCTTTTTTTTTTTTAAATAGGATATTAGGATATGGTGAATGCAATGCATTTATGTGGAGTTAAAACTCCTCAGCCTGCTTTTGCAAGGAGGGCTTTTCATTCTCAACATCTCCTCCGGTCACAGGAACGGCTTGATTTTGTGGTATCTTTAGCTTCGTTTTCTGGACCACCCGTCATAAAGAAGAACTCATTTAGAAGAAGTAGATGGTCTTTGTTGATGAGAGTCAGTTGTGAGAGAAGAAATGTCGATGTTCTTGAACAAAGTGAAATCAAGAATCAAGGTTGTGATGGAGTGGCTAGTGAATTTACATGTGTGATGAAGTTTGGTGGCTCATCAGTCGCATCTGCAGATAGGATGAGGGAGGTGGCTGACCTCATTCTCCGCTTTCCAGAAGAGAGGCCTGTCATTGTTCTCTCTGCGATGGGGAAGACAACTAACAAGCTTTTCCTGGTATTTGCAACTACAAATTTTTTTTTTTCTCTTGTGTTTTGGACTGGAGTATCAAATTATACTAGCATACAACCCGCGCGCGTGAAATACTAACCTAGTGTGAATCTTCAGTCATTCCCTTCATCAGAGCTGATTCAACCTTACTTTTCATCAGTGTAATCGCAACTTCTGAGTCTGACTCAGACACCAAATTTGTGGTGATCCCTATCTAGAGTGCAAGAACCAAACCTCTTCTTAGACTTTCTATCTCAGCTCTCTCCCAAACTGGTCTAAGAGCTCCGTAAATATCCTCCTTTCCAATGACCTCTACCATCCCAAATTAGCCCTCCAAAGCATTCTCTTCTAGAGTTACGTCTATTGCAGCCATCACTACTAGTATTTAATTTGAAGAAACCTGCAAAAGAAAATTTCTGTTTAATTAGATTATTCTTGTTTAGTGTTTTGACTATTTTCACTGTCAAAGACACTATAAACATCCTTGGATATTGAACAATATTGCTAATTAGGGCGTTGGTTGGTGGGAATTAAAAATAAGATTAGTACTAACCACTTTTTTGTTTGTTTTCTTTCACATATGCCAAATACCTGAAACAAAAACATAAACCCAAAGCTAAATTATTATTCAAAATGCAGCCCTTTCATTTTTTAACTAAGAAGTAATCAATGGGACCACGTTTGGTTGGCAAGGGGTACTAATCCATTTTAATTGAATAGTCTCGGGACTATTCGTATCACACCCCTCGGCCACGTTTGTTTCGCAGGATTAAGGGGGGGGGGGGGGGGTGTGTGTGTGTGGATAGAGGACGATTGGACTAATTGTCCATTCTAATCGAATAGTCTGGCATTTCTCACGGCTATAGAGTGCGGGACTAATTATCCATTTTAAAAGAATAGTCCCCTAAATGGGGGACTAAGTTATATAATGGGGGATGTGGTTTTAGTAGTCCCGGGACTATTTTGTAAACTCGTTTGTTTTGCAGGACTAAGGGCTGGATAAGGGGGATTGAACTATTGGTCCATTTTAATTCAATAGTCCAGTGTTTGGTTCGGCCACCTTGCACCGGATTATTAGTCCTTTTTAACTAAATAGTCCCCCAAATGGGCCATTATTTTATCCCATGGGGGGGCTGGTATTAATAGTCCCTCAAATAGTGAAGGGGAGAAGAAATTCCCCCTAATCTTGTCCAACGAAACAAACGTGGCAAATTCCAATCCCGCCTCCGCCATCCAAACGTGGTTGGGCTGGATTAGATAGTACCCGATATAGGGGACTACTTAGTTAAAATAGATTATTAGTCTCCCATGTTCAACAAAACCGGCTATTCAATTAATTAAAATGGACAATTAACCCAGTTTCGCACAATGTTGCAAAATTTTAAAAAACCGCAGCCTCAATATAGTCACGAGGTTGAGTCCTGGGCAGAGCAGAATCAGTACACAAATGGTCCCACATACTTCCTTCTAAAATCATTTATAGGTTACAAATTTTCCTAAGTGGACTTGAATGCCATTTTGTCACATACATATGCATAAAGCCATTTAGTATCACAAGTTTGATCAGATCCTTTAAATACTCGTTGATGGTAATAAACTTGTGCAAATAAGCAAACATGAAGAAGAAACATAGATTAGATTCTTTTTCTGGGAAATATGCAGACTTTGATACTCTCCACCTACCATTCAAAATAGGTTAATGAACATATGTTGGCGACCATAATGTGATATTCGTAGAATGAAAACAATTTAACATTTGAAAAGTGATGGAAGTCTTTTTTAGCGATAAACCATTTACTGGATAATAGATTGGAATCATCTACCATTCGTGTGACATGGTAGCCCAAATCAATGCGAGAGAGCCATGTGGGCCAAAAGCCAATTCATAGACTAATTAGCACAAAAACAATAGGCTTAACCAGTTTTTTTTTTCCCACACATGACTTTTTCTGTTGGTTTAGTCGTTTAGACAACATCCATGAAATGTGGTCCCAGACCACACGAATATTTCTTCTTTATCTTTTGTTTTTTTCTTATCAGATTAAACTCATATAATTTAAGGGGTTTATCCAAGGCAACCCTTCCAAGGATCCATTAGTGACTCTAAGCCAGTTCAATTCGAACATGAGTTTCTCACCTTCTAAGTCCTTTAAGACTGCACCAAAGGTTGAGCCCTATATTCTCACTCTTATTATTATTATTTTAACAACATCAAGATTTCATTAATTAAGGAAAAATTCAATGATAAAACATTTCATTACAAAAGATAGATCCAAAATACCAAATCAAAGAGTTAAAGACGCCACCAGTAGTCAAATTCCCTCTATAACAGACATTAAAACAAACACTAATAATGCATATCATGCTAAACCCCCTGTACCCATTTATCGAATCTACCCTTTCCCAAACCAGACAGTCAACAAACAGCCCGGAAACCTTAAAAAACAAAACAATGTCAAAACTAAAGACTCCCAATCAAAAAATCAAAACCGAATCCCATTCCACATCAGTTTCTTATCACATAAAGATGGCATCTACCATCTTTAAATAATTGGTTCAAGATTGTTTAGTGCACTGCAAATTAAATTAAGAACAAATGCCTGCGTCATTTGACAATTGTTTACAGATTAAACCTCCAATGTTAAGGAAGCAAAGCAATATTGAAAATGAAAGGGGAAAGAAAAAAAAAATCACACATATTACCGGCATCCGCAATGATTGATATGAGAGTAGCGCAACACACAAACGGAGCGAGTAGAAACATTTCTGGCAGCCTACAATATAAAATCAGAAGCAAAATTGAAATTGCAATTGGCTATAACTAGTAGAACTAAATCAAACACATGCTATATATGTAAATATACACAGAGGTTGAGAGAGGAAGAGGAAAATTTTCTTGTGGCACTGTAATTAGAGAGAGAAAGAAAGGTGTAATTCAATCTCTAGAGAGATACATTTCAATGCAGTGGTGTTTCGGTTTCTTTAACTGATAAAGGAGAGAATAAAAGACCTCTTCTTAAATAAAATATGCCACGTGTTTGCATTAGATTTCACCCTTCTCTCCCCTTTCACCTTTAGTATTTTAAATAGATAGATATGATAAAACATTCGCATTTTTTATTTGATGTGATACTTGAAATTCTGAGTTTAAGAGAAGGGCGCCAATTAACAATCGAAAAGTATCATAATAAAAAAAAAAATAATAATAAAAATAAATAAAGTCTACTTAAAAAGTTAGAATTTTCAAAAGAGACCCTTAATATGAGACAGAGAGGTAGAGTGTAAACAACTCTAAATTCAATCAGGTCGTATATATACTCTGAATTTCATCTTTCTTATGAATCTTATGTACATACTTATGGAACAAATTAAAAATGCACGCACTCGCTATGAATTCATAGCATACTATAGAATTGAATCATGTAGCAAACAATTCCGCTAAGCACAAAAAATTTCTTAAATTCAGCTCCTGTGCATTGTTAGGAAAAAAAATAAAGTATAGACAAACCCCGATTCTTATTCAATTGGAAAACTCATTTTATGCTTTTTCCGAAACCTTAAACATGCCCTAACTCTCCATAACCAAACCAAACCAAACCAAGCCTTGTGTCCCAATCAATTGGGGTCGGCTGTATGAATCTTTTTTCTCCATTCTGCATGATCAAGAACTATATGCTCATTTAAATTATATATATTCATATCTTGTTGCACTACATATTCCCAAGTCAGTCTAGGTCTGCCTCTCCCTCTAACCATTCCAGGCACTACGATCTTATCACTCTTTCGCACAGGTGCATCTACAGGTCTTTGTTGCACATGGCTGAACCATCTAAGTCTATTCTCCCTCAATTTATCCTCAATATGTGTCACTCCTACAGTCTCTCGGATGTACTCATTTCTAATTCTATCTTTCCTAGTCTTACCACACATCCATCTTAGCATCCTCATCTCCACTACACTCACTTTGCTAATGTGTTGTTTTTTAGTTGCCCAATACTCTGTCCCGTAGAGCATAGCTGGCCTAATAGTTGTCCTATAAAATTTTCCTTTCAATTTTGCTGGTATTCTCCGATCACATAATACTCCATAAGCACTCCTCCACTTAAGCCAGCCCACTTTAATTCTATGAGTCACGTCATCACCAATCTCTCCGTCTCTACTGATCATTGAACCTAGATAGCGAAAGTGTTCCCTCTTTGGGATCTCCTGATCTTCGATCTTCACTGCTTCGTTGTCTCTACTTCCACTGTTGCTAAAAGTACATTCCATGTATTCTGTTTTCGTCCTACTTATCTTTAGCCCCTTAGTCTCTATTGCTTCTCTCCAAGCTTCTAGTTTAGTGTTGAGTCCCCTTTTAGTCTCATCAACCAAGACAATATCATCTGCGAACAACATATAACATGGGACCTCATCTTGAATGTATCTAGTCAATTCATCCATAATTAGGGCGAACAAATAAGGGCTCAAGGCCGACCCCTGGTGCAGGCCTACGGTAATTGGGAATACTCTTGTTTCTCCGGCTGGTGATCTAATTGTAGTAACCGCTTCATCATACATATCCTTCACCACGTCAATATAATCCTTGGTCACTCCTTTCTTCTCTAGCACCCACAAAATTAAATCTCTAGGCACTCTATCATAAGCTTTCTCTAAATCAATAAAAACCATATGTAGATCTTTTTTCTTCTCTCTATACTTTTCTATTAGTCTTCTAAGTGTTGGAATTAGAAATTAATTCCAGATTTTATTCTTATATTTATGGGTCATGTTGACCATAGTTATGATATTATTTATTGTCTTTTATTTTCTCTGATTCTCTTTCCTTTTTCTTGCTCTCTTGTAATCTATATAAACTTTGGGATGTAAATAATAGATTTAAATCTTTTCCCAATTCTTTTTGGTATCAAAGCCTTCACCAACCCTAGCCCTGCCCTAGCCGCAACCCTCTCCTCCTTCCCCTGCTCTTGCCGCAGCCCTCTCCACCTCCTTGCGCCACCACCAGCAACCCTTCTCCACCTAGCCGCAGCTCTCTCCCCTAGCCGCAAGTCACCAGAGACCTCCAAGCCTTACAGCACACCACAGAGCCTTCGGCTCTGTTTTTGCAGCCCTTGGCTGCCCTTTTTGCCCCTGTTGGGCAGTTTGTGATGTATTAAGAGCCACCTTCGTGCTCTTCGTCTTCTTGTTTGGGCTTGCCGAGTGTCCGGCTGCCCATTATTTCTTAGCCGAGTATCCGGCTATGATTGTTTGTTCGCCAAAGTTTCCGGCCTTGATTATTGCTGCAGTTTTTTGGTTCTCTCTAAATTTTTTATGGATTGTGCTTCATACGGTTTTGTATTACCATGACTACTACTGGTAAAGATAAGGATCCTGCTATTATTTCCCACACTACACTGGCTCAACGTGTTACTAGTGTATTGTTAACTGGGAAAAACTTTCATGCCTGGTCTAATTCACTTCGTCTCTTTCTTGGAGGCAAGCGTAAGATTGGGTGGTTACTTGGCAAGGAAAAATCACCAGGCGAATCTGATCCTAAGTATGAAGAATGGTATACCGATAATTGTATCATTTTAGGATGGATGTTTAATTCTATGGAAGAGCGAGTTTATAATATGTTCATGTACCATCGCAATGTTTTTGATCTCTGGACGGCCCTGAATAAAATGTATGCGCATGCTCATAGTGACTCTCGTGTTTTCGAGCTTTATCAGGATATTTCACATGCTTCCCAGTCTACCTTGGGCCTCTCTGTTGCAGATTATTTTGGGTACCTGCAGACCCGCTGGGAGGAGCTCTCTCAGTATGAGCCTATTAGTGACTTCCCTAATGATGGTGCTGTTGAGACCACACGCCTAGATCGCCGTCATACCTACCAGTTCTTAATGGGCCTAAAGCCCGAGCTTGAGGCTCTTCGCACCCAGGTCCTTAATACTGTCCCTCTATCCTCTTTATTTGAGGCTTTTGCAACTGTGGAAGGTGATGAGCGACGGCGTCGCATTACCTCTATTTCTCCTGTTACCGGGCCATCTTCACCTGCTCCTATTCTTGATCAGATGGCCTTTGCTGCACCTTCGGGCCCTCGTCCTACGGGTTCACGATTCTTTTGCCAGCACTGTCGTAAGCCCGGTCATACTATCGATCGCTGTTTTGACCTCCATCCAGAGATGAGACAGCAATTTGCTAGAAGTAGACCCCCTGGTGGTCGTGGGCGAGGTGCTCCCCGTACAGGTGCTGTGGTTGAAGTCACTCCACCTTCACCGGATTTTGGACAGCTTCAGTCACAGATTGCCCAGTTGCAGTCTCACTTGGGCCTAGGGGCCCCCTCTTCTTCGTCTGGACCCACCGCTGCTGTTGCCACTGGTAATCCTACTGCTCTTCATGGTAAGTCCACTCACCCCACATGGATTCTGTATTCTGGTACCAATAACCATATGACTGGTGAGTCTTTTGTTTTTACTTCTCCGTTTACCTCTATTAATCAGTCGATCTGTATTGCTGATGGGTCTTATGTTCCTGTTCATAGTCAGGGTGACGCTTATTTGTCCCCCGATATTACTCTTTCGTCTGTCTACTATGTTCCTAATTTTGCCTATAATCTTCTTTCGGTTAATCGTCTCGCCAAATCTCATAAATGTGCTGTTGTGTTCTTACCCGATTGTTGCTATTTGCAGGACCTGACTTCGAAGAAGATTTTTGGCAGGGGGCATGAGCGTGACGGTCTATACTACTTTGATGCTCCTTCATTTTCCGGGATGTCTATCTCCAGTTTGCAAGCTACTAGTTTACCTGCTTCTAATAATTCCATCCTACCGAAATCTAATCACTATGTTTTTAGTCTTAAAACTTTAGATTTGTGGCATGCCCGTCTAGGACATGCAAACTTTCAATACTTGTGTTGGTTGTTTCCTTCTTTGAATAAAGCTTGCAAGGATTTTCATTTTAATTGTGTGGTTTGTGCATTGTCTAAACATACTCGCACTTCTTATATTCCACGCATGCATAGGGCACCCAGTGCCTTTGATCTCATTCACTTAGATGTTTGGGGCCCTTCCCTTGTCACGGCCTTATCCCAACATCGTTTCTATGTCACTTTTATTGATGATTATACTCGTTGTACTTGGGTTTATCTTATGAAAAGAAAATCTGAAGTCTTTACACACTTTCGAAATTTTTTGCAAATGATTAAAACTCAATTTCATACTGTTGTACGTAATATACGGTCAGATAATGGTCGCGAGTATATCACTGATGACTTTAGGGCGGCTCTTAATAAAGATGGGATTCTTCAACAACTTACCTGTCCCTACACCCCTGAACAGAATGGTGTAGCGGAACGTAAAAACCGCCACATCATGTCTGTGGTACGATGCCTTTTGTGTGGTATGAATGTCCCAAAATATTTTTGGCACATGGCAGTTCTCACTGCAACCTATCTTATTAACCGTACTCCCAGTCGTGTTCTTGCTGGGAAGGCACCCCTTCATTGTCTTAAGCCTGATGTCACTCTCTTTAATATTTTACCACGTGTGTTTGGGTGCACTTGTTTCGTTCAAAATAGGAGTCCTACTCGCACAAAACTTGATAATAAGGCTGTTCGTTGTGTTTTCTTGGGGTACTCGTCTATGTCAAAGGGGTATCGATGTTATGATCCTGTTACCCGTCATTTATACCATTCTCTGGATGTTACTTTTCTGGAAACTGTTCCTTTTTTTCCAGGTTCTTCTTCTTCTGCAGGGCAGGCACCAGTGGAGCCAGTTGTGTCCGATGAGTCTATTCTACCCCGTCCTGTTCCTATTCTAGACTCCACCGGTGACTCCCTGCCCCCTGTTGTCACAAATGATCCATTGCAGGTTTACTCCCGTCGCCCACGCTCCTCTGATCCCCTGCCGACGTCTTCTCCGGATTCAGGTATCCCTCTTCCTTTATCTTCTGATGTTACTCCTGAAATTGTTTCTCCCCGTTATCCTACTCTGGTTCGTCGCCCTCCTGCTCGCTTTCTTTTATCTGAAAGTTTTAACCATCTTATTTCCCAGTATATTTCCTATCAGGGCTTGTCTCCTTCTTTTCAGTCCTTTCTTAGTAAAGTGGATTCGGTCTCCATTCCTCGTACTGTTCATGAGGCCCTCCAGAATCCTAAGTGGGTGGCTGCTATGAAAACGGAAATGGATGCTCTTCAGGGTAATCAGACGTGGGAACTTGTTCCTCTTCCAGCGGGTGAGCGCACAGTTGGTTGTAAATGGGTGTTTAGCCTGAAGTATTTGGCCGATGGGAGTATTGATCGATATAAGGCTCGTTTGGTTGCTAAGGGCTTTACTCAGATTCCTGTTAAAGATTTTGGTGCTACTTTTGCCCCTGTGGCCAAGTTGACTACTGTTCGTCTTCTGGTCTCTTTAGCAGCATCTTATTCCTGGCCCCTTGACCAACTCGATGTCAAAAATGCTTTTCTGAATGGAGACTTGACTGAGACTATTTATATGGATCCCCCACCAGGTTTTCGGGCTCAGGGGGAGTGTTTTGGGAAGGTTTGTCGCCTCCGCAAGTCTCTCTATGGCCTAAAGCAATCTCCTCGTGCTTGGTTTAGTCGCTTCAGTGACGTGGTCCTCTGCATGGGGTTTATTCGGTGCCATTCAGATCGCACGTGTTTTATTCGTCGGCAGTCTCAGGGACGGTGTATTATTGTCTCAGTATATGTGGATGATATTATTATTACTGGCAATGATGCATCTGGTATCGCTCAAGTGAAGCGTGATCTTGGTACGTCCTTTGATGTTAAGGATTTGGGTCCTCTTCAGTACTTTCTTGGTATTGAGGTTGCTAGGTCTCGCCAGGGTATCTCTCTGTCTCAGCGGAAGTACTCTCTTGATCTTCTTCAGGACACGGGTATGCTTGGGTGTCGGCCTGCCTGCCTCCTCTCCTATGGATCCAAACCTTAAGTTAACTACGGAAATGGGAGAGCTTTTGCCCGATCCTTCTGTGTACCAACGTCTTGTGGGTCGTCTCATCTATCTGACGAACACAAGACCGGATCTTACCTTTGCTGTTAGTGTTGTGAGCCAATTTATGCATTCACCGCGTACTTCTCATTTGGATGCTGTTTATCACATTCTTCGGTATCTCAAGACTTGTCCTGGTCTTGGACTTTTTTTTAAAGCAGGAATACAGTCAGGTCTCTCCTGCTTTACAGATGCAGATTATGCAGGCTCTAGGAGTGACAGACGCTCGACCTCTGGTTTTTGTACTTGTTATGGTTGTCATCTTATATCTTGGAAGAGTAAGAAGCAAGCTGTTGTCTCGCGTTCTTCTGCTGAAGCTGAGTATCGTGCCATGGCTCAAGGCGCGTGTGAGCTTTTATGGCTTCGTTCTCTTCTAAGTGAGTTGGGTTTCCCAGTAGCAGGATCATCCACCTTGTTTTGTGATAATAAATCTGCCATTATGATGTCTTCTGATTCTGTTCTTCATGAGAGAACTAAACATATTGAGGTTGATATCCATTTCATTCGGGAGAAAGTTCAATCTGGAGTAATAGTACCAAGTTTTGTTCCCTCTTCCAATCAAACTGCTGATATGTTTACCAAGTCTGTTGGTCCAACGCTTCTTCAATCTTCTCTTAGCAAGCTTGGGCTTGTCAATGTCTTCGCTCCAGCTTGAGGGGGAGTGTTGGAATTAGGAATTAATTCGAGATTTTATTCTTATATTTATGGGTCATGTTGACCATAGTTATGATACTCCCTCCGTCCCATTTTATGTGTCCATCTTTCCTTTTTAGGATGTCCCAAAATTGTTATCCACTTTCCTAAATTAGTATATAAATTTTACTTAGTTTCCCCAACTACCCTTCCTTCCAATCAATACCAAAACAAAATAAAAAAAAAGAAAGTGCAATGATTATGGGTAATTGTGGAAAGTAGGTGTAGATTCTTTTTGTCCCCTTAAATAGTTGGATTCTCCAAGATAGACACATAAAATGGGACGGAGGTAGTATTATTTATTGTCTTTTATTTTCTCTGATTCTCTTTCCTTTTCCTTGCTCTCTTGTAATCTATATAAACTTTGGGATGTAAATAATAGATTTAAATCTTTTCCCAATTCTTTTCTAAGTAAATAAATTGCTTCCATAGTTGATATCCCAGGCATAAATCCAAACTGATTTTCTGACACTGATGTTGCTCCTCTTAAGCGATGCTCCATCACTCTCTCCCATAGTTTCATAGTATGGCTCATCAACTTAATACCTCTATAGTTGTTGCATTGTTGTACATCTCCTTTACTCTTATATATAGGCACTAGGATGCTCTTCCTCCACTCATCAGACATTTTTCTAGTCATTAAAATCCTATTAAAAACTTTTGTAAGCCAAGATGCCCCCATATCTCCCAAGCATTTCCAAACCTCAATGGGGATCCCATCCGGTCCTAAGGCCTTGTTGGGTTTCATCTTCTTCAAAGCAAATTCCACCTCAAACTTCCTTATTCTCCGATAGAATCTGTATTCTCTAGTTTCATCGTAACTTCCAGTTTCTTCTTCCATTGTGTTATCCATATGTTTTTCATTCAAAAACTTCTCAAAATAGCTCTTCCACCTTTCCTTAATCTCTTCGTCGTTCACTAATACCCTAGAGTCATCGCTTTTTATATACTTAACCTGATTAATGTCTCTTGTTTTCCTTTCTCTCGACTTAGCAAGCTTATAAACACATTTTTCTCCCTCTCTAGTGTCTAGTTTGGTGTAGAAGGTGTCATAGGCTTCCATTTTAGCAACTCTAACTGTCCTTTTAACCTCCTTATTTGCACATTTATAGCTTTTGAAGTGTTCCTCACTTCTATCATTTTGCCACTTCTTAAAGCAATCATTTTTGGTTTTTACTGCAGCTTGTACCTCTTCATTCCACCACCAAGTATCTTTAGAAGCTAACCCTCTTCCCTTCGACTCTCTGAGGACCTCCTTCGATATTCTCATGATGCACCCAGCCATTCTATCCCACATAGTATTGCTTCCATCTTCCAAATTCTAAGGTGCTTCTGTATACATTCTCTCTTGGAATATTGCTAGTTTCTCACCTTTAAGGTTCCACCACCTAGTTTGCGGGTTTATAGAGTCTTTTCTAGTACGACATTGTCCTTTCATATGGATATCTAAAATAGTAAGTCTATGTTGAGATGTTAAACTCTCTCCTGGGATGACCTTACAGTCTTTACATGCTAAGCGGTCTGCCTTTCTCACAAGGAACAAATCGATCTGGCTTCTATTAGATCCACTCTTAACGGTTATCAAGTGTTCTTCCCTCTTTTTGAAAAAGGTGTTTACTACTACAAGATCATATGCTACTGCGAAATCTAAAATACTCACCCCTGCCTCATTCTGATCTCCAAAACCATACCCCCCATGCACCCTCTCATATCCAGTTCTATCTTTGCCTACATGGCCATTAAAATCTCCACCTACAATTGTCTTCTCTCCTCCCGGTAGTTCTTGCATTAAAGCGTCCAACTCATCCCAGAATTGTCTTTTAGTGTGATCATCCAATCCTACTTGGGGCACGTATGCACTAATCACTAATTATATCCACTCTAACTACCAGTTTGATAAGCAATATTCTATCTCCTTTCCTCGTGACTGTCACAACTTTATCCTTGAGGTTCTTGTCAACTACGATTCCGACACCATTTCTATGCCTATCTTTCCCTGTATAGAATATCTTATACCCGGTCTTTTCTACCTCCTTAGCTTTCTCTCCAACCCACTTTGTTTCTTGTAAACATACTACATTAACCTTCCTTCTAATCATAGTGTCTACTAGTTCCATAGCTTTACCTGTTAAGGTTCCTATATTCCAAGTTGCTAACCTAAGCCTAACTCTCCATGTTCAAGGTAAATTCCACACCAAATATTATGAAATCTTAATTATTTGGATATGCCTTATCTGTAATTTTTTTTAAACAACATAACAATAAAGCTTTTATTTAATTACATAATGGCCACAAAGTAGGGAATCAAAACAAATGTAAAGGAACCACCCACTAAACACCCTTTCCCAGTTAAATGCACTTCTCACAGATCAATTTACAAACACAACATATAAAGAGACTCGGACAAAATAAAGAAATCAAACTAAAATCGTGATGCAGCAAAACACAAAACTGAGACAAAAATCATCTCCTCTAAAACGAGACCAGCCTCCACTCAACTCAATCTAACACAACTAAAAGACAAGATTCAAGCAATCCTATACCAGTTTTCAATACATTCGTCAAGCAAAAACACAAAAATAAACCTCAAAAACATGATAAATCCACCAAACGCACAAGGCGGGTATTAGGATTCATTGCAGCAAAACAGTCCAATATTGGTTAAATCAACCAGACACGCAACTATACACACGATCAAAATCCCCAAAGCACATGCATGGGGCCTCTTCTTGGTGATTCAGTCATTGGTTTGTCAAAGATTGAAAAGAATGTAGAGAAAGGGATAATTTTATTATCACTGTATGTACATCTTATATAGCAAACAGAAGAGCAGTAAAAAGGAAAGAGAATAAAAGAGAATAAAGAGGGAATAAAAAGAAAAAGGAAATAATCAAAATGGTCAACATGACCAATAAATGTAGATTGATACTAATATATTATTTCCTAATTCCAACACTCCCCCTCAAGCTGGGGCGAATATATCGACTAGCCCTAGCTTGCGAAGAGATGACTTAAGAAGACCAGGACCAATAGATTTAGTGAACACGTCTGCTGTTTGTTCACGTGAGGTGACAAATCTTGGTGAAATAATTCCGGTCTTAACTTTCTCACGAATGAAGTGAATATCAACTTCTATGTGCTTTGTTCTCTCATGAAGGACGGAGTCGGATGATAACATGATAGCCGACTTATTATCACAAAACAATGTAGATGAGTCCTTCACAGGAAAACCCAACTCGACAAGAATAGAACGGAGCCAAAGTAGCTCACACGTCCCCTGGGCCATGGCACGATACTCGGCTTCAGCAGAAGAACGGGAGACAACTGCCTGTTTTTTGCTTTTCCACGATATTAGGTGATCACCACGAAAAGTACACAAACCAGAAGTGGAACGTCTGTCGCTTTTCGAACCTGCATAATCTGCATCAGTAAAACAGGAAAGACCTGACTGTATTCCTGTCTTAAAGAATAGACCAAGACCCGGACAAGTCTTAAGATATCTGAGAATATGATACACAGCATCCAAATGAGAGGTCCGAGGTGAGTGCATAAACTAACTCACAACACTTACAGCAAATGTCAAATCCGGTCTTGTGTTCGTCAAATAGATGAGACGACCCACAAGGCGCTGATATACTGAGGGATCAGGTAATAACTCCCCCAACTCAGTAGACAACTTCACGTTTGGATCCATAGGGGAAGAGGCTGGTCTACACCCAAGCATACCAGTATCCTGAAGGAGATCCAAAGCATACTTTCGCTGAGATAAAGAGATACCATGGCGTGAGCGAGCTACTTCAATACCAAGGAAATATCTTAGAGGACCCAAATCTTTAATATCAAATGACACCCCGAGATCATGCTTTACTTGAACAATACCTGAAGCATCGTCACCCGTAATAATAATATCATCGACATAAACTGAGATAATAATACACTTCCCTTGGGAGTTACGACGAAGAAAACATGTGTGATCTGAGTGGCACCGGATAAAACCCATAATAAGTACCACTTCACTGAAACGGCTAAACCAAGCACGAGGAGACTGTTTCAATCCATAGAGAGATTTTCGGAGGCGACAAACTTTCCCCGAATACTCCCCCTGAGCACGAAAACCAGGAGGGGGATCCATGTAGATGACTTCAGACAAATCACCATTAAGAAACGCGTTCTTGACATCAAGCTGATGAAGAGGCCAAGAATAGGAAGCAGCAAGAGAAACAAGAAGCCGGACTGTGGTCAGTTTAGCAACCGGAGCAAAAGTAGCCCCAAAATCCTTACCTGGAACCTGTGTGAAGCCTTTAGCCACAAGACGGGTCTTATATCGGTCAATGGTGCCGTCTGCCATATACTTAACACTGAAAACCCACTTACAACCAACTGTACGTTCACCATCCGGGAGAGAGACAAGTTCCCAAGTTTGATTATCCTGAAGAGCACTCATTTTTGTTTTCATAGCAGCCACCCACTTTGGATTCTGGAGAGCTTCATGAACATTGCGAGGCATGGAGACAGAATCAACTGCACTAACAAATGAGCCAAATTGTTTTGAAGACCCTGATAAGAGACATACTTAGAAATTGGATGGTTAGTACTACTCGAAAGAATATAACGTGAAGGAGGACGATGAATACGAGTAGGATAACGAGAAGGAGCAACATCAGAAACTAAAGGAGGAGATGAGATACCTGATTCCGGAGAAGATGTTGGCATGGGGTCTGGAGCGCGCGGACGACGAGAGTACACCTGTAACGGGTCAGTTGTAAGGACCGGAGGCAAAGAGCCACTGGGTATGTCATTGGGTAATTCAAGAATAGGCACAGGACGAGGAAGGACTGAGACATCATCCACAATATGCAATACTGGAGTTTCCAGAGAGGAAGAAGCACCTGAAAAAAAAAGAACCGTTTCCAAAAAAGTGACATCCAAGGAGTGGTACAAGTGACGTGTGACAGGATCATAGCAACGATATCCTTTGGACATGGTGGAATACCCTAGAAAAACACACCGAACAACCTTATCATCAAGTTTAGTACGTGTAGGGCTGCGATTTTGGACAAAACAAGTGCACCCAAAAACCCGGGGGACAATGGGAAAGAGTGTACTACCAGGCTTAAGGACATGAAGCGGGGCCTGGCCCTGTAGAATACGGCTAGGAGTACGATTAATAAGGTAAGTAGCAGTAAGGACAGCAAAATGCCAAAAAAACTTGGGAACATCCATACCACGTAAGAGACACCTAACCATAGCCATAAGATGACGATTTTTACGTTCGGCCACCCCATTTTGTTCGGAGGTGTAAGGACAAGTGAGTTGTTGAAGAATCCCCTCTTTATTAAGTTCGGCCCGAAATTCATTAGTAATATATTCTCTACCATTATCAGACCGAATATTACGCACCACAGTATGAAATTGAGTTTTAATCATTTGAAGAAAATTTCTAAAATGAGAGAAAACTTCAGATTTTTTCTTCATAAGATAAACCCAAGTACAACGAGTATAGTCATCAATAAACGTGACATAATAACGGTGTTGAGATAGAGCAATGACAGGTGAGGGTCCCCAAACATCTGAATGAATAAGATCAAAGGCACTGGGTGCTCTATGCATGCGGGGAATATAAAAAGTGCGAGTATGCTTTGACAATTCACAGACCACACATTTAAAATTAAAGTCTTTGCAGGCTTTATGCAACGGAGGAAATAACCAACATAAGTACTGAAAATTTACATGTCCTAAACGAGCATGCCATAAGTCCAATGTTTGAAGAGAAAAATCATATTTATTAGAATCGGGCAAGACAGAATTATTAGAAGTAGACAAAATAGAAGCTTGTAGGCTGGATGACAACCCTCCTAAAGACGGAGGATCACCAAAGTAATAGAGGCCATCACGCTCATACCCCCTGCTAAAAATCTTCTTCGAAGTCAGGTCCTGCAAGTAACACGACTTAGGTAAGAACACGACAGCACAATTATGATCATTTGCAATGCGATGAACAGAGAGAAGATTATAGGCAAAATTAGGGACAAAATAGACAGATGTAAGAGTGATGTCTGGGGACAATTGAGCATCACCCTGACTCTGGATAGGGATGGAAGATCCATCAGCAATACGGACAGATTGATGAATAGAAGTAAACGGAGATGTGAAAGTGGAAGCCTCACCAGTCATATGATTACTTGCCCCAGAATCCAAAATCCAAGTGGGATGTTCTGACTTACCATAGAGAGCGGTGGATGTACCTGTAGCAAGGGTAGCTGTAGGACCAGAAGATGAGACTGACGTACCCAACCCTAAGCGTGACTGAAGCTGAGCAATCTGAGACTGAAGCTGATCATAATCAGGAGGAGAAGTCATGATGCTATGAAGAATACCCAAAAGAAGATATGAAGAGATGTAGACTTGCCGGAATAAAAACCAATATCGGCAACAACAGTGATCACAGCCGGACACTCGGCGAATGACGACGGGGGCAACCGGAGACTCGGTTGCCCAGACTGGAGACAGAGAGCACGAGACTGCTCTAATACATCACAAATAGGCCCGAGACGGGTAAGAGAGGCAGCCGAGTGGCTGCTGGACCAAGCCGAGTGGCCTGGTGGGTGCGCCGCAGGTGAGGGAAGGCTAGGACCTGCGGCAGGGGCTGCGGCAGAGGCTGGGTAGAAGCTGGAAGGGTTGGCGCAGGTGGTGGTGGTGTTGAAGGTCTGGCGCAGAGGAGAGAGAGGAGGAGGATAGGTTAGGGTTTTTTTTTTTTTTTTTTTCTTGCGGCTCTGATACCAAAAAGAATGTAGAGAAAGGGATAATTTTATTATCACTGTATGTACATCTTATATAGCAAACAGAAGAGCAGTAAAAAGGAAAGAGAATAAAAGAGAATAAAGAGGGAATAAAAAGAAAAAGGAAATAATCAAAATGGTCAACATGACCAATAAATGTAGATTGATACTAATATATTATTTCCTAATTCCAACAGATTGCAATTGTTTAATTCTTCTTGATGTTGGGTATTTGTGGGGTCTCCATTATGATTTCGAATTGGGCCTACATGGTTTGGATATCCAGACGAAGTTTGGTGAATTGCTTTACATATTTATGCTTGTAAAATAAAGTAGTATTTATAGACATATATAGATAGATAGGCACAGTATAGAATAGAAATATAGACAAGATAGTGGAGGGATAAAATGTGTCTCATCATTTGCCTATTGATCTTCCACACACATGCAACGCATCTTAAGCCAGCTGGAGAGGATATTTACACAATTTTTTGCCACATAATTAAGAGAGAAACAATTGAATTGAAGAGGGACGTTTCAGCTATCAAGTGGGGTAATAAAAGACACTGCCACATGTCATCCTTGTTGAACAAATATTTTACCAAGCTTAGAGAACACCAATATGTGTCTCCCTCTTTTATTAATAAACAGAATAAAGTAATTACAATTAGATCCACTACAAAGTTATAAAATAACCAACTGAACATGAAAGGAATAAGACTATAAAAATAAAATATCTCAACACTCCCCCTCAAGCTGGTGCAAAGATATCTCTCATGCCCAGCTTGCTAAGGATGTAATGAAATGTCCTACTAGCAAGACCTTTAGTGAGAATATCAGCTAACTGATCCCCGGACTTCACAAATGGAGTACAAATCTTTCCACTATTAAGTTTCTCCTTAATAAAATGACGATCGATCTCCACATGCTTAGTCCTGTCATGCTGAACATGATTATGGGCAATATTGATAGCTGCCTTGCTATCACAATATAGCTTCATAGAGTCTTCCGGATTAAAGCCAAGATCTGATAGAATAATCTGAATCCATAACAACTCACACACCCCTTGAGCCATAGATCTGAACTCGGCCTCGGCACTTGATCTAGCTACAACAGACTGTTTCTTGCTTCGCCAAGTTACCAAGTTTCCTCCCACAAAGGAACAATACCCAGTTGTTGACCTCCTGTCAGTAACTGATCCAGCCCAATCAGCATCAGTATAGACTTCAACTTGAGTGTGGCCATGCTTAGCAAAGAAAAGACCTTTCCCTGGTGTTGACTTGAGATATCTTAAAATTCGAAAGACAGCATCAAGATGAGTCTGTCTCGGAGAGTGCATAAACTGACTTACAACACTCACTGCAAAGGCAATGTCAGGTCTAGTGTGAGAAAGATAAATCAGCTTTCCCACCAATCTCTGATATCTCCCCTTCTCAATTGGCTCTCCACTTGGATCATCACTAAGTTTCTGATTAGGATCCATTGGAGTGTCAACTGTCCTACTCCCAAGCATCCCTGTTTCACTCAACAAGTCTAAAACATACTGTCTCTAGGATATAAAGATCCCATCTTTGGATCTTGCCACTTCAATTCCCAAGAAATATTTCAAGTTCCCCAGATCTTTAATCTCAAATTCCTTTGCCAAACAGGTCTTCAATTTTCCCATTTCCTCTAGATCATCCCCAGTGAGAACAATATCATCAACATAGACAATCAGTGCTGTCACCTTCCCACTAGGAGAATGTTTAGTAAAGAGAGTGTGATCACCTTGGCTTTGTTTGAATCCATATCTCAACATGGCCTGTGAAAAACGATCAAACTAGGCTCTAGGCGATTGCTTGAGCCCATACAATGCCTTTCGTAAGCGACAGACCTTTCCTCTTGTTTTGGAATCCTCAAATCCTGGAGGAACGTCCATGTAAACTTCTTCCTCCAAGTCACCATGCAAGAAAGCATTTTTAACGTCAAACTGGTGTAACGGCCAGTCTAAGTTTGTAGCTAGAGACAACAATACTCTGACAGAGTTCATCTTGGCCACAGGTGCAAAAGTCTCCTGATAATCTACTCCGTAAGTCTGAGTAAATCCCTTAGCTACTAGACGGGCTTTATACCTCTCAATTGTTCCATCAGCCTTGTACTTAACTGTGAACACCCATTTGCAACCTACTGTCTTCTTCCCACGAGGTAATTCCACTAATTCCCAAGTACCGTTTTTGGAGAGAGCTTTCATCTCTTCAACCATGGCAGACTTCCATTTGGAATCTGATAATGCCTCCTGAACACAATTAGGAACAGACACAGAGGAGAGACTAGAAATGAAGGCTTTATATGATGGAGATAACCGAGAGTAAGATACAAAATCAGAAAGAGGGTAAGGATGTTTAGAACGTGTCCTAGTACCTTTACGAAGTGCAATAGGAATGTCTAAATCATTACTAGAATCAGGAACAAGTGAGGAAGGAATACCTGGATCATCATCACTAGAAGAGGTTGGCTGAGGTGAAGGAAAAGGAACAACTTCTAGATCTTCTGCCCCAAACCTCCTTCTCTCCTTCTTTCTAGAGTATGTCAACAACTCTTTGTCTCTCTCTTCAGCCTGAACTCCGGTCTGAACTCCTCCCTCTCTATTTCCTACTTCACTTTCTCTTAGCTCATCCCTCATTTCCTCACTATTATCTCTTAATGCTTCCTCTTGATTCACTACCTCACTCTCTCTTAATACTTCACCTCCTTCCTTATTTTCCTTAGTTATTGTGTCCCTTTCTTCCAATGTTCCAACAGTAAATGGAACAATAGCAACAGGCATCTCTTCCTCACTACTCCCTTTCTCCCCCTGAAGAGGTGACTGTGGTAATGAAAAGTATGGAGAAGTTTCATGGAAGGTGACATCCATAGATATGAACCATTTACGGGAAGGGGGATGGTAGCACTTATACCTTTTTTGGGTAGGAGAGTAACCAACAAAGATACACTTAAGAGCACGTGGATCTAATTTTTTTCGAGAAGGGGAATGATCATGAACAAAGCAAACGCAACCAAAAACTTTAGGAGGAATAGCAAACAAGGAAGCGGGATTAAGAAGAACTTCAATTGGAGATTTTTTGTCAAGAACACGAGTGGGTAAACGATTAATCAAATAAGCCGCAGTTAACACGGTTTCCCCCAGTAACTCTTAGGAACTTGAGTAGAAAACATCATGGACCTAGCAATTTCTAATAAATGGCGATTCTTCCGCTCAGCAACTCCATTTTGTTGGGGAGTATTTGTGCAGGAAGTCTGATGAAGCATGCCATGTTCAGTAAAAAAATTCTGAAGACCACCGTAGATATATTCCCCCCCTTTGTCAGAACGGACAACTTTGACAATAGTACTAAACTGAGTGCATATCATTTTATAAAAATTTTTAAAAATAGAATACACATCACTTTTCTCTTTCATTAAATACACCCAAGTAGTACGTGAAAAATCGTCAATAAAAGTAACAAACCACCTATATCCATTCAAGGAGGGAATATGAGAAGGACCCCAAACATCAGTATGAATCAACTGGAAAGGAGTAGAGCTTTTATTAAAACTAGAATTAAAGGTGGCACGATGGTGCTTGCCAAGTTCACATGCTTCACAATAGGTTCCTGAAACATTTTTATTCTCTAATAAAGATGGAAACAAAAAACGAAGAAGATGAAAAGAAGGATGTCCTAGTCTCTGATGCCACAACCACGCCTCTCGGGGTAGAGTCTCCCTCAATGAATGATTAGCACTCCTAGGCCCACTTCGTCCTTCAACATCGCCCGACAGCAAAAAATAGAGACCATTCCTTTCCTCACCACTGCCAATCGTCTTCTTGGTGGAGAGATCCTGAAAGACACAGTGAGTGGGAAAAAAAGGTCACACAACAATTAAGATCACGAGTAATGCTGCTAATAGAAAGGAGATTAGTAGAAAAATTTGGAACATGTAGAACTGAGGACAATGACAATGAATTGGAAGCATGAACAACACCTTTACCAGAGATAGGGGAGGGATTACCATCTGCTGTTGTAACCTTATTCCTACCTGAACATGGAGAATAAGTAGAAAAAGATGTAGAGAGACCAGTCATATGATCGGAGGCACCGGAGTCAATGATCCATGGTCGTTGAGATGTAACATTGAAAGTACTAGTAGAATTAGTAACATTACCTGCGTGAGCAAAAGAAGTAGAGGAATTGGTGGGTGTATCCAACTGTGCCATAATGCGCCGTAGAGTCTCCAAATCAGAACTACTAATACTGCCAGTAGTAGGTGAAGTAGATGAAATTTCCTCGGACTGAAGAGCTTCAGAACCCGTGGATAAGTGGGCTCTGGGTCCATTACCACGGCCACCAGTGCGGCCTCCACCTCTTCCCTTTGGGAAAGATGGACGACCATGAAGTTTCCAGCAAGTAGCACGAATATGGCCTGGCTTATTACAGTAATCACACCACTTATCTTTAGTCTCAGAACCCTCAGACAATGTCTGATCCTTCCGTACATTATAGTGGGGAGTCTTACTTCCTTTCTGACTGGAGGAAACCAAAGCAGATCGGTCGGTGGATTTAGGTGTCAGCATAGCCGAACGACGACTTTCTTCGTTCTGAATATAGGCAAATGCCTCTCTAAGTGACGGTAATGGCTCCATCCCAAGAATTCGACTCCTCACCTGATCGAATTCTGAGTTGAGACCAGCTAGAAATTTAAAGATCCTTTCACTCTCGATATACTCCTTAAAACTAGCCGCATCCGTAGAACAAACAGGGCGATAGTTCTTTAAGTTATCCAGACGTTTCCACATAGTACTCAAGGAGGTATAGTACTGAAGAACCGAACGCTCACCCTGTTCATCCGCCTCAATTTTCCGACGAAGCTCATAAATTTCAGCTATATTCCCTTTCCTAGCATACGTCTGTGCTAATGTATCCCATATGTCAAGTGCTGTCTCCATCTCTAGAAAAAATGCAGCAATACTAGGCTCCATCGAATGCACAAGCAACTCATAACAAGATAATTGTCCACTTCCCACTTCGCATAGGTGGGTTCTTCACGACTAGGTGCCTTAAGAGTGCCATCAACATAACCAAACTTCGATCTACTGCGTAACCAAAAGGTAGCTGGTTGAGACCAAGTAAGGTAGTTCTCTCCATTGAACAATTCTGTGGTAATTTTCGATCCAGGGTTCTCAGTAATGAGGGAATGCTTCTCATGACTTATAGGAGAACTCGCAACGCCGGATTTGTCACCAATCACCCCGTCTTTCGACATTATGAAGGAAAAACAATTGTCACAGAATCGATTGATACGGCAAAGAAGGCGAGCCTAGTCGTCACAGGCACCGTGTTGGTGCAATCGTCCAATTTATGGACAAATCATTGGTCCGTACACGGACCTAAGATCTCGGAGGGATGAAACTTGTGATCAGATCAAGTTGCCGTAGAATACCCACTTGCCGAAGGTTGAGAAAACCAAAAAAAAATGCTATGTATTACTCCAGGAGGGCTGCGATGTGGGATCTGAAGTAAAGGGGCTCACCGAAGGGTTAGAGAAGGGTTGGATGGTGTTTGGTTCAAGCTAACATGACAGGGTGGCTCTCGGTTAGAGCAGGAAGGTGTGGTGCAGTGATGATGAGTTGGGTAGGGCTCGGTCTAGGTTGGAGAGGCCAAGGATGCACTCGGTTGGGGCAGGGGTTTCGGCGCAGCTTGTGGAGACTGCGGCTCAGCCTGTTAGGGTTTGGGTAGGAGGTGCAGGTGGTGTTTGGTGGTGGGTGGTGGTGGCGCAGGTGGTGGTGGTGATTGCTTGGTACAAACCCTAGCTTAGGGTGGCTCTGATACCATGTTGAACAAATATTTTACCAAGCTTAGAGAACACCAATATGTGTCTCCCTCTTTTATTAATAAACAGAATAAAGTAATTACAATTAGATCCACTACAAAGTTATAAAATAACCAACTGAACATGAAAGGAATAAGACTATAAAAATAAAATATCTCAACAATCCTCACGTTCAACTCAGCTTCTACTCTCTGCTATTAGTATATACTAATAGATATATGTATGCGATGTGACACTCCTTGCAACAAGTGAGAAGTTGGATTGGTTTTTTGGTTACTTGTGTAGGCTGGAGAAAAGGCAGTCAGTTGCGGTGTTTCTAATGTGTCTGATATAGATGAGTTATCCTTTCTGAAAGAACTGCATCTCAAGTAAGACCTTTTCCGATCCTTACCCCTTCTGTTTGGATCTCTAAACCATATATATATATATATATATTTATTGTACAGTGAAGCTCTCTAATATGGCTAATACTTGTATTCAGGATTGCAGATGAGCTTGGAGTAAACCGATCCATAATTTCAAGTAAGTCCCAGTTTTGGTATAAGATTCAGCTGCTGTAGTGCTGTATGTTGAAATGAACACTTTGGAGTTGAATTTCTCCATCAGCATTTATAGTACTTTATAATCAATCTATCATTAAATGTCTTTTCAATATCTGATCTTAGTGATAATATCAGTTCCTGATTGTTGGCTGTGTGACCATATGTCCAATGTTATAATATCTCCTAGGAATATGTTGGCCACATGCTAGTAGTTATCGTCTACAAACTACATATCATGTACTTATGCATGTTAAGCTTATATTCCATTCTTACTTATGTCTGATTTGGTTGTCATGTTTTTGCTTGGGAAAAACATTTTGCAGCACACCTAGAAGAACTGGAGCAACTTCTGAAGGGAATTGCTATGATGAAAGAGTTGACTCCACGCACAAAAGACTACTTAGTTTCATTTGGCGAGTGCATGTCAACACGAATCTTTGCAGCATACTTGAATGAAACTGGTGTTAAAGCCCGACAAGTATGTTGTTTTCTTATGATTTATTCTAAATGTTTTGCGCTTCCCAATTTCATATTTCCAAATAACTGATGAAGTAACTTTGAAGTGAAGAAAGTTTACAACCATACTTTTAGACTTATAAATTAGTTTGTGATCAAACATTATGGTCTCATGAGTTTAGATCTGTATATATAATCTAGCCTGCTCTTGGTAAAGTTTCCAAATTGTTAGCCCGTAAAAGGGAGAATATATCATGCAGGGACTGTCATCTTGACTTCATATTTTAATAATTTTTAGGACACCAAACTTGCAAGTCTAAAGTTGCTTGACAATTTTTATTGGAAAATATGTAGACGGCTGTTCTAAAACAAAAAGGAAAAGAGCAAAACTATAATATGGAATTGGAAAGCTGGGTAGAAAGTAGAAACAGATACAAGTTTTTGGTTTCACGTTTAAATTAGCTCCATTCTTAACATTCTCCACAGAGCCGGTTCTGCATTCTGATTCATATCTCTGCTTGTCCTTCTGATCTTTTTTTTTTTGCTTAAAGCTTGTCCTGATCATTTTAGCTTTACTTGTGCATATTGTGTTTTTGCATGATGATACTAGTTAGGGGTGAAAACGGTTCGCTTCGGTCCAATTTTTAGTCAAATCGACCGATTTTGGTTTCAGTTTCGGTTTGGTTTAGTATAAACTTTCGGCTCGGTTTGTTTTTTACACTGCACGAAATTTTTGAAAATCAACCGAACTGAACTGCTTACACCCCTAATACTAGTTAAATCTGTGAAACTGCTTCTTTCATTTGTGCCAATGGTTCCTATGATAGTTTTATAACATTGAATTGGTTAGAAATAAAGGAGTTAAATAGAAAATTTGCTTTCTTAGACTGTTTCATGAATGTCCATAGAAAAGACAAGGAAAACTGCAAAATCCAATCCAATATATCGTATCGTAATTCTGAAACAATAACAGAAAAGGCAAAAATTACATAAAGCAAAAGCAAAAATAACAAAAAAGGCCAGTTGAACGTCATTTCTTGGTTGAATCCGATGACAGTAAATTTTTGTTCCTCTGTACTTTATACCTTACTTGGTATAGCCTTATTGATGTGGGGCTCAAGATAGGGGTGCCTCATTTTCAATTCTATCAGGATTGTGAAAAGTCTTTCAAAGGGTTATGTATATTTTAAGAAGCACCGACCGTGACACACACACGACACGAATCGAATATGTCGACACAATATTTCTCAAAAAAGCATGATACAATACGTCAGGGACACGATTTTTTTTTTTTCTATAATATTTTTTTAAATATATATTTTACCATGTCTAATCAAAATTGGCATAAAAGCACATAAATCACAACTAGTAAGGGCTGTTGGTCACAACTCGCAAGAGGCATAAAGAGCTGCGAACAAAGATCAAAGGTCAGTGAGAGAGAGAGAGAGAGAGAGAGAGAGAGAGAGAGAGAGAGAGAGAGAGAGAGACAAACCATGTGTGTCGAGTGAGAGGAGCAGCTGTTGTGTGTGTGTGTGTGAAGAGGTGTGTAGACTGATTTAAGGTAAGTGTAGGTTTTTATCATTTGTTTTATCCCCCATGTTTTTGTAAAATCGTAGTTAGTTATGAAACTACGAGTTTTCTGTGTGGGAAATGACAACTCACTTAGGTAATAGTTATAGTTTGTTATGAAACTAAGATATTCTATTTCCAATGCCTAGAAGGCTGTCCCCAAGCAACTATATATATATATATACTTCTACAAGCAATGAAAAAGAAGAAGTCGATATTTTTTTGGTACATATTTTTCTGTTGATATTTCTGTGTCTCTATGGTGGATTCCATTGAGTGGTGAAATTCCTAAACCATATATCTCTAGTAAACTCCCTTTGGTGGTTACTCTACAGTGGTGAACTTTTTATTCCTGTTCTTATCTCTAAATGTTTTACCCCCCCTTTTCTGGTGTCACTTATCGGCACTTTTATTAATATCTATGAGTGTCCTAAATCACAGTATCAATTTACTCCTGGTTATAACATGCTGCCCAAATATCTGTTGTACATTAGGCACCATCTTATATCTATTTGTAGTGATAGCTGACTGTAACCCTTGAATTGTTTGGCAGTATGATGCATTTGATATTGGTTTTATAACAACAGACGACTTCACTAATGCTGATATTTTGGAAGCAACTTACCCAGCTGTTGCAAAAAGATTGAATGATGATTGGATTGGTGATCCAGCAATTCCAGTCGTTACTGGCTTCCTTGGGAAGGTCTTCCACTTGTAGTTGCCTTGTATACATTTTCTTTGTTGAAGGAGTCAGAATCTTCTTCTCTTAAGTGGGTCTTTTTTGAGTTTTAAGCTCATATTTTTGGTTAATATGATCGCAGGGTTGGAGATCGTGTGCTGTGACAACATTGGGTAGGGGTGGAAGTGATTTGACGGCCACAACTATTGGTAAAGCTTTGGGGCTGCGAGAAATTCAGGTTAGTGCAGCTAAACCATAAAAACAAAGAAGGATATGTAAAGAAATGAGAGTTAACCACCGGATAATGAGACATTATTCAATAAGGCTACGGGTGATTTGCGGATTTAGGGAAGCAAAAGGAAAAGGAAAGGAAAGGAAAACGAGAAGGAAAACTATTTCTCTTGTGTTTTCCTCCTTACATAAAAAACGTTAGACATAGAAGTTAAAAATTTAATAGTATGACAGAAACTCCATGAAAGAAGAAGAGAAGTGACTTACAAACTTCCAAAGTTTTAATTTAGTTTTACCCTATTTCCTTTTCCTTCCTTTTTTCCTCCCTGTTTTCCTTAGTCTCTGTTTGGTGTTTGGATATAGAGAAAGAAAAGAAAAGGGAAAGGTAAACAAGGAAGAAAACTAGTTCCCTTGTGTTTTCCCTTGCGTTCCCCTTCATGCCTTAGACAACATTAAAAATTAAAGATTATAAAATGTCCAAAATATCGTTGTAAAGTAAGTAAAGGGAGGGAATGAGTCACAAAATTCAAAATGTTAAATTTATTGTTATACTTATTTTCTTTTCCTCCCTATTTTCCTCATCGTTTTTCTTGTTAACCACAGAAAGGAAAAAGCTTTTCCTCCTTGTTTTCTTTTCTTTTCCCTCTCTAAATTCATGGACCAAACAAAAAAAAAAAGTGTTTTCCTCTGTGTTTTCTTTAGTTCCACCTCAATGAGAAAGTAAAATGGAGCACCTAACAATGCATCATCACAGACCAAAAGCTATTCCTCGTCCTCACTAGATCAAAGAACTAAACAGATCATAAGGGGTTCAACTCCGTTGGATAAGAAAATTTTGAGCTTGTAGAATGTATATGGCCATTGCTTGCTTATGCCGGTTGACAGCGGTAGTAGGCAAAAATCAGAATGTTTACCCCTTCGCTATTCGTTGCAGGTATGGAAGGATGTAGATGGTGTTTTGACTTGTGACCCCAACATATATCCACACGCAGAACCTGTGCCATATCTAACGTTTGATGAAGCAGCAGAACTTGCATATTTTGGTGCTCAGGTATCATAACAATATTGGATTAGACCATATCAAAGCATCAGAAAAATGCATTCCATTGTATCCATTATGCTTGCATGGCTAACTAAAGGCCAGGACTTGTGCGGTCTCTCTCTCTCTCTCTCTCTCTCTCTCTCTCTCTCTCTCTCTCTCTCTCTCTCTCCTGGTAGATTTAAAAGAAAAATTGCTTAGTTAAGTGGCTGGGTTTGTGGCAGAATACAACTTTAACTAGTATTAATTTATTTGTCCTAGTTTTATTCAAAGCGCAGGAAATTTTACAAAGCCCAATTTCTGGATACAACCATAGCTTTTTTATACATTGTGTCTTGTTCATTTGCCTTGTCTTAATTCCATGTCTAGCCAAACTTTATGAACTTAATTCAATGGTTTGTTAGCTATAGTTTAAATCTACTCCTCGCAGAAAGAAGCTGGCTGAGGAAAATTGGCTGCTTGTCATTGCCTACCATGACCTATAGTTTTCTGAGTAATTGAAGATACCTGCATGTCCTTATACTTATCCAGATTTGCATATTCTTTCTGTAGTGTTTGATTATCCCTCCAATTACTGTAGGTTTATCTTTTCTGTCAAAATGTTCTTTTAATAATCTCAATCTGTTGTAGTCAACTCGAATGACTGCTTTGATTTATTTATTTTTTTTTGCGATCTTGCTCTTCAAGTTGCAGAGGAAAATGCTGTGATTACCTACTATACCTGTAGTATGCCAGTTTGATAACTAATTGAAGATACTTGCATTCTCTTAGACTTATCTGGTGTAGTGGATGCTAATGCGCCTCAACGTTTTTGCAGTTGTTCTCTTTTAACTTTTTGCAATTATTCTCTCTTAGTTCATGTTTTGATCTCTGCTAACTTCTACAAATTTATCTTGTGTGATAAATCAGATAGCATGACTAAATCCGCTATTAGATGTGTACAGATAGTTTGCTAGATACGGTGTTTTGTGCTTTTCTTTCAGGTCCTTCATCCGCAGTCTATGAGGCCAGCAAGAGAGGGTGATATTCCTGTTAGGGTCAAGAATTCTTATAATCCGACTGCACCCGGTACCCTCATCACTAGAACAAGAGATATGACCGAGGTTTGTAGAACAAGGTTCTTCAGAAATTGAAACTCATTATTGTATGGAGAACATCTTTAGAGCGTAAACCGCCTGTTTTCCAATTTCAGGCAGTACTAACTAGTATAGTTTTGAAACGGAATGTGACCATGTTGGATATTGTCAGCACTCGCATGCTAGGTCAATTTGGATTTCTCGCTAAGGTAATAATGCTAATTGGTGAATCTAGTGGTCTTTGTCTGGAATTGACTTAATTGCTTTTGCAAGTGTAATGGACTATGCTTGATGATGTGTCTGTGCAGGTATTTTCAATTTTTGAAGAATTGGGTATATCTGTGGATGTTGTAGCTACTAGTGAAGTTAGTATTTCCTTGACGTTGGATCCTTCAAAGCTCTGGAGCAGAGAACTGATTCAGCAGGCAAGCGTATGATTCTGTGCTCCATTTTATGGTTAGACTTGTGAATTTACAGTTCCCAATCTTGCCTAGCTTAAGTTTCAAGTATTTACAACCTTCTTTTAAATGTTCCATGTGATCACATGAACTCATTTAACGTGTACACATGCTCCGAAGGAGTGAGGTAGCATGAGCGCCAAAGAGATTATCACATTGTAGGCGGCAATAGGAACCATTGTTTTAACCTTGCAGTTGGAAGCAAATATTGATGAATGGTGTTAATAAAAAACCGAACTAAAAGTGGTAAAATTTGCAAATTAATGATCAATGAAAGAAGAGGATCATAACCAGCATTGCAATAAACCTTCTGTATGGCATTCAGATAGATTCATGCTATACTATTCAGATAAATCCTAAAGCAAGTACCCTATGTTTGAGCCAAACAAAAGCTTAGTTCTAACAAATTTACATAGTGGTAATGTATTGTAATGGATGCTACGCTATGGTAAAGGTCCTAAAGAACATTGCAAGATTTGAAAAAAATAAAAATAAAAATTCTTTTTTCCGGGAAATTGTGGAAGTAATGAGAATGGTTCCGTCAACAATATACTTCTAAGTTCTAACCTAAATACATATCTATACTTCTTTGCAGGAACTTGACCATGTCGTAGAAGAACTTGAAAAAATTGCTGTTGTAAATCTCCTTCAGAACAGATCGATTATATCTCTCATTGGGAATGTTCAAAGGTGCTCGTTGATACTAGAAAAGGTAGCATATAATCTACATTCACACTCAGATTGCCTGCTAACTTTTGTATACTTTTCCCTGTGGTTTTTGTTTTAGTATGATGTTATAATCTTAAGAACTTCGTCATGTACATTGTGATTGTAGGGCTTAACTCTCCCTCAAAAGATGCCTTGTGAGGGGAGGATTACCCAGGTTTATAAGAAGCACATACGGGGTCTCTATTCGAACAATTTCAACACAGCCCTTGGACCACATCAACAAGGAAATCCCAATAAGTTGTAGAGCCCAACCTGACTCTGATATAATGTTGAATTGGAGCATCCAACCCAAAACCAATTGGTAATGGATGGAGTAGCTCCATTATCTTAATATAGCAAGGCTTTAAATTCCCGTTGTGGATTATATAGAAATTGAGAAAGGGATAGTTTTATTATCCTGTTATGCACAATATATATACACACAACCTAGAGTTTAAATATGGAAGGAAATAAACTACAATAAAAGAGAATAAATTGGTCAACATGACCATAAATAAAAGCTGAAAATTAGGCTAACTAAATCCTAATTCCAACACTCCCCCTCAAGCTGGGGCGAAGACATCAACAAGCCCTAGCTTGTGAAGAGATGACTGAAGAAGCCCTGGACCAACAGACTTAGTAAACATATCAACAATTTGTTCACGTGAGGAAACAAAACTTGGAGAAATAACCCCTGACTGAACCTTTTCTCTAATGAAGTGAATATCAACTTCTATGTGCTTCGTTCTCTCATGAAGAACCGAGTCAGATGATAGCATAATCGCAGACTTATTATCACAGAATAAAGTAGATAAGTCCTTCACTGGAAATCCCAACTCATCAAAGGAGAGAACGAAGCCAGAGTAGCTCACACGTGCCTTGAGCCATGGCACGATACTCGGCTTCAGCGGAAGAACGCGAGACAACTGCCTGTTTCTTGCTTTTCCGGGATATGAGATGACAACCACGAAAAGTACATAGACCTGAAGTAGAACGTCTATCACTTTTCGACCCCGCATAATCAGCATCTGTAAAACAGGAGAGACCTGACTGTGTTCCTGCTCTAAAGAAAAGGCCAAGACCTGGACAGGTCTTAAGATAACGGAGAATATGATACACAACATCCAAATGGGAAGAACGAGATGAGTGCATGAATTGGCTCACAACACTAATAGCAAGCGTGAGATCCGGTTTTGTGTTCGTCAAATAGATGAGACAATCCACAAGACGCTGATACATCGAAGGATCTGGCAATAACTCCCCCAATTCTGCAGATAACTTGAAATTTGGATCCATAGGCGAAGAGGCAGGCCTACATCCAAGCATACCCGTATCCTGAAGAAGGTCAAGAGCATACTTCCTCTGAGATAGAGAGATCCCTTGGCAGGACCGAGCCACCTCAATACCAAGAAAGTATCGAAGAGGACCCAAATCCTTAAGCTCAAATGATAGACCGAGATCACATTTTACTTGAACGATACCTGCAATATCGTCGCCTGTAATGATAATATCATCAACATAGACTGAAATGATGATACACTGCCCTTGGGAATTGCGACGAATAAAACAGGTATGATCTAAGTAGCACCGAATAAAGCCCATAGTAAGTACCACATCACTAAACCGGCTGAACCATGCACGGGGAGATTGCTTCAGGCCATAGAGAGATTTTCGAAGGCGACAAACTTTCCCGGAATACTCCCCCTGAGCCCGAAAACCAGGCAGTGGATCTATGAAAATAATTTCAGACAGATCTCCATTAAGGAAGGCATTCTTGACACCCAACTGATGAAGAAGCCAGGATTATGAGGCAGCAAGTGAGACCAGGAGACGGACAATAGTCAATTTGGCCACAGGGGCAAATGTAGCACCAAAATCCTTACCTGGAACCTGAGTGAAGCCCTTAGCCACAAGGCGGGCTTTATACCGATCAATAGTGCCATCAGCCAAATATTTAACACTAAACACCCTTTTACAGCCAACGGTGCGCTCACCAGGCGGGAGAGCCACAAGATCCCACGTCTGATTGCCCTGAAGAGCACCCATTTCCGCTTTCATTGTAGCCACCCACTTAGGATCCTAAAGAGCCTCATGGACAGAACGAGGAATGAAGACTGAATCAACTGCTCTAACAAAGGAGTGAAAAGATCTGAACAGTCCCTGATAAGAAATATACTTGGAAATAGGGTGGTTAATACTACTAGAAAGAAGAAAGTGAGAAGGAGGGCGACGAATACGCGTAGGATAGCGGGGAGAAACAACATCAGGAGCTAAAGGAGAAAGCGAGATACCTGAGTCCGGAGAAGAAGTCGGCGGGGGATCAGGAGAGCGTGGACGACGAGTATATACCTGGGAGGGTTCAGAGGTGATAACCGGGGGTAAGGGGGTATTAGAGACCTCAAGAATAGGAACCGGGCATGGAAGAACAGAAGTATCCTCAACAGTAGGCTCGATGGGAATGGACGAGGAAGATGGAGGAGTACCTGTAAAAAAGGGAACAGTTTCCAAAAAAGTAACATCCAAAGAGTGGAAAAAGTGACGAGTGATGGGGTCGTAGCATCTATACCCTTTAGACATGGATGAATACCCTAGGAATACACACCGAACTGCCTTAGCATCAAGTTTAGTCCGCGTAGGATTCTTATTATGAACAAAGCAGGTACACCCAAATACTCGAGGGACAATAGGAAAGAGGGTGCAATCCGGTTTAAGGATATGAAGAGGAGTCTGTCCCTGCAAAACACGACTAGGGGTATGATTTATAAGGTAAGTAGCAGTGAGAACGGCCATGTGCCAAAAATACTTAGGGACCCCCATACCACATAGGAGACACCTAACCACAGACATAATATGACGATTTTTACGTTCTGCTACACCATTCTGTTCAGGGGTATATGGACACGTAAGTTGTTGGAGAATCCCACATTTATTAAGCTCTGACCTAAGTTCATCTGTTATATACTTCTTACCATTGTCAGAACGAATATTACGAACGATAGTATGAAATTGAGTTTTAACCATTTGCAGAAAATTTCTAAAGTGAGTAAAAACTTCAGATTTTTTCTTCATCAGATAAACCCAAGTACAAGGAGTATATTCATCAATAAACGTGACATAATAATGGTGTTGAGATAGAGCAGTAACAGCCCCAAATATCGATTAAAAGCACAAGGTGCCCTATGCATGCGAGGAATATACGAAGTATGTGTATGTTTGGACAATCCACAAATCACACATTTGAAATCAAAATCCTTGCAAGCTTTATTAAGTGGAGGAAACAACCAACATAAATATTGAAAATTTGCATGTCCCAAACGAGCATGCCATAAGTCTAAAATTTGCAGGGAAAAAACATATTTATTTGAATCTGGTAGAACAAAATTAGTAGAAACTGGCAAAACTGAGGCTTGCAGGCTAGACGAGAACTCCCTTGAAGATAATGAATCACTAAAGTAGTACAGGCCATCACTCTCATACCCCCTGCCAAAAATCTTCTTCAAAGTCAGGTCCTGCAAATAACACGAGTTGGGTTAGAGCACAACAGCACAATTATGATCCTTTGCAATGCGATTGACAGAGAGAAGATTATAGGCAAAATTAGGAACAAAGTACACGGTGGAAAAGGTGATGACTGGAGATAATTGGGCATCACCCTGACTCCGGATGGGAATAGAGGACCCATCAGCGATGCGGACAGACTGATCAATGGGGGTAAAGGAAGAAGTAAACAGAGAAGGTTCACCAGTCATATGATTACTTGCTTCAGAATCCAAAATCTAGGTGGGATGGTCTGACTTACCATGAAGAGCAGTAGGAGTACCTGTAGCAAGAGCAGCAGTGGGACCAGGAGATGAGGAAGAAGCACCTACCCCCAAGTGTGACTGAAGCTGAGCAATCTGAGACTGAAGTTGACTAAAATCAGGTTGAGACGGAACCATCTCAACCACTGCACCAACACGAGGGGCACCCCTCCCACGACCAGCAGCACGGTTCTTGGAGTACTGTTGTTTTAATTCTGGATGGAGATCAAAGCAACGATTGAAAGTATGGCCAAGCTGATGACAGTGCTGACAATAGGGACGGGGGCCGGGAGAGGCACCAAGAGGAAGGCGGGGACCTGAAGGAGCACCAAACTGAGGGTGCGGGCCTGAACGGGTAGCAAAGGCCATCTGATCGGGAACCGGAGGAGGCATAGGAGGTGAAGATAAGATACGACGACGCCTCTCATCACCCTCCACGGTAGCAAAGGCCTCAAATAAAGAGGGCATAGGTGTAGTATTCAAAATCTGAGTGCGAAGAGCCTCGAACTCGGGCTTAAGGCCCATCAAAAACTGATATGTATGACGACGATCAAGCCATCATTAGGGAAGTCACTGATGGGCTCATACTGAGCTAACTCCTCCCACCTAGTCTGAAGGTAGCCAAAGTAATCAGACACAGAGAGTCCCAAGGCGGCTTGATAAGCATGAGAGATATCCTGGTAGAGTTCAAAAATACGTGAGTCAGAGTGAGCATGGGCATACATTTTGTTCAAGGCAGTCCACAGGCCATGAACGGTGGTGTGATAAATAAACATAGTATAGATTCGCTCCTCCATTGAGTTGAATATCCATCCCAAAAGGATACAATTATCGTCGTACTTAGAATCCGTTTCAGCGGGTTTCACCTCTTTACCAAGTAACCACCCGATCTTCCGTTTGCTTCAAAGATAGAGGCGAAGAGAGTTGGACCAAGCATGAAATTTTTTATTATTCAGCAGAACACTAGTGACCCGTTGGGCAAGTGTCAGATGTGACAGAGAGATCCGAGCGAGCAACAATGGGAGTAGTAGTAGTGGCAGTCTTTGAAGGATCAGCCATGGGATCAACCGAGAGAAGCCTTTAAAAACAGCCGAAAGAGAGAAGATGTACTTACGACAAGTGGATTGCACCAGACCCACACAAAAAAATTTGTTCTGCTGGACGAGACGGGGTAACCAGACACACGGTTACCCAATGATGACGAGAGAGAGCACGAAGGCTCCTAAGACATTACCAGGGGCCGGATGAGGCCTGACAGCAGCCGGACAGGCTGCAAGACTGACAGAGAGGGGGCTGGAGGTGCGCCGGCAGCTACTAGGGGTGTCGGCTAGGTTTGGGTGGGATGGAGGTGAGTCGGCAAGGGGCTGGAGATGGTGCGGCTGAACAAAGGAAGGGTGGGCTGAGGATGATCTGACGGTGATGGTGTTGGAGGGGCTAGGGTTTGGGTATATGGCTCTGATAACAAATAGAAATTGAGAAAGGGATAGTTTTATTATCCTGCTATGCACAATATGTATACACACAACCTAGAGTTTAAATATGCAAGGAAATAAACTACAATAAAAGAGAATAAATTGGTCAACATGACCATAAATAAAAGCTGAAAATTAGGCTAACTAAATCCTAATTCCAACAGATTATAATCAACCCCTGCACATGTGGTATGGCTGAGAGCCAAACATGTGGATTAATAGGGTAACGTGGAGCACATGTGGGCAAACTGGGCTGACAATAACCTGCTCTGATACCATGTTGAATTGGAGCATCCAACCCAAAACCAATTGGCAATCAGTGGAGGCACTGTTATAAAGTGGGTCAGCCTAGCCCCAATCCCATTTAAAGTATTATCCACATGACTGTCAGCCTGCTTGGAGATCCTAAAGCGTCAACCCAACAACGAGCCCACGTGATTTTGTCCTCATGGGCTCTCACCGGGCTCTCACCCAAAAGGCGCCTCAATGGTTTGAGGAAAACCAACACTTATGTGCAAGATTTTTTCTCTGTCTGCTTCCGATGTGCGATGTGATGCGTTGACACATTCCAACATCCCCATCTCGATGCATGCACGGTTCTGGCTCTGATACCATGTAGAAAGCCCTGTAGGAGCACATACAGGTCTCAACACGCGTGATGTGGGACAATTCAACAACACTATAAGAATCACCTTAGTTCTATTTGTTTACTTTAGAGAGAGAGGGAGGGAGGGTGGTTGGGAGGGAGTATCCATCATTTTGTTTTACTTCGAACCTTTAATTTTTCCCTTTAGGAGATTAATGAGTATCAGTCTCCCTCTCAGTGAGAAACTCTTCGTTTATTGCTTGAACATTTTACTCCAACCTTGGGGTCTGTTTATGAATGTTGGGGGAACAACTTCCACGTTGTCCTGCTAACAAACTTCTAATTTGTATTGTATCAAAGTTCTTGTTTCATTTTAGTGTTGACTTTGTCTTTATTTACTTCAACTGTAGTCTACAGCCGAGTTTGTGTGTTATTTCTAGATGATGAAAAAAAAAAAAGAAAAGAAAATTATCAGCTTCCATCAGTTCACTTGGATGTTCAAGTAAAATTTACCCGTAATGAAAATGGGCAATCATTCTCGTATGTATTGTCGCTCCAGGACATTATCACGAACCAACCATATCCTTCATCCTTGAGCTGCGTTCTCCCAACACTGCACAGTGATAACTAAATGCCATGAGCACCCAGATTAGCCCTTGAATGCCACTCTGTTTGAGCGTTATCTAGCTGTCCTTTTGTTTATGGCCAACTTAGTATTTGCCTTTTGTATTGATGGGTGCATTTTCTTGCAGGCATTTCATGTTCTTCACACCATTGGAGTCAATGTTCAAATGATCTCTCAAGGTGCATCTAAGGTAAACACACATTAAAGCAATTACTGTTCTCTCTGCATATATATTACTGAAGGGTTGGGCCAATTGATGAGAAGTTCAAATTAATATTCTTCTTGTTGAAACTTCTAACACATCATTTCATATTTTGCTGCCAACCAGGTTAACATCTCATTGATAGTAAATGACAGCGAAGCAGAACAATGTGTCAGGGCTCTCCATTCCGCTTTCTTTGATGGTGATCTCTCAGTGTTAGTGTGCCAACACACATTTGAGAACGGTTCTGTTTCAAGATTGTCAAATTGATGTTGATTGTCTCTTTTTTTTTTTTTTTCCTTGAGAGGGATTGCTTCGGAGTTCGAACTATGCTTAATTTTCCTATTCCTTTATATATGATGTTAAATCTTTAACTTGGGAAATCTTTTGTTGCCTAGTTATATGTCTGTCTATTCATATGTTGTACTTTAGCAGATCTTGGATCATGTAATACTTTGTTTGCAAGATTTTAGTTGGGCATACATGTTTTGAGATCTGTATCAAAGACAGCCACACTCTACTACTTGGTCATTCTTTTCCTCTCTTTGTTTTACATCCTTCCAAAGATTATCTTATTCACCTTCCTATTTTCCAATTGCAATGACTTGAAGAACATTGCAATTGGTTGGCTATGTGGAATTAAGAGTGATTTTTGCCGCTTGTAGCGAGTAACACCAAAACCTTATAATCAAATTAAGTTTTTTTTTTTTTTTAGATTTACTTGATTTGTTGTCTGATGTGTCATTGCATTTCATTGCGAGACTTAGAAAAGAGTAGTTACAATGCTTCACATCACGGTCATTCGCCTATGGATTTCAGTGATATTTTTAACTATACTTAGCATCAGATCATTCAAATACATCACTGGATTGGTTTGCCTATTTCATTTCGTTTACCAAATGGCAAATGATGACTAACGAGGTTTTCCTTTTTTCTTTTTTTAAATAAAAATAATACTCCCTCCGTCCCATTTTATATGTTCATTTTGGGGAATTCAACTATTTAATAGAACAAAAAGAATTTAGCCCTACTTTCCACAATTGTCCATAATCATTGCACTTTCTTTTTTTTGTTTTGTTTTGGTGTTGATTGCAAGGAAGGGTAGTTTGGAAAATTAAGTAAAATTTGCATACTTATTTAGGAAAGTGGACAGTAATTTTGGGACATCCCAAAAAGGAAAGATGGACACATAAAATTAGACGGAGGGAGTAATTAAAACATTTTTTAGAGTTCTTGAATGGATATACTGTAAGATACGTCTAACAAACATTGTTTAAGCTAGAACTAGTTCATTTGTGAATGAAAGAACTGGTTTTCCAAGTAATGAAACAACGTTCAATTCGTTATTTCCTTTCCTTTCTTTAGAGATCTTCTGTGATACATTTTGATGATGCCGAAAATTGGTAAAAGAAATTCAGAGAGAGATATTGGGACACAAGAGTTTGTATGTGGTTCGGTCCCGTTAATAAGGTGACCTACGTCCACGGGTGCGTCAGTGCGCTTCACTATCAGATCACCGGCGGGCTTGGGGAGCCAACAAGTTAAGCGACCCTACTAGTAACACCGACCGGGTATATGCGTATGAGTGTGTAAAACTGCTATTCTCTAGATTCAGAATGCGATCCCCCTTAATGGGGAGTAGGCGATCTCTTTTATAGGTACAAGAGACCCCCTATACATGGTAAGTTCTGCAGATTAGGAAGCCTAATTTGATTACAGTTATCTTGCATAAATTTGGGGGAGTTTCCTAAGTGGTTTAGGAAACTACTATATTCATTCTGTCAATCTTCTAACCGGATTAGGAGACTGATCAAAAACTTGTTGGTCAAGCTGGATTTGCGGAACGCTGCCCTATGCGCCCGGGCTGTGCCGTGTGCACCCCATGCCGAGCGGTTATAGCAAGCAAGCTCGGGATCACGAAATTGTAGGCGCCTTTGTCGGAGCGATCGGGGATCCTCGATGATGTGGCGACTTGACTCCATGACCGGATAATTTTGGACTTATCAGCTGCCCCCCATTTTCGGAGCTGAGGCGAGGCCTCATCGAATAAGATTCAAAAAATTAGTACCGCCCCGGGGGCCGTCCGGTAGAGAGGTCGGATATCTACCCCGGATCATATCGGTCGCGTCAGTCAGCTGGGTCCAGACCGAGCGGTGACCCTGCGGGACCATGGTTGGCATATGCCACATGTCAATTGCTCGTTGGCCTGGTTAGGATCCAGCGAGGTCGGTCTGAAAGTAACTGAGCAGTTGCGTGATAATCGAACCGTCTCATCAAGCATTCAATGCGCGCGCCTTTTGAGGCGACGCTTCACGTGCCCGAGGTGACAGTTGTCAGGCAGTTTCGACGGAAAAGTGATTGAACCATTGGATCTGCTTTGATCTTGGCCGTCCGTGCCCCTTATATAAGGAACACTTGTCCATTTCTTGAATTCCTGCTGCCAAGACGTATATTCCCGAGCGGTTTGAGAGCAAAAAAGTCCTCGTTCAGGATTTCTGAGCCCTTTCTTGCGTTAATTTTTGTAAGTTTCTTTTGCCTCCAAGTTCCTTCTTCCCTCTTCTCTTTTTCTTTCCGAAACGAGGCTGGAAGGAGCGAACCCCATAGGATTCGAGCGGGAGTGGGATTTTTTCCTCCTTAGGTTCTATTCTTTTTTTAGGTTAGGAGGTACCTTAGGCCACTTAAACCGAGCGGTTGTCCCCAGAGTAGTCTTGAGAGAGTGCCACCTAGTGTTGAGGACCTTTTACTCTTTGCCCTTTCGGTTTGTGACCCTGCCCCCTTTGTATATCAGGCTCGGGGTCTTTGACCTATACTTAGGACGTAACCTACTTCCTCACCCTACCACAGGAGTAGCAGAGATGGTGCATTTCGACTTCGATTCTGCTTCCCAATCAGAGGGCGAGATGTTCCAATCGGGAACGCTTGATACCAGCTTGGATCCACCTTCCGCTTCCCCATCTGACCACTAGAGTGAGGGCAGGATTCCCGTTCGTGTATCCAATAATGAGTCTGACCAGGAGGCCCTCGTTGTCTCCATTTCCCGGGGGCGCGGATGATGAGACACCGGGGAGACCTGACCCCGAGGTGGTGTTCGCCTGCGAGTCTACCTCCTCTATCCTGCGCTCCCAAGATCTCGTGCGCATTAGGGAAAGGTATTCTCTTCCTTATGATTGTTCTTTAGCCGTTAACCCCGATGGAGCGCACCTCTACCAGCCAGGCTTTGTCACCCTGTTTGAGGTTGCATTGATAGCTGGCCTCCGCCTTCCATTTCACCCAGTCGCCTGGGACTTCTTGATTTACCTCGGGATTGCTCCCGGGCAGTTAGCTCCCAATGGTTCTTGATGGGGTCAATCTCCCTTTGGCCCCAAGCCTTCGGGTACGAACTCATACTTCAAGAGTTCTTATGGGCGCACCGTTCGTTCCCAGAACACCGAGAAATTGGGTTCTTCTCTTTCGCAAGGCAGAAAAATCATTGTCAACTGCCCGAGCAATAACAAGGGGTGGAAGAGCAAGTTCTTCCAGGTGTCCACCTTTGGTCTTTGCGACCCGGCCCCGGGAACCCAGCTAAGGACTTCCTGGGCTGGGGAATTGAGGGGTAAGACCGCCCGGTATTCCTCTTTTTGCTTTCCTTTATCTTAGAATGTTGTAAATCTGCTAACTGTTTTCATATTTTTGGTTGCAGCTGGGTCGACCAACCCTCCAGAGATCCCCGGGGAGTGCCAGGCCAGGGTCTTAGATTTGGTGGACCTGCCTACCAACATCTAGAACGTGCTGTCCCGGACGGGCGATTTCGTCCAATCCTACTCTCTAGAGGAACCCATCCAAGCTCTCCCAACTTCTCTCCAATCATTCCTGGTAAGTGTCTGTATTTCCGTTCCACATTTCCCTTTTGCTGCCTCCTCCGTTTTCTGACTGGGTAATTTTCTTTTCTGCAAAAATGGCCCCCAAAAGGGATCTGAAGCAGCTGAGGGCCAGGCAGGCCACTGTCGTTGCTGCTGCCACCGCCCAGTTGGCGGTGTGGCACAGGGAAAAAGGCCCGTCGCTGAGGCCTCGGGTAGCGAGCGTCCCCTCTGGTAGATCCGGCACGGGACTGCAAACCGTCCGAAACCTGTGGGGGCATCAACTCCCCAAGTGGTGGTGGTAGAGGAGACAGGACCCCGGACGGACGCACCCTCCGCCTTGCCAATAGGGGGACCTGCTGAGGTTAGGGAGAGGGTGAAGTCCGCCCTAATCCCTAGCCAGGTGGAGACATGCGTAGGCCTGTCTCCCGAAGACTTTCAGGGATGGCTTTACAGCCTTTCTCATCTGGTGAGCTTCTTCGCCTCCCGCACGGTTGCTCTCCCTTTTTTGTTATTTGTCTTGTTGACTGACCAGTCTTTTTCCTTTTGTCGCAGGTTGGCTGCATGGCCGCCGGGTCCGAGTCTCTCATGTCTTCTTTGGCTGGGAGGGCCAGCACCATCGAAGCTGCCTTGTTCAAGGAGCGGGCAGAATCGGAGGCCGGGTAGACTGCCCTGGCCATCAAGAAGGACAAGACAAAGGCCTTGGCCTTAAGCTTGGGTGCAGCCCAGGCAGATCTGGGGGCTGCTCAGGTCGATTTAGAAGCTTCCCGAGCCCTCACAGCGGCAGCTGAGGCCTGAGCAATGGCCGCAGCTGAGGTGACGGCCGCCGGGGCCACGGAAGAGGCGTTTGATGACGGCTTCTTCCAGGGCTACGAGGATTTGAAACGGCGAGTTGCCCGGGATCACCCCGAGTGGGACATCTCGTCCTACGAGGGGATTGACTCGGACTACTGGGACGTCGGTCCCGCGATTGGTGTGGATCCTGTTGCTGGTGCTGGAGCTGCTGAGCCTGCCCCGGGCGGGGGCTTGGGAACTGGAGATGGAGCTGCCCCAGAAGAAGGGGCAGGGGAGACTGAGGATGTGGTCGAGGTGGATGACTAAGGTCCCAGACTTGTTTTCTTTTTGCGTTGTAATTTGTTTTTGGGAGGCTACTATAACTGCCCCCTAGGCCCTGTACAAATAGTTTTTAATTAATGAGAGGGTCCTTAAGACCAACTTTTCCATTAATTGTTTACTATTTCTGCACTTGTGCCTGTGTTTGCCAATTCCCGACCGGTTTTGACCGATCTAACTCCCTGCCTTAGCAAATGGTTTAAGACCGTAACCGGTAGAATTCTTGGTCCTCTTGACGCATTTTAAAGGTCCCGCCCGGTGTACTTTAGGAGCTTGCCCTGTTTTACCGTCCGGACGGTTTTCCTCTGATCACTGTAGGTATTTAGAACGTTAGGATTCCTAGCCCTATTAATGACCGGTGTGATTTCCTGTTTTGGTCTGGTATCCCCCTGCCCCCAAGCATTTTGCTAAGGCAGGAGTGTAGGAGTAGGGACCGTAGGAAATTGACCTGGAACATGGTTGGTTGCAGGGTCTTTTGAGGCTTGCCATCATCAGCCACCTAGAGGGTTTGCCCCCATCGTCGGTTGGACCTAGGCGAAGCCTGTGCCTCGGGGGGTTAGGCCCGAGGTCTTTTTGTGCCTTGGTATTGGGCCAAGGTCTTTTGTGCCTCGGGTATAGCCCCGAGGTCTTTTTGTGCCTTGGTTTTGGGTTAAGGTCTTTTATGCCTCGGGTATGATCCCGAGGTCTTTGGAGGAGCTTCAGGGTTAGGCTCGAGGTCTTTCAATTTTGCACGGAACACTGTTAGGAATAATTTCACGAAGTAAAATAGAAAACCTTTATTTCATTTAGAAATTTATAGTGATTGCTCGAGTAGAGCTACAAACAATCCTAGCCAGTGCTAACCCGCTCGTCCCTGAGCACTACTGAAAGTATTTGCGGAGGTGTTGTATGTTCCATGGGTGAGAGAGCTCATGCCCGTCCAAAGTTTGTAACCAATAGGTGCCCGGTCGGTTGACCCTTATGACTATATATGGTCCTTCCCAGTTTGGCCCCTGCTTCCCGTGGCTCGGGACTTTGGTAGACTGGTTTACCGCCTTCAGGACGAGGTCTCCCACTTGGAAACCCCGATGCTTGACCTTGGTGTTATAGTACCGGGAGACTCTTTGTTTGTACGCTGTCACCTTTAGATAGGCTCGGTCTCTTTTTTTTTCTACCAAGTCAAGTTCAGTTCTGAGGGCCTCTTCGTTGCTCTGATCGTCAAAGATTGCCACCCGATAAGAGGGCAACCCGAGCTCTATGGGGACCACCGCCTCGAAGCCGTAGGTGAGTGAAAAAGGTGTTTCGCCTATTGTCGCTCGGGGAGTTGTGCGGTAGGCCCACATGAGGGTTAGTAGTTCCTCTGCCCATAGTCCTCTGGCATCTTCAAGCTTTGTTTTAATTGATTGAAGAATAGTTCGGTTGGTCACCTCGGTTTGGCCATTGGCCTGGGGGTGCTCGGGGGATGAGTAGTGATTGGATATCCCGTAGCCCGAGCAGAATTGCCTGAACACCGGGGTGTCAAATTGCCTACCGTTGTCACTAACCAAAACCCGGGGGATGCCGAACCTGCTGAGGATGTTCCTCTCCACAAAGTTTTCCATTTTCTTCTCGGTGATTGTTGCCAAGGGCTCGGCCTCAGCTTACTTGGTGAAGTAATCCACGGCAATGACAACGAACTTAACTTGTCCCTTTCCCGTTGGTAGGGGACCGACAATGTCAATGCCCCACTGAGCGAACAGCTAGGGGCTAAGGATTGGTGTTTGAAGTTCTCCCCGACGGTTTATCATGGGAGAAAATATTTGGCACGTATCACACCTCTTGACGTATTCTTGAGAGTCTTTGGCCATGGTCGACCGATAGTAACCTTGCAGCAGGGCTTTGCGTGAGAGTACCCGGCCTCCGATGTGGTTTCCGCACACCCCTTTATGGATTTCGTACAGTATTGCTTGGACCTGTGCAAGGTGGATACAACGGAGGTACGGTATAGAAAATCCCTTTTTGTAGAGGATGCCATCAATGATGTGGTACCTTGTCGCTTGGTATTTAACCCAACCGACTTCTTCCTTTTTGTCTGGTAACGCGCCTGTTGCCAGAAATACCATGATTGGGTCCATCCAGCTAGGTTCTAGGGTAGCCGGTTCGACCTCCATGCATTCCGAGTTGAACATACTTGGCTCGGGTAGGTACTCTATCCTTATCCCGGGCAAGTCTGACTCAGAAGATGAAGCAAGGCGGACTAACCAGTCGGCCCTAGTGTTTTCCTCCCTAGGTATCTGCGTGACAGAGAACCCCCGAAGTTTCTTTGAAACTGCTCGAACAAGGGCTAGATAAGCCACCATGTTATGCTCTCGAGCCTCATACTCTTGATTGACTTGATTTACAACGAGCTGAGAGTCGTTGTACCCTTGAATTTGCAGTGCGCCTATTGAGGTTGCCTTTGTAATCCGACCAACAAGGCTTTGTACTCGGCCTTGTTATTGGAGGCTTTGAATTCGAACCTGAGCGCGTACTCGAGTTGGATCCCATCGGGCGTGGTTAAGATGATCCCTGCTCCGCTGCCCTGTTTGTTGGAAGAACCATCCACATAAAGTACCCAGGTTGGGATATATGTGAATTCAACAATGAAGTCTGCCATTGCTTGTCCCTTGACCGTTGTGCGAGGTCTGTTGACCACTTCAAATTCCTTGAACTCCAAGGCCCATTTGACGAGCCTTTTCAGGCTTACTCAAGATCTTACGGAGGGGCTGATCCATAAGGACCACGATAACGTAGGCCTGGAAATACGGGCGAAGTCTCCGAGCTGAAGTGATGAGGGCGAAGGCGAGTTTTCCAATGCAAGAGTATCTACTTTCTGCGCCTTGAAGTGCTCGGCTTGTGTAATAGACTGGGAATTGTATCCCATGCTATTCTCGAATGAGTGCCGAGCTGACAGCCGAGGGTGACACCGCCAGGCATAAGCACAATTCCTCGCCTGGCGCGAGCGTTGAGAGTAGAGGGGGCGATGTCAAGTACTTCTTGAGTTCTTGGAACGCTTCCTCGCACTCTTTTGACCATTGAAAGGCCTTACGAAGGATCTTGAAGAATGGCAGACACCGGTCGGTGGCTCGGGACATAAATCTGTTTAGTGCGACCACAGCCCGGCCAAACTCTGTACTTATTTGGTTGACCTGGGTGATCGCATATTTATGATGGCTTGAATTTTTTCGGGGTTCGCATCAATCCCCCGCCTGCTGACTAGGTGCCCAAGAAACTTCTTGGACGAGACGCCAAATGTGCACTTGGCCGGGTTCAACCTCATCCCGAACTTTCTCAAAATGCTGAAGGCCCCGGTTAAATGCCCAAGATGGTTAGACTCGTCCCGGCTTTTAACCAGCAGATCGTCAACGTAGATCTCCATGGATTTCCCGATCAAATCCTTAAACATGTGATTGACCAGGCGCTGATAGGTTGCCCCGACGTTTTTGAGGCTGAACGGCATGACTTCGTAGCAGTCGACCCCCTGATCTGTGATAAACGAGGTTTTCTCTTTGTCCCCGGGGTACATGCTAATTTGATTGTACCCGGAGTAGGCATCCATGAATGAGAGGAGCGAATGACCGACTGTGGAGTCCACGAGGGGATCTATCCTGGGCAGTGGATAGCAGTCCTTAAGGCAGGCTTTGTTCAGATCGGTGAAGTCCACACACATCCTCCACTTCCCGTTGCTTTTCTTGACCAGTACTACGTTTTCTAATTAGTCGGGATAGTGGACCTCTTGGATAGATTTTGCTTTGAGGAGTTTATCGACCTCCTCACGCACTACCTTCTGCCTCTCGGGGTCCATTCCCTGTCTCTTCTGCTTCACAGGCCGGGAGTCTGGGTTGATATTGAGTCGGTGAGACATTACCCGGGGGTCAATCCCGGGCATGTCTTCATGACACCAAGCAAACACATCTTGACTCTGGCGCAGGAATTGAATTAGTTTCTCCCTAAGGCCAGGCTCCAGAAGGGTGCCGATAGTGACTGTTTGGTCGGGGAGTTGCGGGTCTAGCACCACTTGTTCCAGATCCTTGATCGGTCCCACTCTGTCATTATGATCCCTCAGGTCCATCTCCTGGACATTCAATGTTTCGCCGATGGCCTCCCGGCGCAGAGAGCTGACATAGAAACTCCGGGAGATGGCTTGGTCTTTGTGTAGGCTCCCGGACCCTTGGGGGGTTGGGAATTTAACCACCAGGCTGTACGTTGATACGACCGCCCTGGCCTTATTGAGGGTTAGCCTTCCAAGGATGACATTATACGCGGATGGAGCTCCACGACCACAGAGCTCACCAGTACAGATGCCTGCTGAGGGTAGGCTCCCATGAGGACCGGGAGGTCGATGGTACCGAGCGGTTGGGTGCTGGACTCGTTAAACCCTACCAGGGGAGTGGCCACTGGTCAAAGCCGATCCCAAGATATCGATCGAATACCAAGACAAACATGATGTCGGAGGAGCTGCCCGTGTCTACCAACACCCTTTTAATCATGTAGTTTGCTACGGAGAGTGTCACCACCAGCGGATCATCATGAGGGTAGTGCAGGCCTAGCATGTCCTCGGATGAGAACGTCAACACGTCGGTTGGGGGAGGGCGGGTGGATTGGACATGTCAGACATCCGATTGAGATGCCCGGGCATGCCTCTTCCTGGCCGACTGTGAATCCCCTCAGCCCAAAATGCCTCCGGAGATTACATTGGTTTGCCTGAGGGGTCGCGGTTGCTCGGGAGCCTGGGTTTCTTGCTGAGGTCGTCTATCTGCTGCCACAAATTCAGCTAGGTGGCCCTGCTCGATCAGCTTCTCAATAACAATCTTAAGCTTAAAGCAATCCTCTGTGTCATACCCATGGTCTTTGTGGAGGCGGCAAAACTTGTCCCGGTTCCTCTTACCGAACGGGCTTTTCAACTTGGCGGGCTCCTGGAGTAGCCTCTGGATCTCTGCGGCGGCCATAACTTCGTGGATTGGCTAGGAAAGTGGGGTGAAGGTAATCGGGGCCTGATCCCGAATGCCTCTCTGCTGAACTGGCCTGGGCTAATTTCCCGGACCCTTCTCGAAGTCTTCCCGTTTCCGTTTAGCTTTCGGGGATTCTTCTCCCGTAAAGCTGGCGCTCTTGGACTTCAAAAACTCCTTCGTATCGATGTATTTTCTGACCTTCTCTGAGAGTTCCACCAGGGTTGCCGGTCGGTCACGGTGGAACGACGCAGCAACTTTGGTGTGTTGAACCCCTGAGCAGAAAGCCATGATTGCGGCCATTTCGTTCAGGTTGCGGATCTGAAGCCTCTACTAATTGAAACGCTCCACGTACTCCCTCAGGGACTCCTCCTTTCGCTGCTTGACGGTAAGCAGCTGGGTGTCCGATTGTGACCGGTTGAGCTCCCCACAAACTGGCTGATGAAGAGCTTGCTCAATGTCTTAAAGTCATCAACCGTTCGGGGTTTCAGAGCCTGGAACTAGTGCGCGGCTAGGCCTTTAAGGGTACTAGGGAAGGCCAGGTGACAAACACTGAATATTGCACATTCATGTGCCAATATAATAGACATAGTGCTCATTTAATCCCCCAAATTCCTAGTTTTACATGCATATTTGAATTAATATAATTTAACAGTGATGTCACTCAAATGCGTGTAAATATGTGTTTTTACATATTTTATATGTTTAGGTAAAAATGAAGTGAAATAAAGGGAAGGAAAGAAGTAGCAACCACACCATAGTATATTCATATGAATAGTAATGAATAGTGAATAAACAGTAAAAATTACTGTTTGAATAGGAAAAATCCAAAAAAAAAAAAAAAAAAAAGAAGAAGAACGGAAAAACACATCCAAGCAATTGCTTGGATGTGGACTTTTTTTATTCGTTTCTTGTTTTCTTCTTCCTTTCCTTCTTTCACTCCCTCTCTCTCTCTCTCACACACACACACACACAATTGTGCAGGTTTAAAATTTCAAACTTGTCAGAGCGCCGAAGAAATTGGGATGCACGCGAGAAGAAAAAAATGGCAAGGTTCAGTTCAGTGACGAATGGGATGATGATTTTCATCATTCCTTCGTCTATAAAATGGAGAGAAAGACAGAAGCTCCAAAGGCAACACACAACAAGCACAGCTTCACAATCACTGTTAGGGAGAGAATAGTTTAGGGGAGGTTATTATGTGAGCACTTTATATTGTCCCTAGAAATAGGAAACTTTAATTTTTCTTTGCCTTTTCTAGTTCTAGTAGTTGTAAAATTTTACTTTTATGTAATTGATGATTTCATGTTCAAAAATATGTAGCAAAACTTTGTGTACTGTATTTCTTAAATTTAAAATATTTGTTTTCTTGTATTACATTTGTCAATTTGTAGTAGTAAAATATTCCTATTTAAAATTAGATTTAATATTTCTAGTCTAGTAGTACTTATAGTTGCCCCCTAAAATAGTTAGAAACTCCAAATTTTCAATTTTTATAGCAATATTATTATTCACTAGAAGACATATTTTGCAAGTAAATATCATATTTCTTAGCCACGTAGTTGTTGTAATCATCTAGCAAAGCCCCAAGCACACCATATTCATATCTCACTCCAAAATTAGATTAGAATTTGGTTTGGCTTTACTGGTGTTCTTGAAGTTCAACCACTGTGACCCCACAAGAAGTTAAAGTTAAAGGTTTAGTATTTTATTTTTGACTCAGTATTTCCAGTTATGTATATTTTATTAGTCTAGTTGTACTAAACTTTGCTATTTTGCAGATTCCACAAATTCAATCCCAGCTCATGTTAAGTAAAGAAAATAATATATAATATTAGTTTTCACCCTTACCTTGGTTTTACAACTTTAATTTTAATTAGACGGTGATTGCGTGCACCTATTTAATTTATCTTTTATTTTTATTTTTAAGACAGTTTCAATTCCAAAATGGTATGCTAAAACTTTAATTGGGGATATGTAATAAAAATTTAGAAACCACAGCTTTTGTGCACTAATCTTAAATGAGTAAATTTATCTGGATGGGTTGTTTTTCCATTTATAGTAAAAAATATCTATGTATCTATAGGTTATGACCATTTAACATGTTTATATACTATGGCTATATTGGGCTCAAAAGAGTACATATTTGAAATTAAAAGCCTAATTATGTGGATTGTCAAAATATACCTTTTGTCATAAAAAACACCTAGCATACTCAAACAACTCATATGACAAAGTTAATATTTCAAATATGTGTATATATATTTCTATCCAATAATGGATAGACAATTGTGTAGTGGCAGAGTGGTGGGGACTGGACGCCGAATAACCCACGTCCGCGGCGGGGCACGGTTCGAACCTGGCTACTGCCCAATTGCCTTTTTATTTTTCTTTAAAGCACATGACATCGTTTCATATCAAACCTGACACACTTGATATGACCCTGACTAGTGAAAGTTTATTTTTAAATAAAGAATGACTTTGCGGTCTTAAATGCCAAACATTTTTCAAATGCACAAAAGTTGTGGGATCTAGTGTTGGTTTGCGTATTCCCAATTCCTTTAAATCATTTCCCCCTAGTTAATTAATATTTCCTGTTTTATAATAGTTTTGCTTAAATATCTGTATTATTTCCATCTTTTGCTATTATTAAATCTAAAAAGTTTATCTCACAAAAATTTAGCTTTTATATATTTTTCTTCATTTTCTTACTAGCATGTTAGTTAATTTATTTTGCACTGTTAAAATCTTTACCATAAACTGTTAAGAAAAAAATAGCTTTAATTACTTTTATTGCAAACATATAAAAATTAGTAGTTTAGTAAAACCCCACAAAAATCCATCATCTTTTATTTACTTTTTAGTGACAAAATAGTTATCTGCCTAACTTTATAAAATTTTATTCCGTTCCCTGTGGGTTCGACCTGGACTTCCAGAACTTTATTACTTGTACGATCACCTACACTTGGGTGTGATAAGAAAACGCGTCAATAGGATGTCGTCAAGTTTTTGGCGCCGTTGCCGGAGAATGGTTAATAAAAAATAAATAAATAAGTTAGGTTTAAAACTATTTTCTCCTACTATATCTATATCTATATCTATATCTATATATATATACCTATTCTACTTTATAAATATTCTAGTTTTCTTTTTTTAAAAAAATGATAACATAAGAAAAATTAAAAAATTTAAAAACTATATATAATTTCTTTCCTTGTGAAATATATATATATATATATATATAAGTACGTAAGTGTATATCTTCTTTAAAAAAAAGCATATATTTATATACATATATAAACCTATCTTCTAAAAAAACATAAAAATAGAAAATATATTAAAAAAAAGAGTTTTATTAGCTAATAATAATCATAATAATATTATTATCAGTTAGTTTTCACTTACTTCTTATATCCTTAGATACTACTGAGGCTTTATATCAAGTACCACATAATTCTAATATTTCTACTGATTCATCTAGTATACAATTTCCTAGAATAATGGCAGAAATTGTTGGACCAGAAGGAATCGTTGATGATGCTCATAGTGAGCAGGGGGAAAATATACCACAATTTGTTTTACCAGAACGTGAACAACATCATTTACGTGATTTATTTACCCCAGAAAGAAACATCACTCCTTCTTGCATCACTCTACGTAGACACACAGGAAATTTTCACTTTAGACATGACATGATTCCACTCTTACCAACTTTCCATGGAATGGGGTCAGAACGTGCTTATCTTCATATTCGTGAATTTGAATAAGTTTGTAGTACGTTCTCTGATCAAGGCTATCCTATTGAAATAATCCGTCTTAAGCTTTTTCCTTTTTGTTTAAAAGATAAAGCTAAAGCTTGGCTTTTATCTCTCCATCCTGGATCTATAACTTCATGGCATGATATGAATGAAGCCTTTCTAAAAAAATTTTATCCAAAAAATTTAACTAATAGCATGATGCGTCAAATTAAACTTTTTACTCAAAAAGAAAAGGAACCATTCCCTAAAGTTTGGGAACGTTTTAAAGATCTCCTACTAGCTTGTCCACATCATGGATTTGAAAAATGGCGTCTAATTAATTTCTTTTATGAAGGATTAGAACCAAAATCAAATAAATTAGTTGAAACTATGTGTCAAGGAGAATTTTTTAGTAAAACTGCCGACGAAGCTGAATCATATTTTGATTGGCTTAGCAAAAATGCTTCCCAGTGGGAAAAAGAAGAAATTGGTAGGACGAAAAAAGCTAAAAGTTTATACCAATTACAGTCAGAAGATGAATTAACACTGAAATATGAAGAATTAGCACGTAAAGTAGAAGCTATAACAGTAGAAAAAAATAATCTACCTAAGAAGAAAAGAGAACTTTGTGACAGTTGTCATACTTTAGGATACTCTGCGAATGAATGTCCTAATAGTTCAAATTGTCAGAAAACAGCTCCAGCAGATATAAACGCTGTGAATAATTATAGGGGTCCCCAAAACGCCTATGGTAACTCATACCAATCTAATTGGAGAAATCCTCCAAATCATATGTATACAAAAGAGGGTATTCTACAATTTTAAACTCAACACCAACCTCCTCAAAATAATCAATATTTACCTCCTCCGCCTCAATTTCAACAAACACAAAATACATATCCTAATACACAGCAAAATTCTAATGTTTATGTGCCTCCGCACAAGAAAGTGCAAGAAGAGCCTTTACAGTCTATAATGCAACAATTAATACAAATCATGGGGAAACTACAAACATCTATGGATAGGATTAATAATCAACACGATTCTAAAGGAAAATGCATTTTTTCTGCCCAACCACAACCTAATCCAAGGGGACAACCACAAGGTGATCCCTCAACTTCTGGTAATAATCAACATGAACAAGTAAAAGCTATAACTGTACTAAGAAGTGGTAAGGCTGTTGAACAAGAAATTTTACCTTCTTTAGAAGAAATTGAGCATACAAATAAGGAAGATAATATGATAGAAATTGAGGAAGAAATAGATGAAGATAAAATTACCAATGAAGTTGAAGTTGAAACCTTTGAAAAACAACAAATTAATCAAGAAAATGAAACATCTTATTTACCAGTGGAAAAAGAAACAGAGGAAACTTCTGAATACTCTCCTCAAATTCCTTATCCACAACATTTAAGAAAACACCAAAATGATAAGAATCAAGAATATTTAGAATTATTTAAACAAGTGCATATTAATATTCCTCTCTTAGATGCAATTTATCAAGTACCTGCTTATGCAAAATTCTTAAAAGATTTATGTACTGTAAAACGTAAGCAAAATGTACAAAAGGATGCGTATTCTGCTGACTTCGTTGAAGACCCAGGTACACCAACAATATCGTGTATTATTGGAAATCACAAAATTAATCACGCACTCTCTGACTTAGGAGCTAGTGTGAACTTGCTTCCTTATTCTGTTTATCAAGAACTTGGATAAGGTGAGCTAAAGCCTACTCGCATGGTATTATAACTTGTTGATAGATCTACAAAATACCCGCGAGGAATTCTCGAAGATGTTCTTGTCAAAGTTGAAAATTTTATTTTCCCAGTAGATTCTATCATCCTTGATACAGAACCAGTATTAGATACTAATGTGCAAATACTAGTCATCTTTGGAAGGCCCTTCTTGGCTACCATTGATGCCACTATTCGAAGCCGTAGTGGTATGATGACTGTAGTATTTGGAAATATGACTTTAAATATTAAAGTTTTTTCTAATCCACAACATCAAGAAGAAGATGAGAATATTGAAGAAGTTCATGCTATTGAATCTCTATCACGAGAATATTTTAACTTGACTTGTTACAATGATCCAGTAGAATCTGTTATTAATAACTCTATTCAGAAGCTAGACAGTAATAATCTACAAGAATATCTTATGAGTCAAGTATGTTTTAATGAAGATTCAACAGAAGAAATAATTCAAGAAGCAATGTGGACCACATATTTTGAACCTTTACCACCAAAGATTACATTAACACTTCCATCTAATTTACAAACTCTACAGTTGGAATTCAAAGAACTCCCTAAAGAGCTTAAATATGCTTTCCTTAATAATAATAATACTTATCTCGTAATAATATCATCTCTTCTAGACTCTAGTCAAGAAAATAAACTCATTAGTATGCTTCAGAAGCATAAAAGTGCCATTGGTTGGAGTATAGTAGATTTAAAAGGAATAAGCCTTCCATATGCACTCACAATATATATCTTGAAGAAAATGCTAAAAACTCAAGAGAAATGCAAAGAAGACTTAATCTGATTATGCAGGAAGTAGTTAAGAAGGAAGTTCTCAAGCTACATGGGCATTATATATTCAATATCCGATAGTAAATGGGTAAGTCCAACACAAGTTGTGCCGAAGAAAGCAAGAATTACAATTGTTCCGAATTCAAAGGGAGAATTAATTCTCACTCATGTCACTATTGGATGGCGTGTATGCATAGACTACAGAAAACTCAATGCTGTAACTCGTAAGGATCACTTTCCTTTACCTTTTATGGATCAAATGTTAGAAAGAATAGCGGGTCATAAGTATTACTGTTTTCTAGATGGTTATAGTGGTTACAATCAAATAGAGATTGCACCAGAAGATCAGGAAAAAACTACTTTCACATGTCCATTTAGAACTTTCGCCTATCGCCGAATGCCCTTTGGTCTTTGCAACGCACCTGCGACTTTTTAAAGGTGTATGCTAAGTATTTTCAGCGATATGATAGAAAAAAATTTAGAAATCTTTATAGATGATTTTTCAATTTTTGGCAAAACCTATGATGATTGCCTTAGCAATCTTCAAAAAGTTCTCCAGATATGTGAAGAAAAAAGTTTAGTTTTAAATTGTGAAAAATGTCATTTTATGGTCACTAAAGGAATTGTCTTAGGACACATTATTTATGAAAAATGGAATACAGGTAGACAAAGCCAAAATAGATCTTATCGCTAATTTACCTATTCCCAAGACTGTAAAAGACATCCGTTCATTCTTAGGACATGCAGGTTTTTATCGCCGATTCATAAAAAATTTCAGTACTATTTTCAGACCTCTATGTCAATTATTGGCCAAAGACACACCTTTTGAATGGACTAAAGAACGTCAAAACTCCTTTGAGCAATTAAAAAGCATCTCACTGCACCTATTATGCAATCTCCTGATTGGAGTTTACCATTTAAATTAATGTGTGATGCTAGCAACTTTGCCATTGGAGCTGTCCTAGGGCAGAGAAAGGATAAAAATGCATCAGTTATATACTACGCCAGTAAAACTCTGGATAGTGCTCAAATGAACTACTCTAATACTGAAAAAGAATTGCTAGCCGTGGTATTCGCCCTTAATAAATTTAGACAATACTTGATTGGTTCCCCTATTGTCTGTTTTACTGACCACTCAGCTCTTAAATATCTTCTTTCAAAGAAAGACAGTAAGCCTAGGCTTATTAGGTGGATACTCCTACTACAGGAATTTAATTTAATAATTAAAGACAAAAAAGGAGTAGAAAATGTGGTAGCTGATCACTTATCCCGCCTCACCTTTGAGGATAATACCAGTGAACCCTTACCTATTCAAGACTCTTTTCCTGATGAACAGTTTTTTTCTGTGACTTCCCTGCCATGGTACGCTGATCTTGTTAATTATTTAGTAACTGGAAAAATACCAAGCAATTGGTAATCACCAGATAAAAAGAGATTCCTAGCTATTGCTAGGCATTTCTACTTCGATGACCCATATCTGTTTAAATATTGTGCCGATCAGGTAATTAGGAAATGTGTTCCTAATGAAGAAATCGAAAATGTACTTTTCATGTGTCATTCGTCCTTTTGTGGAGGACATTTTTCATCTCGAGTAACTGCCATGAAAATTTTACAAAGCGGTTTATATTGGCCAACTCTATTTAAAGATTCATATTTATATTATAAGGCTTGTAACCGCTGCCAAATGTTGGGCAGTATTACGAAAAGAAATCAAATGCCAATGACCCCTATAATTACAATTGAAATATTTGATTGTTGGGGCATTGACTCTATGAGACCTTTTCCTCCATCTTGCCAATATGAATATATTTTATTAGCAGTCGAATATGTTTCAAAATGGGTAGAAGCTATTCCTACAACAAAGAATGATCACCGTACAGTTATTGCATTTTTAAAAGATAATATACTTTCTCGATTTGGAACTCTAAAAGCAATAATAAGTGATCAAGGAACTCATTTCTGTAACAAGTCATTTGAAAAATTAATGAAAAGATATGGAGTGACCCATAAAGTGTCAACTGCATACCATCCACAAACAAATGGACAAGCTGAATTAGCTAATAGGCAAATTAAGCATATTCTCGAAAAAACTGTTGATTCTAATCGTAAAGATTGGTCTTCAAAATTAACAGATGCTTTGTAGGCATATAGAACTGCTTATAAGACCCATTTGGGGATGTCTCCATATAGACTTGTCTATGGAAAAGCTTGTCACCTACCAGTAGAATTAGAACATAAGGCATATTGGGCTACTAGAACTTTAAATTGTAATATTGAAGAGGGAGGAATTTTAAGAAAATTACAATTAAGTGAGCTTGAAGAAATTCGTAAAGACGCATATGATAATGCTCGAATTCATCAAGCAAGAACTAAAATGTATCATAATAAGAATCTTTTGTGCAAAAGATTTACCCCCGCGCAAAAAGTTCTATTATATGACTCAAGACCACATCTTTTTAGAGGAAAGATGAAATCTCGATGGACTGGTCCATATATTGTAAAAAAAAATATATGTTTATCCTTATGGAACTATCGAGATTAAGGACCCTAAAGATGGAAATACATTTAAAGTTAATGGACATAGATTAAAGCCATTTTTAGAAGGATTTGAACCTGAGTTGGAGTCCATTCCTTTGGAGGACCCCAACTATAATGCTCCTTAATATTTTAAAACATAATTGGTATAGGACATAGTGTATCAGAGTATTTATATTTTCATAAGTCGTATACTTTTAATTAGATTACTTTTTATATATTAGTTAATTTGGTCATTATTATTCTACCATTTCTTTTTGTATTTCTTTTTATTACAGGTGTTATCCTTAGTTTTTTTTTTTTTCTCATCTCACTCATTGAGGACAATGTCAGACTCAATTGGGGGGGACAGTTTCACAATTAACACCTGTTTGTTTATTTTATCCTTATTTCATAAAAAAAAAAAAAAAAAAAAAAAATCTTTTTAGAGAGAGATACACTGAAAAAGAGAAAATGGCTTTATATAGGGCTTTGAACCCTAAAAACTTTACCCATCTCTCTTTTTCCTTTCTTTTTCTTCTTCCTCTCTTTCCTCTCGCCGCGATCTCTCTCTCACTCTTTGCAACTCTCTCACTCTCTTCCCCCAATCTCTCATTTTTTTTTTTTAATTTTCTTCGATCCAAAATCAAGATCCATTCTACTGATCACTAAAAGTAAGATCTATAATCCAGAGAAAAGCTTGATTTTGATTTTATTCTCTATTTTTCCGATTCAGCTTATATTTTTATTTTTATTTTAGATTTTTATTTTCTCTCTTTTCCATTATTTAACAAAAAAAATGATATTCATAAGTTGTAGGTACCCACGCACCAAAGAGCTTGGAAATATCACTCGATCTACGTCCCTACCAGGTTTTCAGATTTTCAAGAGACAGGTGATATTTTCCCATTTCTTTGTAAACAAAAAAAAAATGGACGACGAACTAGCTATTGATCTTATGTATTTTGAACTTTACCTTGTCATTTTCTTAATTGCTGTTATGATAATGCTGCGTTGCCCTTGTTAAAAAAAAAAATCAAATATACATATGATAAAAAGGAGAAAAAGAAGAGGTTGGAATGAATTGCGCAAACACTCCAATCACATGCTTAGAACAAATACACCCCAAATCTCCTACTCATCTTAATTTCTAACCTACCAGTCAAAGTCCTAATGATTTAAAAGAAATTGATTTTTAAATTTAAGTGATAAGGATGTTCTCCACGGTAGATCGCTCTTCTAATGCTAAGTATTCTTTCATGAGACTTATTGTACTCCAAATGCCTATATATTGAGTTTTTAAAATGGAAGCAATTCCTCTACCTTTGCTTCCCTAACAAGTGAGATGTTCTCTACACCGGTTTCTGAGAGTTTCTCATTAAAAGAGTGAAATTCTAGTGAGATTTGAGTTAAAACTACAAGTTTTATGACTGCTGTTGACTATGTAAACTTTGAAGTTAAGATCAGTTGCTTGATTTTTCAAGTACACACTGTGAGTTTAAAGAGTTTTACAAAAAAATGCTACCATTGACAAACTGTGAGTATATATGTTGCATTACTATTACATACTTGAAAATTTCATTTTATTGCCAAATTTAATCTTATCTGTTGTAAAAGGAGAAAATCTACCTTTATTTTTATTTCATTTTATTTTTACATTTAAAAAAAAAAAATTGAATTTTGTGGGTATATTCACTGCAAACCCTCACGAGACAACACTCGTCCACTAGGGGTAACCTAGGGGTTTAACGGCTTGTTGCATACGCTAAATGCAATCGCAATTCCTGCGACAGTGAGTTTGGTAATTTTATTTTCCTTAGTTTATTCCTACTCTTTAATAAAACTTCTACAACAATATCTCTTTCACTTCATTGCTAGGGACTAGCAATAAGTTAGTTGAGGGTGTGACAAACACTGAATATTGCACATTCATGTGCCAATATAATAGACATAGTGCTCATTTAATCCCCCAAATTCATAGTTTCACATGCATATTTGAATTAATATAATTTAACAGTGGTGTCACTCAAATGCGTGTAAATATGTGTTTTTACATATTTTATATGTTTAGCTAAAAATGAAGTGAAATAAAGGGAAGGAAAGAAGTAGCAACCACACCATAGTATATTCATATGAATAGTAGTGAATAGTAATTAATAGTGAATAAACAGTAAAAATTACTGTTTGAATAGGAAAAATCCTAAAAAAAAAAGAAAAAAAAGAAGAAGAACGGAAAAACACATCCAAGCAATTGCTTGGATGTACTTTTTTTATTCGTTTTTTGTTTTCTTCTTCCTTTCCTTCTTTCACTCTCTCTCTCTCTCTCACACACACACACAATTGTGCAGGTTTAAAATTTCAAACCTGTCATAGCGTCGAAGAAATTGGGACGCACGCGAGAACAAAAAAATGGCAAGGTTCAGTTCAGTGACGAATGGGATGATGATTTTCATCATTTCTTCGTCTATAAAATGGAGAGAAAGACAGAAGCTCCAAAGGCAACACACAACAAGCATAGCTTCACAATAACTGTTAGGGAGAGAATAGTTTAGGGGAGGTTATTATGTGAACACTTTATATTGTCCCTAGAAATAGGAAATTTTAATTTTTCTTTGCCTTTTCTAGTTCTAGTAGTTGTAAAATTTTAGTTTTATGTAATTGATGATTTCATGTTCAAAAATATGTAGCAAAACTTTGTGTACTGTATTTCTTAAATTTAAAATATTTGTTTTCTTGTATGACATTTGTCAATTTGTAGTAGTAAAATATTCCTATTTAAAATTAGATCTAATATTTCTAGTCTAGTAGTACTTATAGTTGCCCCCTAAAATAGTTAGAAACTCCAAATTTTTAGTTTTTATAGCAATATTATTATTCACTAGAAGATAGATTTTGCAAGTAAATATCATATTTCTTAGCCACGTAGTTGTTGTAATCACCTATCAAAGCCCCAAGCACACCATATTCATATCTCACTCCAAAAGTAGATTAGGATTTGTTTTGGCCTTACTGGTGTTCTTGAAGTTCAACCACTGTAACCCCACAAGAAGTTAAAGTTAAAGGTTTAGTATTTTATTTTTGGCTCAGTATTTCCAGTTATGTATATTTTATTAGCCTAGTTGTACTAAACTTTGCTATTTTGCAGATTTCACAAATTCAATCACAGCTCATGTTAAGTAAAGAAAATAATATATAATATTAGTTTTCACCCTTACCTTGGTTTTACAACTTTAATTTTAATTAGACGGTGATTGCGTGCACCTATTTAATTTATCTTTTATTTTTATTTTTAAGATAGTTTCAATTCCAAAATGGTAGGCTAAAACTTTAATTGGGGATATGTAATAAAAATTTAGAAACCACAGCTTTTGTGCACTAATCTTAAATGAGTAAATTTATCTGGATGGGTTGTTTTTCCATTTATAGTAAAAAATATCTATGTATCTATAGGTTATGACCATTTAACATGTTTATATACTATGGCTATATTGGGCTCAAAAGAGTACATATTTGAAATTAAAAAATTATGTGGATTGTCAAAATATACCTTTTGTCATAAAAAAACACCTAGCATACTCAAACAACTCATATGACAAAGTTAATATTTCAAATATGTGTATATATATTTCTATCCAATAATGGATAGACAATTGTGTAGTGGCAGAGTGGTGGGGACTGGACGCCGAATAACCTACGTCCGCGGCGAGGCACGGTTCGAACTTGACTACTGCCCAATTGCCTTTTTATTTTTCTTTAAACCAAACGACGTCGTTTCATATCAAACTTGACACACTTGATATGACCCTGACTAGTGAAAGTTTATTTTTAAATAAAGAATGACTCTGCGATCTTAAATGCCAAACACTTTTCAAATGCACAAAAGTTGTGGGATCTAGTGTTGGTTTGCATATTCCCAATTCCTTTAAATTATTTCTCCCTAGTTAATTAATAGGGTAAATTACACAAACCTCCCCTAAGGTTTGCCTTAATTACACGGACCTCCCCTCTAGTTGCAGAAATTACACAGACCTCCCTCGAGGTTTGTAATAGGTAACAAAATGCCCCCTCCCCTAATGGTCTGTTAGTTTTTTTTACATTAGCCTCCCCTAAAAATTACAATTAGCCCCCCTAATATTATAAAATTGTCATACTAAGCTTCCTTTCTCTTATATTTTTGTGCTAATTATAAAATCCCTCCTCCCTCATTGTTTTTGGGTTAATTTTTTTAGGATTAATTTATATCATCTATACAAAATATACACAAAATACATATAAATAGGTCCAAAAATTTTTTTTTACCCTGAACAAACCTCTGTTAAGCCCCCCTGTATTAATTTTCTAGATCCACCCCTGCCCCTATGCTTCAAAAGTGACAAAAATTGATGAAAATTCTAAAATTGGCTAAAAATATAAACACTTAACCCCTTTTGTGATGTTAATTTTGGGATTAACGCTCTTTGAGTGAAATCATAACAGTTCTATTTTAGTCCACAATCACAAGGGGTTAAGTGTCCACTTTTGAAGCATAGGGGCAGGGGCAGATCTAGAAAAGTAATACAGGGGGGCTTGACAGAGGTTTGTTCGGGGAAAAAAAATTTGGACCTATTTATATGTATTTTATGTATATTTTGTGTAGATAATATAAATTAATGCTAAAAAAATTAACCCAAAAATATAAGAGAAAGGGGGCTTAGTATGATAATTTTATAATATTAGGGGGGCTAATTGTAATTTTTAGGGGAGGCTAATGTAAAAAAACTAACAGGCCGTTAGGGGAGGGGGCATTTTGTTACCTATTACAAACCTCGAGGGAGGTCTGTGTAATTTCTGCAACTAGAGGGGAGGTCCGTGTAATTAAGGCAAACCTCAGGGGAGGTTTGTGTAATTTACCCTTAATTAATATTTCCTGTTTTATAATAGTTTTGCTTAAATATCTTTATTATTTTCATCTTTTGCTATTATTAAATCTAAAAAGTTTATCTCACAAAAATTTAGCTTTTATATATTTTTCTTCCTTTTCTTACTAGTATGTTAGTTAATTTATTTTGCACTGTTAAAATCTTTACCATAAACTGTTAAGAAAAAAATAGCTTTAATTACTTTTATTGCAAACATATAAAAATTAGTAGTTTAGTAAAACCCCACAAAAATCCATCATCTTTTATTTACTTTTTAGTGACAAAATAGTTATCTGCCTAACTTTATAAAATTTTATTCCGTTCCCTGTGGATTCGACCTGGACTTCCAGAACTTTATTACTTGTACGATCACCTACACTTGGGTGTGATAAGAAAATGCGTCAATAGGATGTCGTCACCAGGCACAGTGATTCGTCGACCGTGGTGACCAACGCCATCTGAGCCTTGCAAGTGCGGACATGATCTACTGGGCTCCCTGAACCGTCATAAGAGTTGAGATGTGGCGGTTTGAATTTCTGCGGGATGGGGAACGTGGTGATCTGAGCGGTATAGGGCGACTCGGTCTCTGTGTTGGTATGATCGTGGAGCTGCTTGCGGCTTAGTTTTTTGATTTGCTGTTGTAAGTCCTCGATCTGGGCCTTTACATCTCGCCCGGTTTTTCCTTTCCATATCCAAGCGGTACGTCAAGTCTGATGATGATGCTTCTTCCTCGAAGTGCGTCATCCTTGGGGATAGAACCCGGCTCCGACTCCGGGTAATCGTATGCCTAAGATCTCCCCGGCTCCTGACCGGAGGGTCTTTGGCTGATTCCCGGGCCTTTGGTCCTGATTCCTCCCTTCTGGTGGCACGTCGTCTATTGATGATATCTCTAGCATCTTCCACCTGGCGAGAATAGGTCTGAGCTTGCCGCCTGGTACCCTGTGCGCTCTGGTACGGTCACCATCCCGAACGTGTTCCCAATCCGACGGGGATACCGGCGCAGAGTGGGTACGATTCCAGACTCGTGTGGGCTCCCGGTCGGGGGCACTATTCCCGGTCTGGTTCTCGGATTGAGGACGCTTCTCCTGCAAGGCCAACAACGCTTTGATCTGCTGTTCGGTTTGCTCCTGGCCTTCCAGAAGTTGCGCGAGCGCCGCCGTCATTTGCTCGAAAGTCACGGAGGCGGCCTGCTACTCGAGCTGCAAGTTCTCCTGACCGGCCAGGGCAATATTTTTCTTACCCGTCTTCGGTGGCATGTTGATCAGTCAAGAAATTTGTTGGTGAAAAACTTATCGTTTCCCACAGACGGCGCCAAACTGATGATGCCGAAAATCGGTAAAGAAATTCAGAGAGAGATATTGGGACACAAGAGTTTGTATGTGGTTCGATCTCGTTAATGAGGTGACCTACGTCCACGGGTGCATCAGTGCGCTTTACTAGCAGATCACCGGCGGGCCTGGGGAGCCAACAAGTTAAGCATCCCTACGAGTAACACCGACCGAGTATATGCGTATGAGTGTACAAAACTGCTATTCTCTAGATTCAGAATGCGATCCCCCTTAATGGGGGTAGGTGATCTCTTTTATAGGTACAAGGGACCCCCTATACATGGTAAGTTCTGCAGATTAGGAAGCCTACTCTGATTATAGTTATCTTGCATAAATTTGGGGGAGTTTCCTAAGTGGTTTAGGAAACTACTATATTCATTCCATCAATCTTCTAACCGGATTAGGAGATTGATCAAAAATTTGTTGGTCAAGCTAGATTCGTGGAGAGCTGCCCTATGCGCCCGGGCTGTGCGCCCCATACCGAGCGGTTGTAGCAAGCAAGCTCAGGATCACGGAATTGTAGGCGCCTTCGACAAAGTGATCGGGGATCCTCTGATGATGTGGCGACTTGACTCCATGACCGGATAATTTTGGACATATCACATTTTAGTGGTTTTAGTTGCATCAAATTGATGCCAAAATGCAATAACTTAGACACAAAAATATTATAAGTAGGTCCTAATAATTATGGTCTCAAAATGTTAACTTGGACTCAAAAGTGTTACAATATGTTGATTGTAGAGACCAAAATTACTAAAATGTACGATGTAATCAAAACTACTAGAAAGTATTGTAGACTTGTAGAAGTAGTAGGAGACTACTGCTGTAATTGTTTTGCGGTTTGGCCAAGTGGGCTCGCATGGTAATGTTGTGGTTCTCGGTTTTCAATTTTTAATTTCATTTTTTGTGTTGATGCCTGCCTCTAATTCAATTCAAAAAATAAAAACCAAAACTGAAAATCAAAAACCACAACGTTACCATAGAGCCTAAATTACTGCAATTCGAAACCACGTTTGAAAAAAAAAAAAAAAAGAAAAAAGAAAAGAAAAGCTTAGGGTATCCAAACAGTCCCTACCACTATGTTTGGATTGAGAGAACTGGCGAGAAGAGAAGAGGAAGAGAATCACTTTCTCTCCAGTTCTCTCGTTTGGATAATTAAGTTGGGAGAGAAGAGAACGTTAATGGAGAGAACCAGAGAGAAATGGAGGAAAAAAAGAGTCCAAATTTGGTTCTCTCCAAATTGGAGAGATTGAAGAGAGAAGAGAACAGATTGATAATAAAATATTTTTACAAAGACCATTATATCCCTGAATATTTATTCATATTTCACACATACCAGTTTAGTCGAATTTATATGGGAGGATAAAAAAGTAAATTGATTCTAAATCCTTTCTCTTCTCTTCTCTTATGAGAGTTAAACAAACAGGAGAATGTTATGTTTCTCTTCTCTTTATCCAAACAGATTAGGAGAGAAAAGAACAGATTGATAATAAAATATTTTTACAAAGACCATTATACCTCTGAATATTTTTTCAAATTTCACACATACCAGTTTAGTTGAATTTATATGAGAGGATAAAATAATAAATTGATTCTAAATCCTTTCTCTTCTATTCTCTTATAAAAGTTAAACCAACAGGAAAATGTTTTGTTTCTATTCTCTTTCTCTTTCTATTCTCTTCTCTTTTTTTTTTATCCAAACAAATTAGGCATAGCTACGCTTACGCTTTCTCTTTCTCTTTCTCTTATTAATGAGTTAGTCTTTCTCCTTTCCAGTTCTCGCAATCGATTTCAGGTGTTAGATGAAGGCTTCGGCGGTAAAACATACAGGCGTAAGAGAGCTAAAGCCGAAGCACAACAGCAGCAGATGCAGATGCCTCCATGGAAATCGACAACAGCAGTTTCCCTCCTTCTCTTCCTCCATTGAAGAGGCAAGCAATAGCTTCATCTGATGACCCTAACAAGCCCATCGTCTTCTTCTTCAGAAACCCTACCTACGATGGCGTCGTCTCCGGCAGGAAGTGGAAGCAGCCTCGTACCCACCAAGGTCAGTCAGAAGGGCACCAATTTCGAGGAGAAGGAGATTAAGAAGGCTAACAAGGAGAGAATGACGGAGCTCAAAGAGGAGATCAAGCATAACAAGGTGGAGAAGAGGAAGAAGAAAGAGGAGAGAGAGAGAGAGAAGAGGAAGCAGGAGAACATCCTCAGATCTGGTACTAAGCTGCAGAAGATTACTAATCCCAAGACTCTCAAAAGCAGAGGAAGCTCCTCAAGGTTATTCCTGATGAGATCTACTCAACAACAAGAACAAGTAGTAGACTCACTCAACCAAAAAAAAAAAAAGTTCCAATCTTGCTGTTTTCGGTTTGGATATCAATTACTGGTATAACGTGTTTCAATTTTTTTTTTATTTTTATTTTTATTTTTTTATGCTTTGAACTACGTACTAGCTATAATGTATTTGAATTTGGTGAAGATTTATGTGACTTGGGTCTTGTATCTGTTCAATTAATTTCGAAATTTGAAGTCCCTACAACAGAAGACAAACAAGGAAGATCATATTGAAGATTTTGGTTGTTGAATAGTATAACTCTTATTTACACTGTCTTGGCACAATATTGATATGGACATGATGATACAAAGAAAAATTTGCGCCTTTTCTTTGCACATTGAGATCACAATATTACCAAATTTGATCATTCTTTTTTGTACAAACAAATTTGATCATTCACCATCCCCAACAATTCAAGTGTAGTGTACGATGAGAGTGATCGGAAATAATGAATGAGAATTAGGGGGAAGAAATATGCAATTTATGCAACCGAACTTGTGTGAAGTCTATGTTTATATAATTCTGTGTTTCTTGTTGGTAAGTGGATAATTCCAAAAAATAATTTCACCAAGCAGTCACAGTAGGAATTAACCCCAAAGCTCATCACAAGTTAATGCTAATTCATCCAAACCAATTGTAGCTTAAGCTGTTGCCCCGGATTTAACACCATGGGCCCGGCCTTTTAACTCACCAATAATCCCCACAGTTTGTAAAATGGTGGAACCTACTCGAATCTCTGACTGTGATTTCCCTACCAACAACTTTGAAATCACCTTGATTGCGGCATAGCAGTCTACACAGGCTCTCAAGTTCTCTTCATAACCAATATCGGCGATCCCTCTGGAGTACTGATTAGTGAAAAGGCAACGGCTAAATGCTCACTGTGATATTTAAGAGACTATTTTGATATCCTCATCCACGTTGTGATATTCTATGTGTAATATAGATAGATATAGACGAGAGAGAGAGAGAGAGAGAGAGAGAGAGAGAGAGAGAGAGAGAGAGAGAAGACCTGGTTGCTCCCACTGCAGAAGAGAGGAACGAGAGATTGCAGAATGGTGAGGTGTATGTATAGAATGGCAAAGGGAGTGTTCTTAACTTAGACATAAGGTATTGTGGGTATTTAGTATAAACGACAGGGATATTTTGGAAAAATAAAATTTATGTAAAGAATCCCAAATTAATTCCTGCCAAATCCGACCATTTTTGGTCGGGTTTGTAAACAGCCCAAAACAACGGACTTTGGGACGGACCACTTTTAGCGACGAAAATGTGGCTTTTAGCGACGAAATTTTTTGCCGCTAAAAATCATAGTTTTAGCGACGTAAAATTTCGTTGCTAAAAGCGACATTTTCGTCGCTAAAAGTAGTTCGTCTCAAAGTCCGCTCCTTCACACCCGCTTAAGATCCTCGCTATATATATATATATATATATTTACTTTATAAACTACCATTCCAGTATTTCCACGACGGCCACAAAAGTATTAAAACTAATATCTTGGTGTTGCTATGTTTCACATAAGCCAAATGAAGATTTATTCTTCTGCCAATTCCCAGAGTAATCTTTAGAAATAATCTCAAAACACCAAAGAGGCAATAAAACCTTTTATACCCTGAGAAAGACTAGCAGAGGGCTTCAAGTGCAAGTATAATAACGAGAAACAAGCACCATACACATTTGTTTATACAATGAGCATGTTTGTCTGTGTTTATGCTTATGCGATCTTGATCGTGGTTGGTAAAACTACTTATTATAATTTGGTGTTTGGTTGATATCTTTTGAAATTGATCAAACATAGAACTAATCTTGAAAAGCACCCCCCACATGCTTACGGCTCAATTGCTTTTTGGACCAGATCTGGTTTTTTTTTTTTTTTTTTTTGTTAAAACAAACAGATCAAAAAGCAATGTAGGCCACCAGAACTGCTTAAAATGTACAAATAAGCATGAACAAACGGGCTCAATAACTCAAGTAGTTCACACCAACCAGTAGTCAAAAAAAAAAAAAAAACTGGCCATATTTCCCAGAACTAAAACCAAATGCACTCAGCGACCTGAAAATACAGAAGGCATGCCATGAATATCCACTATAATTTTTGCAATATAAGAACTAATCCTGAATATCCACCATGACATCAGTTGCAGCAATTCACGTTTCAAACAACGAAAATAGTAAGTAGTACAAGTACAACAAAAATCGTCAATGTTAATCTCCAAGTCTTTAAATAACCTGCTCAAAAACCCAGAGGAAGACACAAGATCAATGACAAGAGAATATTTACGTCTCTTATGCTGTGTTTGTAAACTACTACAATTTTTGTCGATGTCACATTGCGTGTGCCAACCTTCAAGTTGGATGTAAAGGAGTGGTGGCTCCAACCAAAATTAACATAACAGATAACACCCATCACTGGAGCCATCTCAATGTGAAGTTTCTCACACCACGACACTAGTAGAATCTTCTCTCAACCAATGGATGTCCCGGAATACAAGGAAAAGTTGGCAGAAATTCTGCTTATACCCCAGATTTTAAGGAATGCCTCACACATACCAAATCATATCTAATTTATTGCCATCCATTTTGCACAAAGAGACCCTTTCCATCTGAGTACAATGATCCCATGCTTCCCTTCTTAGACTCTCGAAAGGCATAATTTCCCATTTACTGTAATTAGAATGCTTCCTAACATCACTCATGTCTGGAGATCCAGAAACAGGCCCACTTCCCTCGGGACCCACATTGCCCCAGGCCTTACAGCTACCAAATTGTCCTAACCCTCCAACTTGACCAGTTTGACTCCTCTTTAGGCGTAAGGCAGCGGAATGAGCTCTGCTTATCATTTCTCGACTTGGCACATCTGACCTGTCTTGCTTCCTCTTCACTCTCATGGGAGAATGAATCCTAATAACCTAAGAGGCACAAACCACATGATTAGAAGCATGGCACTAAAAATTACAAGGATATAAAATAAGGATACATCATCAACATAAATTCAGTAGAAATTGGTATACACAAATGTATATATCCAAACATACACCAAGGCATTCTATGAGTTGGTAATATGCCCGCCCTTGAAGTGGATTGTGCCCTTTCCTTGGTGTGGAGAAGTATCGAGTCCTGGAGAATAAGGAGAGATGACACAAAAGTCATGAGCAATTAACAATGGAAATATTGATGTCTGCAGCAGAAAAAGATACATTCGGAATTGGACTGACCATTCCGTATAGCCAGGATCAACTGTGAACCCATATATGTCAACTATGTCACACATGGAAAGTGCTAGTTCTATAGATTTCATTCCAGTTCCTTTGGCACCTCTCCGCAGCACGATACCTTGGAAGAGATAAACTGGATTTGGAATCCTCTGCAAAAAAATAGAGATTTCGGTTCACTGCTTCTTGTAAAGAATTGAAACACAAGATGCTTCAATTGGCATTTAGGAGAAAAAGGCAAGGAAATTATAATTGAGAACCACTATTTATATTTTTTTTACAGCAGAATAGTAAATGTACTTTACTACCTACCTGAGGAATATGGCAATCATTTCAGTTTCTTCCCCCCTTTCCCGTTGTTATTGGAATTCTTTTAACTAGGGAGTAGATTTAACATGCCAGCTTCAATCAGTAAATGATTTGTATATTCTTCCAACAGGAAAGACTTTATTTCCTGATTCTTATTCTCTACACAAACAATAGATCCTAAGAGAGGATGATTTCTCAAGAATTAATTAGACAGGAAGGCTGTATAAAATATTTGAACCGGTAGAATAGGGTCATATGTGAATAGCTACACATGTAAAATAAATAAGAAATAGAAGACAAATAAGGTCATGCACTGAATCAAATAGAATCTCCAAACATCTTGGCATTATACAGCTGCGCAGTCACTGTGGCACACCCATCTCAGGTTTCCACTTGAAAAACTAATGGGGAAAAAAATCTAAAAAGACTCATGAGATGCATTATTCACCTTTATCATCGAGTTGAAGTCTCTGTGGGTTACACTTTTGATAATAAGCACTTCATCAGCTGCAGTAGAAAAAAGATTGTAAGAGAACTGATGCACTGTGAATCTCTATCATGGTACAAAAGAACTGCTATATATATATATATTTTTTTTATATAGAGGACATGAGAAATCAAAGAAATTTCAAATTACTAAAAAATGCAAAAGGTTGCTGAAGAAGATAAATTGGAAACTCTTGCATGATGAAGCAACTCAAAACCAATGATTTGACCTCTGACTTCGTCTTATCATCAATTGGATACTTTCTGCCTATATTCTCCTTTCCAAGGTCTATATATCTATCGAGAGGTGTTCAAGAAAAGATGTCCCTTTATGAAAGTTTAAGCGAACGACAACCGAAAAATAAGAAGCTTATCATGACACTGTCGGAAGGAGTAACATATATTGATTTTTTGCGATAAGTGTCCATACAACATCCCACATTTATGATAACATATATACTCATAGTTAGATGCACCTAAGCTTTTCATTAGTATTGACTAACAAGGATGAAGAAAAAAAAAATTGAAAACGAATATAACATTACGGTGGAATTTTATTTATTTATTTATTTAGTTATTTTTTTCGATTAGTATGGTGGACACTTTAATTCATACAAACGAGATTAGATCTAAGTTACCTGACCCATTGAGAATGGTAACCATGTTACGTGCAGCACCCCGCACAACAAGACGGAAGTCCCTCTTCAGACCAACATACTTAGCGTATTTATGTGAAATGTTTATAACAGGATAAATAACTGGGTTACTTAAGATATTGGACCACATTGGGTTCGAGTAGTGGAAACAGCCTCTTGCAAATAAGCAGGGTAAGGCTGCGTACATTTGACCCAATGTGGTCCGACCCTTCCCCGGACCCCGCACTGCGGGAGCTTCGTGCACCGGGCTGCCCTTTTTTACTTAAGATATTGGTCATCAAATCCCAATATAAAGAAGGCATAAAATTCCTATATACAAGGTACAGGGAAGAAATCCAAAAGAAGAAGAGAAAATAGTAATGCTATGTCGGTTCAAGATGTAAGATCATGATTAAGATTTTTTTTAATGAGTAAAAGTGTATTAAAATCGTCCAAGGGGACTGAACCCATATACAAAACGTGAAGAAGAGTTCTACATACAAACCCTCAAATGGTTGACCAAAATAAAACCCCACAAACGAGTCCACGTGAGATGAACATTCCCCATTGATCCAAAAAAAATAAAAATAAAATAACAAACAAAAAGAGCTATCTATATAAACTAAATAAGGCCTATCAACGCCTTAAAAAAAATTCATTTTTCTCTCTAGCCACAAGCGCCACAGTAGGCCCAAAGCTGATTAAATGCTTTTGCCCTGAGTTCTACATCAACTGGTTCAATTCATCCATAGAAGTCTAAGAAAATTCTAGAGAGACAACTAAAACTAACAGTGTGATACTTTACCTCATTAACAGGGACCTCATTGTCTCGTATAACTGCATCATGACCATCAATCTCTTTTCCGAACTCTATCTTTAATAGATCTCCTAAATTCCCAACAACAGCATATGTCCGGAACTGGCGAGGGTGGAAGGGTGGCTTTCGTGGCAAAATTAAAATAAGGTGTTCCTCGCAAAGAGATCTATTGCAACATTTTTCTGCACCCCTACAATCATGAAAAAGTAGCATCAAAGCCAAGTTCAACGACTTTCAAAAGTATTCACTTCACTACATAGTAGCATGCCCATGTAAGAAATGACATTGAAGAACTAAGATAGAATGATTCGTGAAGATCATACAATTGTGCTATCCTTTTTGTAGCATAGTCTAACCATCCATCTGGCCGAGCATCTAGATATTCTCTTGTCAACACTGTAGTCATGTTATGATACTGCATTTTAGAAAATCCTAATTTACTCTATGCTCTTGGAAAGAACCAGTGAAGCCTAACATCAATACTTAACCTGTTCCCACAATAGAATTGCCTCACATATGTCATAATTGTACTCCAAAGGCTCATAGATCTTGAACTGCACATTGTACTGCAAGTGAAGCCAAATCAATTGGGATCATCAAAAATTAAAAATAATAAGGAGAGAGAGAGAGAGAGTTGAAAAATAAAACATACAGACCCAGGTGCTGTTGGTGCCTTTGGGATCAACTTGCAGTGATCAATAATATGTGCAGCAAGTCCTAACCCTCTATTTGCCTGCATGAAATTTGAGGGATGATGAGAATTAAATCCAGTACATATATGTTGTACATGTATCACATTAAATTGAAAAGTTCACTCCTTTAAATACACTGAAAGTCGTGAAGCAATTTTCATAATTCTCTAACAAGAATTACACAATATTGTGAACTGCGAGTAATTATTAACAATAGAACAGGCTTCAGAAAGTTCAAAAACTATGTTCCAAAGTAGACCAAGTGCAACTACAAGAATGCAACATCTGTAAAAGAAATGTAGTTCTCAATGAAGTTAAAATAAAGCAATCAAGGTTGAAATGATAGAATGGAACCCCCAAGTACATAATAGCCAATTACATAAAAAAAATAATAAAAATGATACTAAAAGAACTAGAAACGAACTACGAAAACCATTAAAGGATCTTAAGAAACATAGTACAGCAAACAACTAACGGATCTAGAGGCCTCGATCGCTTCAAATTGCCACTCCAGCCAACTATCAAGCAAGTTTAATGATCTATGTACACTACACACACACACACGCGCACACACACACACATAATACGAGAGAAGGGAATTGAAAGCTGACCACGCATTGCTGGACACTAGATTGGAAATCAGACAAAATCCCAACTTCCTCTCGGTTGAGATCGAGTTGTTTCTGGTTACCTGCAATTTCAACATACATATATATATATATATATATATGCATAACTCGGTGAGGAATCAGACATTAGGATTTTGAGAAATGGGATGGGGGGATAGGGAGTGGAAATACGAAAGAGAGCAGCAAACCAGCCGGTGAAGAACGAGGACTAAATGAAGAAAACAAGGAGAGAGAAAGTGGCGGCAGCACAAACTAGGTGAAGAAGAGCTGGTCTCCTTGTGTTGTTGTTGTTGGTTGATGAAGATGATGAGGCCCTTAGAGGTCTCGCCATCATCTTCTTTGCTGGTGTTCGGAGAGAGAGAGTAGTTCACTGATCTCCGTCTTTGCTATACAATTTGGAATCAATTGCATCCAAAATTGGTTCGAAGTTAAACGGGTTCGGGTTAAAGGAGAATTCTCCCATACAATCAAGTGCACTTGATGTATGTTTTTGGTAAGAAATGTTTATACTAGAAATGCCGGTTTGTACTTTTATATCAAATGTTTGTATCAATATAAAAAATGTTGAACACCTTAAAAAAAATGTCTGTACCTGATAAGAAAACGTTGCACTCTTATAAGAAATGTTTGTATCAAGGTAATAAAATATTGTACCCTTATAAGAAATGTTTGCACCAAATCAAAACCACTTGTGGTTTTGCCCGTGATAAAAAATCTTTGTACTTATGGTAAGGGAGATTTGTACGCATGATAAGGGAACTTTATACCTGGGGTAAGGGAGCTTTGTGCCCATGATAAGAAACCTTAATACCTATGGTAAGAAATCTTTGTACTTATGCTAAGTAACATTTGTACAATTGTACCTGTGGTACAAACATTTCTTACCATTGCATGTCAAGTGGTTTGATTGTACCATACAACCAAACCACTTGGTAGCATTCGCCTCGGGTTAAAAGGACTGTCATTATGATTTCTCAATTAGAAATATAAGATATAGTCCTCATAATGGGTCAAAGGAAAGTTTAGTGTATTTGACATTTTTATCTCTTAAATTCATTCTTAATCAATAAGATATACTAGAAATTAGTCTTTTTTCCCAAATAGCTGTATTATTTATGGACAAAATTACCCTTCGTTAAATATATACATATCTGTGTATATATAATCAACTTAAAATTAGGAATTTCAATTTGAAACCCAAACAAATCAAGATCTGTCTGTCTCTCTCTCTCTCTCTCTCTCTCTCTCTCTCTCTCCAATTGCCTGTGCAGTGTTTCAAAAGAGAGAGAAATCAAACAACAATGGCTTACTAGAGACTTGTCTTCGTAGTTCTAATCTCTCTCCTCGCCGGATATGCTCTCCCTTAGGCTCCGGGAGTCTCTTTGACTGATTCTCCGGTCGCTTCGCCTCCCAAGCTGGCGGCGACTACTCCTTCTCTGACGCCTTCTCACGCCGCGAAGCTACTGACAATTGTGCCTCCGGCCTCATCTCCGGAGGCCTCACCGATGAAGATAAAATCGTACACATCGAGAGTTCTCATTATTGATTTTTTTTTGTTGTTGAAACTATTGAGAGTTTGAACTCATAAATGTGTATATATATTCATATATACATATGCCAAATGATAAGACAAAACACTGAGAATTTCTCACCAAACCCATGTGTATTGTTGCTGCATTTTAGTGTTTAGACAGTTTGTGTGTGAATTTTCGACAGTGTGAGAAATTTCTCACAAAGTGTGGATTTTTACTTTTGAGTTTTGAAGGTGAGAAATTTGTTTTAATTTAGTTAGGAAAAAAGGTGAGAAATTTCTCACTGTAATAGATAAAAAAAAAAGGTAATAAATTTGTTTTATTTGGTAAGAAATTTCATATCAAATATGTTAAAAAAATGTGAGAAATTTTTCAATATAATTGTCATACCCGCTCCCACTCCCGCGACATTTAATTATATTATTTTAGCATACATGGTGTGCTTACTGTTGTGTTAATGAACACGTGTGAAGTGAGTGATGACTCACTGTTGGAGGGTGTCTCTTGACAACCCGGTATTTGGCCTTGAAGGCAGTCTAGAAGGTGGACATGTGAGAATTCCCTACGGTTTGGAAAATGAGTAATAACTCATAATTATGTGCTTAAATGTTTATTTAGCCATATGTGAATATAATTGATTATTATATTATTGATAGCGACTCATCAGAGTCATTAGATGCTTGGTGGGGACGAAATTGAACACGTTACGTAATTTGGTAAGCTAATTAGCAATTTCGTAAAATTATGTAGAAACTTGCGTTTTAGCAACCAAACGGAACTTAGTACCTTTATAATTTTGAGGTTTCACTTGTAGAGCTATGCATTAGCTGTGTAAAAAGTTTCAGAGACTGATTAGAAGTTTTGAAAACTCGTGTGGAGGTAAACACAATTTCCAAAAGTGTTGCCTATATATAGATATTGATGACTTTCAGAAATTTTATAAAGTTTAACCTAAATTCAAGAAGAAGCCAAATGGAGGATTTGATTGCTTAGAGCTTCTTGACGCCAAACGATGACCATTCGTCCGCTAGTTTTCCACCAAATTTCGTATTTGAACTCTACGAGGTAAGGCCGTCGTTTTGATACCTATTAGGCCTTGTTTGGTTAAGTTTTCCAAAAACTCACTTTTCTAGAATTTTTATAAAAAGTTGATAATCGAATTTTTGATTAATAGGAATTGTATTAGAAGAATTACTGCACGTTCTTTGTGCTTGAATTTTCCTTGGATCGGCGTTTAAGAGCGTAAATCGGAGGTGAGTGATATTAATCTTGAGTTTTGGATGATTTTATGGTTTAATGCATTTGATATGCTAGGAATGTATATAGATACCATGTGTAGTTCATATTGGGCAAAACTCATGTATAAAATAGCCCCAAAGTATGTTGAAATGAAAAGCATGGTGATATGTGTTAAATGAGCATGTTTATGTGCCTATGTGGGTTAAAGGGGGATTTGTGCTAATTCACCGTGAGACGTCCTCTCGAAGGGGGAGGATTAGTAGTGACGACGGTCACTTGTCGACAAAGGCATTAACGCGACATGTCGAAGGGGCATGTGTTGTGGTTGAGTCTTAAGACTTTGGATCAGTGAAGGTGCACTTATTCCCTAGAGACCAATTATTATGTGTTATGATGGATTGGAACATATTTGTCATCCGTATGCTTGATTCATATTATTCACTAAGCGTTAGCTTAAACAAATCCATATATATGTGATTATATAAATAACCATTCAGGAGCAAGGACAGGAGGAGAAAATTGCGGGTAATGATGCGAGGAAGGACCGGGAGTTCCTTATGTTTATAGCAATTGAATCATGTTTGTAATATATATGTTTAACCTATGCCGGTTGTTTAACCGTGCAACTTGTAAAAAGACTTGTTTTGTATGCGAGTATGGCACTTGGTTCTCCTTAGGACCTTGTTTGCCAAGACGTGTGAAGCTTATACTTTTGATACTTGTAAACTGGGGGTCTTTGGTTTATTGTATTAATGGTTTGTGTGGTTGTGCAAGATCTTAAAATGGTTATCAAAGCTTTTGAAAATGGTTTTGGTTCGAAATGGTTTGATTTGAAATGGTTTGGTTTGAAAGACATGGATTTGAAATGGTTTTGTTTGGTTTGGTTCTTTTGGTAAAATGAGTATTATTTTATTAGCGGCGTTTGTGCGGAAGCGCTGGGAATTAACGACGTTTATTAGAGAAGCGCCGGTAATTAACGGCGATTGCGAAAAAGCGCCGGCAATTGTGAAAACGTTCAAGTGGAGGTTTGGATTCTGCCTAGACCCCATTCGACTGGTCGAGCGGGGCAATTCGACCGGTCGAAATGCCCCCTGCCAGAAATTTCAAACTCCTACTTCCAATGTTCGGAACAACTTCTAATTAGGCATGGGGGTACCTTTGGGGACCCTTTAACCTATAAAACTGTTACTTTCGAAAATGAAATTCGTTAAGGCGTGTTTGGGCACGTGTTTAATATAGCCTTTGAAATTTTTTTTTGGAAGTTAGTTATTTGGGAGTAAAACTTTTATTAAGGTTACTTTTGGAACTTTAATCAGTGTTGGTAAGCCTTAATGGCGTGCCACATGACCTGGGACCACCTTGTTGGTTCCGGGGCGTGACAATAATAGATAAAATTTCTTTGTTAATTCTCTCCCTCTCTCTCTCTCTCTCTCTATATATATATATATATATCAAAGATTCTCTAAAGAGGGCGCCCTCTCTTTATTAAAGAGAGGGCCTCTATTTTGACCGTCGGATCGTGTTTAAAAATTGTGAAATGACAAAACTGCCATTAATAAAAACACGATCTGACGGCCAAAACAGAGGCCCTCTCTTTAAGAAAAAAAGGGCGCCCTCTTCAGAGCCTGACTCATATATATATATATATAACAAAGCAGGATTTTGAATCTAAAACCATGATTTATGGGAGTTGAGGTACTTATTAAATTTTTTCTTTTAATTCTCTCTCTTTATATATATATACATAACAAATCTGGGTTTTGATTTTCAAAACCTGATTTATGGGAGTAAGGGTATTTTAGTCCTCAAAATAGGTGAAGGACTAATTTTTAAGTTGACATATAGAATCATAGAATGGATCAATTTCAAGATATGGATACAATAAAGGACTGAAATCTAAAGGACCCCTTCTCAATTTAGTTCATGTAGTAGGTTCTTCAAGTTTTGAATAGAAGCAACATGGTCCAAATGTCCTATTGTGACGGAATTCACCCACTACTATACACAATTACGTTGATAAACGAGTGGAGGGATTGGTGGTGTTTCATTTTTACCCCTAAAAAGTGTGACATTGCATAGTATGTGAGTAAATTCAATCAACTTTTTCTCACTAAATTTGACATTTGGATCACATTACTTCTATTTAAAAACTTCACAGACCAAATTGATACAATTGAAACTATTGAGACCAAAATGAGACACGGACCAAATTGCAAGAGTATATTTTATAATTAAGCCTTAAGATTTTGGGAGAAATTATTGAGTGGTGGCAAGCCATGTGGTGGTCCATACCACATATGATATGTCAAGTGTATAAAAATAATGATCAAATCTGATTTGGTCAGCTCTGTGCGTACAAAATTCAAGAAAAACAGAGTCAACCAGAGTTAATCTAATCAATATTTTTTTTTCTAAACAACAATTGTATTCATATAAGCCAACAGTACCCTGATCGCCCTTGGGGCCAAAAAAAAAATTTACCCACAAGGATTACCACCCCACAAAAAACACACACTGATCAATTTTAATTATAGTATATTTTAATTTTAACTTATTTTAAGGATTCATTATAATACAAATTTTACTTTCTTTCTTTTTCTTTTATTTATTTATATATTTTTTTTAGATTTACTTTCTTAATAGCAATAAAAATCAAAGTTTGTTTTTTTATTTTTAAATTAGAACTAGTATTCTGCATCCAAAGTCATAAGCTCAATGTTACTTGGCTGATACGGGAAAATGATATTTCTATTTCAATTTCAATTTCAATCCCTCTTTTTTGGGCCGAGACAACATTACTTCATTAGGAAAAAAAAAAATCATTAAGTATTATATTGAATGAATCTTTAAAATAAGATGAATATGAGGATAATAAAATTAAAATTTGTTAAAATGTTATCACAATCAAACCCTTGTGTTATTAGTTCAAAGGTAATATCATGGATCTTGACCTAAATAATAAGCTCCTTGCTCTGCTAAAAAAATAGCAAACTCCTCTTTTTTGTTTTTTGGGAAAAGAGAGAGCACCCTGTTTCCCTTCGCTGAGAGAGAAGACCACCTTACCTTACCCTAAAGTCTCAAAAATGTGTCTACTTCAGTCTCACAACACTCGTAAACAGCTATCAAAATCAAAAAGTTGTGGATAAACATCATATTGTTATTGGCTACATGAGTGATTTTCCAATAAAGAGGAAAACAAATGCAAGTTTATTGTTCTTTGATGCCAAATACACAATATCAAACATAATAGCTCAGAGTTCATAAAACTCGGAATATATAGGTGCTAATTATTAGACAACAAGAGTTTTTCCCAGAAGTTTCTTTTCAATAGCGGCGACCACCAGCTGTTGAGAGGAGGACTCGACTGGGTTTCTTCCCCATCTCATTCATCCTCTTGGATACATCATCTATTCCTTCAACAGGTTTTGCTCTAGAGATTATATTGGCAAATGATGGACTACCATCGTTTCTTATTCCTACAGAACACAAAATGGATATCAAGTGATCCATCAGTAACATATTCTAAGGTCCTGACAACAGAACTCACTACTACATCGGCTATGATTGGGAGTTTAGGAGAGAGCAAGGAAACTTACCCTGCCACATTGATCATGGAAGTAGCGGATTGAAAGAAAAGAAGAGAAAGTCATAAGTAAGGAGAGAAAAGAAGAGAAGAGAAATGATGGTGTTTTCTTTCATCTTGATTGGGAGTTGAGGAGAGAAGAGAGAGTAACTTTCTTTCCCCTTGATTGCAAGTTGAGAAGAAAAGAAAAGAAAAGAAATTAAAGTTACCATTCAATCCCCACTTAGATGAAATTACAATTAGGTAAGATTAAACTAGAAGGGTACAGTGGGTATTAAGAAATATTAATTAATCCCCACTTTCTTTTCTCTCCTTTTCTTCCCAATTTGGAGAGAAAGAAATTGAAAGAAAGTGGGGCTAGTTTTCTCTCCTTTTCTTTCCTTTTCTCTCCTCATTAAAACTCGCAATCGAGAGAAAGCGAGAGAAAGTGAGGTTACTTTCTTTCCCTTTCTCTTCTTTTCTCTCATTTTTTAAACTCCCAATCATAGCGCAAGAAACACCGAATATTAACATCTGTCCACAAGCAACTATCATGCTCTCTCCGACAATAACGCATCAAGTAACAGGTTAAAAAAAAAACCACACACAACTCAATCAACAAAGACAACATATACTAATGGTGTGAGAGAATACAAGTCATCCTAGAGGAATCACTTATTGCTCCAATTTTAGGGGGAGAATTAGTGTCCTCAATTTTCAAAGTAGGAGAATCATGCCCAACAGCAAAACCAAGCCTTGCAACACTTCAGAAAAGTTTCCTTTCCTCCAATGTTGGCAGACTAGATGACATCACAACAGAACTTTCCAAAGCTAAAAATTGGGGAAAAAATAAGAAAGGAAATACCATTAAACCATTAAGTAAGAACCACAAAACAGTGTAAACACGACCTGCAATTTTTAATTGAAGGGAGAGGGGAACACGAAAATTTTTACAGCTTTGAGGTAGGATGTTAAAAACAAAGCATTTGAAATACTATGTCTAAAAGTAGCAGATCATAATCCACAAAACTCACAAATTTGATCAATCTCATTTGTTATACCTTGCTCAGTTTGCCAACCATTAACATATAACACTCTAAATTTAAAATTCAAACAGATAGCGTCAGGCAGTATGTTCATTTATTTCCTGTTTCATAAGCCCAAGTAACTTTATGGGGTTTAACAAAGTATTAACTCATTCACAAGGCGTACTATATTACCTTCAAAGTCATCCATGGAGAAAGTAGGTGGATCGTCATGAGAGGACTGTGCAAAGTTAAATGTAATGGGCATCAAATGTGACGCAGCAACTTCACCCTTAATTTTCTCTCCCCTTTCCTGAGAATTAGAGAACATGAGGAATCTAACTAAAGGGTTCATTAAACAACACCATTTACACAGGGAAAAAAAATAAGAAAAATGAAACATGTCTTCCAGAAATGCAAAAAAACACTGTAAGAATATCAAGAACCAGCAATGCTAGGGGCACAAACTCTTTACACAGACACTCTATCTCTCTCCTAGGTGGCACTGTGGGGTCTGGTAATTTCAGTGGACCCCACAGTGCCACCCAGGAGAGAGATAAAGTGTTAGTGCCCCAAACATTACTCTCAAGAAAATGCTGTCACAGTTACATCTAAATAATTTGATATCAGATATGTGAACAAAATCCATCCAACCCTTGTCCCAAGTATTTGAAACCAATCATCATCTATGTAACACCATTTAAAAAGCAAATAAAACATAAAGTAGGAATAATAATGCACAATTGACTAACAACCATACAATCCTCTTAGGACCATTCAGAGAGAGGCTTGCTTCGCCAAGTAAAATGATTTTCAGAAAGATTAAGCCTCCATTCACAATTTTCTACTACTCAGAATATCATACAAGTGCTTATACACTGCCACGGTTGCACCCACAATATTTGGAGAGGTAGTCACAAAGTAAACAACAATAACAAACGGATATAAATGCGAGATACATATACAACATGACACTGATGTGCTAATATGGCAAACCTTAAAATAGTAATGGATCGGTGCTAATATGGCAAACATTAAAATAGTAATGGATCGCTGTGGACACATAAAGGATATACCGATATAAATGTCTATATATAGTGTGGGCATATATAAATGGTTATATATGTTAAATAATTAAATCGGACAGTTATTTTCACATCCCCAACCCGTCTCGGGAGGATTAGGACACATGTAACAATGCCACCAAGGAACATCCCCCAAGGATTAATGCTCAAATATATTTAAAACCCCCTTTTACATATCCACTTGTAAGTAATTAACCCCGAGGTTAAAATGGTCATTTTAAAATTTTTAGTCAAACCCAATGTCTAAATACCATATTTTTCATGTAAAAATCAACGGTGAAGACGGTTCGCAAATTCGAGCTTCCTAGCCCAAGTTATGACAACAAAGCATGATTGTTTGGCAAACCTACCAGTCTGGCTGATCGGACAGAGACCTTAAAACTATCTGGCCGACCGGACAAAGAGTTCTGCAGAAAATTCTGCAGCAACATCTCCCAACCTGTTTTGCAAGTTTAAACTTCACCAAAATCAAACCACGCCATGTAGGACCTAGAAAATACTTTCCAAAACCTTGATACCTACATTCAAAAGCATCTCTAAACATTTTTAAACCATAATTACCATCCCATGAGGATCAAAACAAGTTCTTGGAACACAATCCTCATCCAAATTAGCACTTTGCCTAAAACTTGTTAAAATGAACTCAAGTCAAACCAATCCTTGTGAATATTTCCAAAACCATTTTCCAAGCATTCCAAAGTCTTTAAAACTTCATAACTATGACAATAAACATATTTAAATACCTCCACACAATCAAAATATAACCCAAACCCCATTTGAAACAAACTGAGTCATGGGAACCCCATATTTGGTAGAACTAACATAAGTAGTGAAAATTATCAGAACATGGGTTCAAGAACTTTACAACCAACTTGCTTGCAAGTAAACCTTACCCAAAATGATTGTGACACTAACCGAACTCGCCGGAAAGGTCCAATCTCAACCAACTCACAGACCCATAGTCGCTACTACATTAAGAAATACATTAGTTTGTCAAAGTGAAATTACAACTTTCCAACCACCTATATTACATCACAAGGCAAGGACTCCAAGCCACAAGTTATATTGTATTACAAGTTATAGACATAACTACAAGTCTCAAATCTCTCCCCCATCCCCGAGCACGTTACTTCCTCTCCGGATATCGCTCCGTACCTGCGGTGGTTGATATTCACCACAACAGAAAAGGAAAACGGTTTTCTTAAGCATTACGCTTAGTGAATAATCTAAACAAGATTGAATGTTTAACATGTGCAATGCTACAATTAACACACAACTCATATCCGTAATCGCCGAGTCACCGGTTCAATGATTCATTCAGACCCGAAGACCCTCCCTTGGTCCCGTGGTCACTTCTATTCTTTGGACTTCCGTATATATCGGATTCTTCCTCTTCACCACCCTTATTACTCCCAACAATGAATCATTTACCCGGTACTCATTGAATACCACATAAACATATAAGCACATAAACAAGTAGGCACATATAATTTTCATAAGATTAACATGCAATTCACATTTTAAACATCTCCATGACTTCTAAGCATGAATAATCAATACCATTAAAAATTCTCATGGCTCCTAATCGTAAATTGTTATCTCTAACATCATTGAAGCCTTGAGCATATTTAAACACAATCTCAATTAAGGTAGAAAATGCTGAATTGCACCAAACCCAAGCTCAATTTCTACTCCAAAGTGAATCCTACAAGAATTCGGCAACCGCGTGTCACCGAGTAACGTGAGCTACCAAAATTACGACGATTAAAGCGTAAATTAAAGGTATAGAAACGATCGTCTCACCTCCACGAGTCTGAATACGGCTTCAGTTCGCTAATTGGACGAACGACACCGACGGAACGGTGTAAAAACGGCGTCGACGTCTCGAAATCTCGTCGTCTCTCTCTGAGCTCTCTATCTTTTCTTTAATTTATGCAAAATGAGAGTCTTCTTCTCATTTGACACCTATACATGCAAAGGCATGAGGTGTCTTGATCTCATTTTTCCATCTTTTCACTTATACCCCCAAAGTTACTTAAGTTCTTATTATGAAATCCCCCAAACATTCCATTAACTACCAATTATTTAAATGGATGTTTATCTAAGTCCCTTATGGGTCCCAACGTGGGTCCCAAATATTTTGTGAAATTTCTATCATACCTACTAATTATGAATCTTTTTCAATTATACCCTAATTTGGGTGTCCAAATTAATATCAATTGTTAACACATATATTATCATATAATATGAAAGCATTTAAACAATTAGTCATTTAATCATATAAATGCATTTAATCATATAAAATGCAAATATTATTATTCGGGCCCTTCACTGGGTCCTAACACTGGGGACTTTTCCAAATGGTGTCCTTCTCTGAACACTTTTCCACGGGTGAGTCCAAGCCTCCCCTGAATCCATAATATACACTAATTATACAAATTAATGCATATTAAGATAATAAGCAAACCTTTTCCGGGTACGGGTGTTACAGTTTTTAAGGACAACTTTACAATATTTAACCTCATAACATTCTTCTTCTCTTGAAAGTAGTGTTCTTTATTTTTCTTTAATATTTTTTTATTTTGGCTGAACCTCTAGAAAATATTTGATACAATTGTGATGATTTTTCTAAATTACACTATAGAACAGTCCAGGGTTACCTCCCTTTGATGTTCAAGATGTTTCGAACATCTATTACAAAGAATATAAGAAGTATCTGATACTTTTAACAAACTTGTTATCATATTATCAATTTGTTCAGTGATTTACACTTCATGTGCATCCATAACAGTTTAATACATAATCAGCCTCGAAGAAACCCAAGTTGTCTTCTTCTTCGTTTCTCTTTTTACCTTTTGCGGAATCTTGTATATTGTTGTTAAAACATGAACTTACACAACTAACTACAACAATACCTTGAGAACTTCAAACTTTCCCATCTATACTCTAAGCTAATAAATTCCATGTTTTTACTTCCTCCACATGCAATCTTCTGTAGTAACCATTCACCATTCACCATCCACTTAGAAACATGGCAGAAAATGGGATTTATTTCAAAATATGAAAGAAATTTTCTGTTTCATGAACAAAGTAAGTAATAATCAAATTAATCCATGTATCATTTTAAATAATTGATGTAGAATGAAACACAGAAACAGAAATTTCTCCCTAAGGTTTTTCTTAATGAAAAATGAATTTCCCTGAATTCTGGACCAATAGCAACCTAACTTCAGCTATGTTGTCTTGCCCACATCTCCATCCCTTTTGGCCTGTCCTCTAATAATACTACTATTAATTCCAGATATGGATTAATGGCATAAAATATCAGTGGGGCCATTGCTAAAGAAAATAGGATAATATAGAGAAAATTAATCAAAAGAAAAGAAAAGCAGCATTAATGTCCTCTAATAATACTAATATTAATTCTAGATATGGATTAATCGCATAATATATCGGTGGGGCCACTGTTAAATAAAATAGGATAATATAGAGGTAATTAATCAAAAGAAAAGAAAAGCAGCATTAATGTACCTTCTTGGAAAGACGCTTCCTATGCTTTCTCGGTTCTTGATTTCATCCATAAACGGACAAAGGGTATCAAGAGGCAAAATCTCACTCAGATCAATTTCACAAAGCTTAAAATAAGATAGTAACTGATTAGTATAATAAAGACACCAAAGCAGATTTGACAGATACTGCATAATACGTACATGGAATGTAGTTGGCAAAGAAAAATGGCTAAGGGAACGATAGCGCCTCCTCATGACCTCTGATTGAGTTACTGTTTCCAGTTGTAAAATCTTTCCACTGATTCTATGATTCAAAAATTCTTGTCAGAGGATAACTGTAAGGGAGAAATTATTTACAACATTCCATAATATAATGTCCAACAAGTTAAGTACTCAGTAAGTAATCTCTTAGCACCCACAGAATATGCTTCCCCTGTTTTTCAACAAGTGTATGTTCAAAATATATGTTAAAAGCAACATGCACTGGTGAATCTTATACAGTATGACACAAAGTCCACTAGGAACCCTTCCACCCCACACATCGACCACATAAAGTTTTGTCATATAACAAGGATAAGCATCAATCTTTGAAGCAGCGATGAAGCATAACTCAGGCAAGAAAATAAGATCCACACGAGGATGTAGAAAAGGGTGGAAATGGGAGAAGAAATTAGTAGAAATCCACTTCGTTCATTCTAGTTCCATAATAAAATAATCCTTTCCTCTTTTCTTATAGTTTTTTTTTTGTCTCTCCAAATAGCTTTCCAAGCAGGATGGTTGACTATTACTAACTTTTTTCCACATTTTTCTTTAGTTACCCAAGCAAAATGAAAGGCTATCACTCTCTTCTTCTTCTTCCTATTCTTTACTCTTCTAACTTGTGCTATCAGTTCTTTTCCTTTCTCTCTTAGTTATCCAAACATAGTATAAAAGAACACAAGTTATAAAATGGTTGCATATAAATTTTTAGTTTTCTATGAAACCTGTGTGATAGCATTGTTAGTTTAGACTCTAGAGAGAATAATATTTTTACAGGTTTAGAGAGATCAATTGATCCTCTCTGTTATTATATTAAACATCTATAAAGATAAGTTAAAAGAATTACAAATAGGTCCCCAAGCAATAACAGAAATACCAAAATAACAAAATAACTCTCAACACTCCCCCTCAAGCTGGTGCAAAAATATCCCTCATACTCAGCTTGCTAAGGATAAAATGAAAAGGCCTACTAGTGAGACTCTTAGTAAGAACATCAGACAACTGCTCCCCTATCTTGACAAATGGGGTACAAGTAATTCCACTATTTAACTTTTCCTTATTGAAGTGTCGATCGATTTCAACATGCTTGGTTTAATCATGTTGAATTGGATTGTGAGCTATACTGATAGCGGACTTCTTGTCACAGTATAACCTCATTGAATCTTTTAGAATGATTTGAATCCACAGTAACTCACACACTCCTTATGCCATGGCTCAAAATTCTGCCTCAGCACTTGATCGGGCTACAACTGACTGTTTCTTGCTTCTCCAAGTAACAAGGTTACCGCCAAAGCTCCCAAAAACTCAGGTGGACAACATGTCCTGATAAAAACTAACAAAACTAAACCCTGTAGATCCTGACTCAAAAATCGTCAACGTCTGATCCTACTAGTGGTGCCTCATCCTCTGAATCAATATCCATCTCCTCAAGTGGATCATCCTCAATGGGTACGGTAAGATCTCTGACTACTACTCATGTATCCCAATCCTCTATCGACTCTGCATCGACATTCGTCATCGCGTCTGCTATCGCCTGGTTAGCAACATCGACTGCTACTGTAGCAAATCCATCAGCTATATCAAGAGCTTCTGCTATCACAGCTTCTCCTTTAACAAAACCAGTTGGCTGAGCGACCATCTCAGCTATCCATCCCACTACCATATCAGCCATGGCTGCCATATGCATAATAGGTCCAGTCGATAAGTGAAGCATAATGGGTGCCTCCGGCACGACTACCTCCTCATTAGACACATCCTCCTCTACCTCTGCGTCATCCTCTCCAACCATGATATCTGCCTCAATGGTCTCGGGGTCCTCTGGCTCAAGATCCTCATCAGGAATATACTCTAGCTCTTCCGGGTCATCCTTCGGCTCATCATCATCTGCAGGCTCCTCCTCTGCTGGGTCTTCATCGTCTATCGACTCCTACTCTCCATCCCCGTCGATATCCTCATCAGGATGCTTATCCTCTGGCTCTGGGTCCTCCTCTCCCTGAATTGGCTCAGGCTCTGGAACTGGTACCACGGGTACCGGTAATGGTGGGGCTACCAATACTGGTGCAGCTGCAGGTTGTGGTGGAACAGGCCCGGCTAAAACTGCTCGCATCTCAATCGCGTCTACCTCTGGCTTACTATGGATCAATCTAGCCATCTCCAAATATATGGCTGCTCGGGTCATAGGGTAATGATACACATCCATACGTATCTCCGTAGGGTGTGTCGTGCCCACAACATAAAGAGAAGTCCACATCCTCTCCTCCAAATAATGACTTGTTGTCTGGCGAATGGGGCTCTGGTAAATCTCCGGTATGGCTAGCCCTACAATGTCGCCATGAATAATATGTCCTCCAAACAAATCATCCACAAACAGGTGGAAATCTGGATGCATGCTATCCTGCAAAGGAAAGCTATCTATTGTCAGAAGGACGAACTTATCTTAAACTTATATCTTATCTCAGGGAATCTTAAAATACTAGGACTAAATGGAATAGAATCATTAGTGAACGAAAGTATCACAACCTAGAGCTCTGATACCAAAGCATCCTGTCATGCCCCGGAGCAGCAAAAATAGAGAAAAATAAATTTCCTTTTTGGGTCCATAGGGAATGACAAGTGAAATTCACTAATTATCTACACCACATAGTACTAGTCTACAAGATAAATGGAAACAGTAACAAACTGAATATATAACAGCAATTCTATCCAGTACAATATTAGAGTGTGGTCCACAAGATCACAACAGGTCTGGAGACAACATATGTCCAAGTACCCATCAACTACAAGTTCAACAAAAATACAAACAAATATAAACTAGATAACTATCTTCAGGTCTTCAACTAGCGTATGGGTAGTCTTCGGCGTAACAGCCTTCTCCAGCATATCCGACATCAATGGGGCCACCCTCTATATAATCCAACTCCGGGTAGTAGTTGCCATCGTAAGTTCCAACACCTGCATTGTTAAGGACATGGTAGTCTAGACGGGGAATGTCCAGGAAATAAAGACCATCAGCTTACTGAAAGCTGAGTGAGAACTAACTAACACGGTCTTATAGAAATAACGTAATTACCAGTCATGAACAATATAAAGCAGTGATACTAATTATATATCTTCCTCTTTTATTCAGGCACATCATTAATCGATTCTCATCAAAGAACAATATCCTATAGTTGATCTCCTACCAGATGCTGACCCAGCCCAATCTGTATCAGTATAGGCTTCTACTCTCAATGTTTTATGATTGGCTTCTCCAGAAAGGGCATTAAAAAAGATAGTCATCTCCTCCTCAGTGTTTCCAGCATTAATTTCAACTTGATCCAATTGCTCATTGTTGGAATATACAAAGTAATATTATTCCCGTGATTTATGGATCATGCTGTTTTAGGAATAGATTGATTTGGTCTTATATGTTATTTCCTTTCTTTTCTTTTATTTCCTTTTATTTGTTTTCTCATGGATGTATAAATTTACCTTATACTTTAACATTGTTAATAAGAATATATAGTTTCTTCTTGGTATCAGAGCCAAAGAGAAATCAAACCCTAAACAAACCAAACCACCATCAGCCACCACCTGGCATCGTAACTACACTACCCCCAGCCACGAGCGCCGACACCACCAGCCACCTCCACAACCAGCGCCGACCACCAGCCCCCTCCCCACTCTCGGCGTACACCTCCAGATCCACCAGCCCCTTTTTGGTTAGCCTAGGCTAACCCTTGCGCAGCTCTGGGCTGCGTCTTGCCCTGTTCTTGGGTCTTCTGATGGTTTAGAGCTCCTTTATGCTATCTTTTTCTTCTCTTAGGCTACTTAGGGTGTTCCAATAGCCTCTGATTACTGATGTTTGTTCTTTTCCCAGCAGCCTTTTCAATCCTTGGTTTCTCTTCTGCGACTGGTTGATTAGTTATTGGGTTCCTTGATTCCGCTACAATGACCAACACTGAAAAAGTTAAGGATAAAGGTACTGACTAGTTGTCCACTGGTCCAAATTTGTATCTGAATCTCTCTATGTCCTTGACTCCGCATTCTCCTGCACAGAGGGTGACCACTGTTCTGATGGATGGGAAAATTTTTGCCACATGGTCTCATTCCATTCATATTTTTTTTTGGTGCCGGAGGCAAGTCTAGTTGGCTTCTTGGTACTACAACTAAGCCTGCTCCAATCGATTTTACCTTTGATCAATGGAATATAGACAACTGTACTATCTTGGGTTGGTTGTTCAATTCAATGGAACCTCGTAATTATCATATGTTCATGTATCACACTTCTGTTCACGGATTATGGAATGCTTTGACCCAGATGTATGCACATAAGCGCAATGAGTCACGGATTTATCAACTTCATCGCGAAGTTTCTCACTCATTTCAGGATTATCTCCGACTGAGTGTCTCTAATTATTTTGGTTATCTACAGTCCTGTTGGGAGGAGTTGGCTCAATACGATCCCCTTGGTGATATTTCGGCTGAAGCCGCTACTGTTATTATCCAACGCCTAGATCATTTGCACACTTATCAGTTCTTGATGGGTTTGAAGTCTGAGTTCGAATCTCTTCGTACTCAGATTTTGAACACGTCTCCTATGCCCTCTATCTACGAGGCCTTTTCTATTATTGATGGTGATGAGTGTCGTCGCCTATTAATTCATGCTTCTATTGCTCCGGTTTCAGATTCTCCTGCTGTTCCTGATCAGATGGCCTTTGCAGATCACACTGGCTCTCGACCCAGCGGTCGAAAACCTCCAGTCTGTAAGTATTGTAATGTTGTTGGTCATACCAAAGATCGATGTTTCCAACTCCATCCCGAGTTGAAGAAACAGTATGCCGCCCGGGGTCGCACTCCAGGTCCAACCCGCTTCGCTGCTATTGCTGAGACTGTCACGCCCCGACGTAGCATAAATAAGAAAAGCGTTTAATTTCCTTTATGAACCCGTAGGTCGCGACAGTTTGAAGGATCGATTCTGTCCCAAACGTCGAACAACAAAAACATAATCAGAGTAGAGCAATCAAAGCTTACGAATATTCTCTAACTTATTACATAATACAGCACGGGGTCTCTAAAGGCACAAACCGCCTTAAATCAAAATAATAATTTAATGGGAAATTCTATCCACACCCACCTATTTTACTCTCCACACCCAATTGCTCTCCACACCCACCACTCTAAGTTTAGTTAAAACAATATACTCTCTACACACACCTTTTATCCCAAAATGCCCCTAATCTTAAAATTTCATTCATTTCTTATTACTCTCTACACCCACCATCCTCTCCATTGTCCCAATCATTCAACACACACATATGTTAACAGACTATATATGCTTTGCAAATTCTAGGATGCCAGTGAATAAAATAATTGTTAATACTCATCATGGCCTCCTTAAAATGATAAAAAGTAGATTAGTCAATACACGGGTTCATACTTGGGTTCTTGGTTGGCACATAGACAATGATCCCTTCAAGCAAGCATCATTACGTACATGACGAACTTTTCATAGAACTGCTATTTGTGTATTATGCATATCTATATATAGATGTGTATATATATATCGATATATAAATACAATTGTAACAATACATATAGATCTGTTGTGGAATAGTGGTGAGTTAGGGTTTGTTGGGTAAGTGGGTGCAAAGAATTTTTTTTTTAAATTGTTTTCATCCATTTGTCTTTTTATGTCATTTTATATAGGGGTATAGTATTGATGAAAAAAATTATTAAAAGGTGGGTATAGTGAGTAAATTATGTGGGTGTGAATAGAATTTCCCTAATTTAATATCTAATACAGTCATTCTTATTACAAAATTAGTTTATAACTTAAAGCATATAACGGTAAATTCTCTTTCCAGTAGTTGTTCTCAATTCACATAGTCATAGTGTTCAGCCTGATCATAACCTGAAAAACCTGAACACGAATGTCCAGGACGCATCGACGTCGTCAGCTTCAAGAAGCTGGTGAGTATTAAAAACATAACTTTGAATGTAACACATACTCATTTATCATTTTCCAAGTCTCATTAAATCTACAAGTTTATATTAAAGCAAGGAGTTCATTTTAGGAAACAACCACAATATTAATTAAAAGGTGTAATTCACATATATGTGACCGTGTATGAGAACAATGCACCATCTACTCTTACCGACTCTTTTCTCTCGACAAAACACAACAACCCACCATCACACACCGGTATCTTTGAAATACTCCGGTAGCCACACTTTAGCACAGGGGTGCCAGGGAATGTCCAGTTTGCCTCACACTTTGGTCCGGGGTACTAGGGAGTGTCCATTGCCTCACACTTTAACTACCTAATCCGCCATGCAAATACCGGAGGAACCCTCATGCAGTATCCAGACTGGGGTATAGGGAGTGTCCGTAGGCCAAACTTTAGCACTTCCATGGGTTCCAGGGAGTGTCCAAGTTCGGCTTCACACACTTTGACACTACCATGGTCGTCAGGGAGTGTCCAGTTTTGCCACCGTCGCATTTTAAATACACCCTCGGCGCAATCTCAATCACAACACACTTTGGTACTCACTTACCAGGGAGTGTCCACAACACAATCTCAACCGCACTCACTATGTCACACTGACCATTACTCTTTTCCATACTGACCAACATTCACACTCACCATGCATGTACAACTGACTCCACATGTATGTCATGAAATTTTAAAACATGAGACAAATCATTGAATTCTATAAACACGAGCGTACAGGGATTGATAAGTTGAAATACAATGTTTTAATCGTCCGAACATACCCAAATAGGGTTCTGATTTAATAAATTTCACAAACAGTACCCAAACAGTATATAAATTTTATCCCAGACAGTCCCTTATCACAAAACAAGCAAAACTAGAAACTGCCAGAAGTCGCGCGCGCGGGCCGCTCGCGCGAGGGGTCGCTCGCGCGACCTGCCTATTTTTCATTTTCTTTATAAAAACTTTTCTGTCTGCCTGAAACTACGCGGCTCACGCGCGAGGGGTCGCTCACGCGGGCCGCTCGCCCGAGATGAAGCAGAGGCTTCGTCTTCCTCGCTGGTTTTCCCCTGTTTTCAGTTTAAGGGTCCATTTTGACCCATTTTGCAAACCCGAAGCATATAGGACATATAATATATGGATCTCTTCGGTTTTTCACAAGGATTATGAATCCATGATCAATTTTACATGAATTCAACTATAATTCTAGAATTTAATGAAAGACTAAAAGATGGCAAAACTAATTTTCTTATATACTTTTTCATGTGGATGAATTAGACTTCAATACTTGAACAGTAGCTTGTAGGAACTATAATCTTCCTAAAACATCTCTTAAAACTTGTTTTGATTAAGTTTGTAAAATCACTCTTTTTCTAATTTTAAGTTATCATGAAAATCAACAATGGTGATTAATAGATACATATATACAACATGAAATTAAATACGAATTACATTGGGAGTGAGTTTAAAAATACTCACTGTGGTGTAGAGAAGTAGAGAAGTTGTTGAGAAAGAAAGTGACAAGCGGGGGTATTTGTAAAATACAACCGCGCTAAAAGAAGAAAATACATTAATTTAGTTCACAATTCTCTCATTTATCTGCGATTTGAGTTACAACGCCAGTTTCTACACATTATGATTAATCTATGATAAGTTGCGTGTTTTAGCTGTGATTTTTGCAGATTATTGTCGCTGTGTGAATAATTAAAGGAGCAGGATAAAAAGGAAGTGCTTGGCTCCAATAAAGACAATTCAAAGTTGAAAACTGAAGTTCGATCGATTGAGGTCCTCTCAAGCGATCGAGGTTTCGATCGATCTAACTTGTCTCAAGCGATCGAATAATCCAGAAGTTCGATCGATCGAGAGTTGTCGATCGATCGAACATGCCTTTTAGCAGAATACGCGCACGCAGCAAAAGACGGGATTTTAACCCTAGCATTAGGTTTTCTACTATAAAAACTCGTATTGTATACGTCCAGGGGGACGCCCCACTTTACTTTTTATCAGTTTTCATAGAGAGAGGAGAGATTTTTCTTGTTTTGTAGGTTTTTACTCAAGGTTTTTCAGTGATAGCTTGGATTCTTCTTGGTTTAATACGAGTTCTTTGTTCCAGGTTACTTAATCATTGTTTTACTTACATACTGCACTTCGTAAATCATAGTTTAGTGGTTAATTTTATTGCTTTGCATGTTAGATAAGTTCAAATCTTAAGTTTTCATAAGTTTTACTGAAAAACTCACAACCAAATGACACCTTAATGAATCTTTACGTTAAGAACGCATCTGGGACACTCCAGACGATGTCTGAGTAGTCCAAGGTTGGGAAATCGCGATGAAACTATGATTTTCGGGCCTCTGCCATGCATCAGAATAATACCTGTGTTCGATCGATCGGAGTTATTTCGATCGATCGGTACAGAGATGTAGTCAATCGATCGAAGACATATCGATCGATTGAGAGATGACGATTGTCGATCGATCGAAAGCGCATCGATCGATCGAACTCTCAGATTCTTGAGAACATCCAATACAGTATCCCTAGACTTTCTGTTTTAAGGATTTGTTATCAAACTGTCCCCAAATGCTCAGTTTGTTGAAACAGTCTTTGAACTTAAGGCCTTAAGGCATTTTCTTTCAATACATTTTGCAAACCACCCTCAATGCTAACACCATTGTAGGTGCAAGTCTTAACTATTGAATTAAACCGCTTTCATGTATTTCAAACTTAATTGAGATGATATAGTCCCGGTCATGAAAGGGCTATTGATTCTAGATCCTTAGAGAAGTACGGAATTTTGTAGAAGATGTACTCCATTGAGCTTAATTGCAATTGCATGGTAGACAGCCAGGTCACAGTGGATTCGCGTGATCCCAACACTTCCTTTTATTAAGTTAAACCGCTTTTAAAATCTCGCTGTAGTTAAATAGTTAATTGTTAGTTAATTTAATTTAATTGCTTTTAATTTTAGTAGTTGTTGGGCGTAGAACTTTGTGTTCTACACTTCTTTCAAAACATTGAATTTTCTTTTCTTTTAGAGTCTAATCTAAGTACTTCAATTCTCATCCTTCCCTGTGGGATCGACCTGGACTTAATCCAGTTTACTACTTGCACGATCACCTATACTTGGGTGTTGCACAAGCGTACACAAAAATATTCGTGTCAGAAAGCAATACAGGAAATCCAAATGAACTATAGTTATGGTGATCAAGCTTTGGTTATGAAATGAAGCTTTCTCTCACTAGAATTTTGAAATTAAGAACTCTCAAAGTCTCTCTGAAACTCTCTTTATTGTTTGCAAAACCAAAGTGCAGATTGTGCCTATTGTGGGTGGTTATATAGGAAGCCAAAATGGCTATGCTTGGGGACCAAGTTCATTCCTATATACTCAACAAATGGTTTTGCATTTACCAAATATACATAGCTGAAGATTTACATACGTATATGCATAAAACACAGATTATTTGGACTCTTAAGTGAGGCTAAGGGTCAAGTAGGTGTATAGGGGTCAATCTTGGAGTGTTTGGCAAAATCAGCTTTAGGCACTAGAGAAGCACATACCCAAAAGCAACAACCAAACAAGGCTCTAAACAATCATGGGTTGTCATAATAGGAAACTAAAGCATAGTCACTTCAATCTTTACGTCCAAATCAAAAACTGTGCAAGTTTAACGCGGCACGGACAGTTTAGAACATAAACTGGTATCTTCGGGGCGGGGTGTTTGTCACAAAAATACGAAAAATTCATTTTTGTGTAAGAATTGATTCCCCGATTTTCATAAAAATACTGATTGAGTCAATAGAAATTATTTTTACCGTTTTGAAATACAGTTTTGAAATCCAACACAGGTATTACTAATTTTTATAAAATCGCATTTTGATCCCAAAAGAATTACAAATATGAAATAAGGCAAGTCACAAGATTTTAACACATGAGGATTGAAATTAAAATAAGAGTAAACAATACAATTGAATTTAAATATGAAATGCAAATAAATGAAAATGCAGGTTATTACAGAGACCAACCCTGAACCTGATACTCTTGATCTTGGGCTACTTCATCAGAACTAGAGTATGCTTCAATCTCAGATTGGACAGATTCAAAGTCAACTTGGCTCCTTCCTTCAGCAGCATCAGTCTGGCTCTTCTTCTACAACGGCTATTGCTACAGGTACTTCCACTGCTTAACATATTAAGACTAGAACTCTGAGGTGGGTTTTGGACTCAGGAGCCAATGATCACATGACTAGTGAGTTATCCCTTTTCTCGTCTCCTCTTACACCTGTTAACCAAACTGTGAGTATTGCTGATGGTTCTACCACTCATGTCCAGAGTAAGGGTGATGTTTATTTGTCCCCCCAGCTTACTCTGTCTTCTGTCCTTCATGTCCCTCAGTTATCATTTAATCTCTTATCAGTGAGTCGCCTTGCAAAGAGTTATAATTATGCTGTCATCTTCTTACCTAACCTCTTTCTCTTACAGGACCTGACTTCAAAGAGGATTTTTGGTACGTGCCATGAGCATGACGGACTGTACTTCTTTGGAGAGCCTCCACCAATACTTGTGTCCTCTAGCTTACAGACGTCTTTTTACCTAGTTCTAGTTCTAGTTCTTTTCTAATAAAACTATAGAGTTGTGGCATGCCCAGCTAGGACATGCTAATTTTTAAAATCTTTGTTTACTTTTTCCAGAATTAATAAAAGCCTGTAAGACTCATAAATTTCAATGTATGGTGTGTGAACTTTCTAAGCATACTCGTTCATCTTATATTCCTCGCATGTCTCGTGCACCTTGTGTTTTTGATATTATACATTCGGATGTATGGGGACCTTCTCCTGTTACTGCTTTATATGGGTATCAGTATTATGTTACGTTTATTGATGATTATTCATGGTGCACATAGATTTATCTACTTAAAAAGAAATCTGAAGTTTTTCCATAATTTATTCAATTTTTACAAATGGTTAAAACTCAGTATCAAACTGTTGTTCATGCTTTTCGATCTGATAATGGTCGTGAATACATTTCTAATGACTTTTGTTCTGAGCTTAATAAAAAGGGTATGCTCCAACAACTCACTTGTACTTATACCCCGGAACAAAAAGGAGTGGCAGAATGAAAGAATCGCCACAATGTCTGTTGTCTGATGCCTTCTTCGCAGTATGGAGGTACCTAAATATTTTTGGCACTTAGCTATTCTCACAGCTACATATCTTATTAAGTCGTGTCTTAAATGGAAAAGCCCCTCTACATGTCCTTCAGTCCAATTGTACACTCTTTCATATTTTACCTCGTGTCTTTAGTTGCACTTGTTTTGTTTAGAATCGCAGCCCTCTTCGTACTAAGCTTGATGATAAAGCTATACATTGTGTTTTTCTTAGTTACTCTTCTCTCTCTAAAGGATATAGGTGCTATGATCCCATTGGTCGTCATTTCTATAATTCTATGAATGTTATTTTTCTGGAAGATGTTTCTTACTTTGTAGGTCCAAATACATCCTCTGCTTCTGTTCCTCAGGAGCCTGTCATTGAACCCGAAGAGTTACCTCGTCCGGTTGCTGTCTTTGATTCCTCTCCTTCTGAGGTGACCCTACCACCTATAATTACATCTTCGCTTGAATTTTATTACTCACGGCGTCCACAGACTCATGCTCATGCTCCGCCACCAAATCCTTCTCCGAATCCAGGTCCGGCTTCTCCTGCACTGGTAAGACGTTCTACCCGGATTTCTTACCCAGTAAATCGGCATGGTCATACTTGCTCTACCCATCATCATATTTCACAGTATATCTCTTATTCAGCCCTTTCACAACCCTATTGAGCTTTCCTTGGTCAGGTTGATTCAGTTTCCATTCCTCGGTCTGTGTCTGAGTGTTAGGAAACTGCGTTCCCAGAATCCATTGACAGCGCGTATAAGTTGGTACTGTAAAAAAATTACGTGAAAACTACAATAACCCTACAAGGGCGGAACTAGGGTTACCTTGAACTACAAAAACGGATTGCTGTAGTAGACGAATCGAGAACACGGGCTCGATAACAGCTCACGATTTTCTACCGTATTCCTTTGCTGCCAGAATATCGAACTAAGTGTGGGCTCTTTCGAAATCCTTTTAGTTTTCTGCTCTTCCCTCTTTACGTTCTATTTTCTATTCCCAGTTATAACACTCTCTTTGATTGCTGTGACGATTCAATCCCGAACACATTGATCCGACAAAGATGTGTTCGTCAGGAGGACTAAACGATCTCCGATTTACTTGAATTTTTTACAGCAGCTCCGTCTCGACGTCAGGAACATTGTGTAAAAAATTCAGCAACTTTCGATCAGTATCGAGCAGTCCGAAGCTCTTTTAGTGAGCGTTGTCCGACGCTAGCGATCTTCACTTCTATGTCTCTTGAATGCTCACAAAGACTAGGGTTTGGTGGAAACCCTTCTAGAAGAAAGCTAGAAGGTCAAGGGAAACTTTAGAATGTGAAATCATGCAACCTGAGAGAAGAGCCAAGGCAGCATATATATAGGCTACGATAGGGACCATAAGAAGTCAATAAGGAATAGGCTTCCTTATGGAATTAGGAAACCCTAATTCGAACTGAATCAGATTCCTATTTTCATAAATTATAATTCATACCACTAAAGAATTATAATTGCACTCCTACCCTTATCTCAAAAATATATTTCGAGCTACATATTATTAAATGCTTATTATCTCCCCACGTTAAGATTACAGATATCCATTAATTAAATATAATTACTGACAATCATATTTAATTAATTTCTTAAAATTCCTTGAGATCCTCTACTTAACTTATCTGATATGTCGGATACAAAATCCACCTGCAGGGTTTGACATAATCAAAACTTATAAGCTTTCTCAAGGGGATATCATCAATCCCAAAATTGAGACATGGATTCCATCATTAATTAATATCCACCACACAATTAATATTGCCATCCAATCCAATGAGATATTGACCCATTTAAGGATCTCACCCTTTTAGGGATCAAAGTATAAATATCAAATGTATGTGTCTATAAATTAAATTAGGATTTAGAGCATAAGCACTCATAATAGCCATGAGGTATTAATTATCTTATAAGTCAGTATAAAGATAATTACCACAAGTCGGTCCTGTTTAATACACAAAGTGTACCAGCATAGTGAGTTGAAACTGTACCGTTTCCCGTAGTCAAGACAAACCTACTACTACACCATGCTGCAGTCCTACCGATGGTGTGTCCAATCCCATCTAAGATAGTAAACCAAAATCTTACATTCTACAATATCTGGTGGTCTGATCTTCCGTGTGTAAGCCGAACTCTACACACCAAACCACCTACTATGTAGAATGAGACATGCACATGCATAATATTAAATAAATAATATAATACAAACATTGCCCACATAGATTCTCATAAAAATGGAATAACTGATTTTATTAAAATAATAAATTAACTACATAAAGCATGGCTTTTAGTATACATCCCTAACATGAAGCTCTCCAAAATCCGTATTAGGTCCAAGCCATGCAAGGAGAGCATAGCCATACTTAGGATCTTGTTTCTCTTCCCCCTGGTGAAAAGACAGTTGGTTGAAAATGGGTCTTTACAATTATGTACCTTTTAGATGGTTCTATTGATCATTATAAGGCTCGCTTGGTTGCTAAAGGATTTACTCAGATTCCAGGCAAAGTCTTCAATGCAACCTTTGCTCTTGTGACCAAGCTTAATACTGTTCGCCTTCTTGTTTCTCTGGCTGCATCTCAGTCTTGGTCACTTCACCAACTTGATGTCAAGAATGCATTTCTGAATGGGGAGCTACAGGAAATCATTTATATGGATCCACCTCCAAGTTTTTGGGCTGAGGGGGAGTATTCTGGGAAAGTCTGTCGGCTATGTAAATCACTTATGGATTGAAACAATCCCCTTGGGCATGGTTCAGTCGCTTTAGTGATGTTATTCTATCTGTTGGGTTCACTATGTGTCATTCTGATCACACTTGCTTTATTCGACGACGTTCTGGTGGTCGATGTAATATCCTATCTGTTTATGTTGATGATATCATTATAACTGTAATGATACTGCAGGGATTACAAAGGTAAAAAGGAAACTTGGAACGACATTTGATGTCAAAGACTTGGGTCCTCTTCGATATTTTCTTGGCATTGAAATTGCCCAATCTCGTCATGGGATCTCAATGAACCAGAGGAAATATATCTTGGATCTCCTTAGCGATACAGGTATGATGGGTTGTCGTCCAACTTCCACACCTATGGATCCAAATATCAAAATATCATCTGAGTCAGGAGAATTGTTATCTAATCCAGTCTCATATCAGCATCTTGTTGGACATCTAATTTTTCTGACCAATACTAGACCTGACATTGCTTTTGCTGTTAGCGTCGCTAGCCAGTTTATGCATCCTCGCGTACTTCTCATATGGATGATGTTCATCATATTTTTCGTTACCTAAAAACATGCCTAGGACTGGGTCTCTTCTTTGCTGCAGGAACACAATTTGGGGTCACATGTTATACAGATGCTGACTATGCTAGGTCCAAGAGTGATAGGCATTCAACTTCAGGTTATTGCACATTTTTTGGTAAACTTCTTATCTCTTGGATGAAAGCAAGAAACAAGCAGTCGTTTCAAGATCATCAGCTGAAGCTAAATATCATGCTATGGCACAAGGTACCTGTGAGCTTCTGTGGCTTCGATCTATTTTACAAGAATTGGGGTTTCTAGTGTCTGAGCCCTCTACATTGTTTTGCGACAATAAGTCTGCTATAATGCTTGCATCTGACTCCGTTCTGCATGAGCATACCAAGCATGTTGAGGTTCATTTTATCTGAGAGAAAGTTTGTTCTGGTATTATTTCTCCATCCTTTGTCCCCTCTTCAGATCAGACTGCTGATGTGTTTATAAAGTTCGTTGGGCCCTCACTGTTGAAGTTATCCATTTTTAAGCTGGGATTAGTGAATGCCTTCGCTCCAGCTTGAGGGGGAGTGTTGGAATATACAGAGTATTATTATTCCCGTGATTTATGGATCATGCTGTTTAGTAATAGATTGATTTGGTCTTATCTGTTATTTCCTTTCTTTTCTTTTATTTCCTTTTATTTGTTTTCTCATGGATGTATATATTTACCTTGTACTTTAACATTGTTAATAAGAAAATACAGTCTTCTATCATTAACTTCTTCTGGCCCTTCTTCTGTAACAGAAATCATAAAAAGCTGACTGTTCTTACACGCATGGCCCTTATAGAAAACTTCATCACAATAATAGCACAAATTCTTTTCTCTTCTCAACTGCATTTCCTCAGGGGAGATTTTCTTTATAGATTGAAAGGGTAAGGTTCTGTTGGGATCCGAATTTTGGAAAGAATGGGGGTGGTTGTGAAACATACTGATGTTTGAGATGGGGTAGAATAATTGGTGGTGGGTTTGATTGGGTTGGAAAGAGAGGGGTTTTGGGTGAAATTGGGTTTATTAAAGGGGTTGTTTGTTTTTGGGTTTGATGGTATGGTTTTCTTAGTGGCTTCCAAATGGTTTTCTTGTAGCCTGGTGATTGCATGAGCAAGAGAATTGGGATTAAACATCTTAACCAAATTTCTAATTTCATCCTTCAATCTACTAATAAAGCAAGACACGAAATAATCTTCTGTTAGACCTCTGTTCTTGGCCATGATTAGTGGTTTAAGCTCCTCAAACTTAGATTCATACTCCTCTACTGAACCATTTTGTACCAATTTCTTGAACTGTCCTACTACGTCTTCATACCCCATAACAGAGAATCTATATGAGATATCTCTTGCAAGCATCTCCCATGGAACCCTTGTTGGATCATCATAGTAGGATTGGAACCAATGATCTGCCCTGGATTCGAGATATATAGAAGCAAATGCTACCTTATTATCTTCAGAGATTGGGTTGAATTGGAAAAACCTATACAGTTCTTTAACCTCCCTTTTACATTAGAGCCACCAAATTGGGGAAAATAAATTCTTGGAAATTGAAAATGTGGTTGATGTTCATTGTGCATACCTCTATTCCATTGGGGTAAGAACCCATTTCCATCGTCTAGATTTCTGGCAATTCGTGGGTTGAATCTCTCCACTCTAGCTGCAGAAGTGTTGCCCATGGTTGTATCTGGAGTAGGTAGAAGCCCAGTTTGATCTCTTCCCCTATCTGAGGAGATGCGATTAATGTTGCTTATCAATGCTTGGAATCTTGATTCATTTCTTATTGGAAAACCTCATTCCAGTCCTTGATTGTGATCTTACTGTACGCGTTTATCATTTGTATTTGCAGAGGAACTATATCATGTTGTTGTTGATCTGCAACGTCGATAGTATCTTTGTCTCTGATTTCTTGATTATTACCCATGGTTGCTCGAACAATTTTTACCATTTAATGTCTTTGAATTCAAGAAAGAACAACTTTGATACCAATTGTAAGGAATTCAGCCCCTTACTCAGCCAAATACCAAATTTCAGAGAAGAATAGAAGATGAAGAACAAAGTTTAGAGAGAGAAACAAAGAAAATGGAGAGAGAAAATGAAACAAAATTGATATTATTCCACTACTCCAATTACAGAGTTCACATTCCTTTAAAACAGTTCTCAATCTAACAACCATAACAAAATTGAGCTTCACTCTCTTGTGACATGTGTCCCTCTCCAACCCTAATTGATTCATGACACGGAGTATGGGATCCGAAGGGATTGGTGGGGGAGAGAGGTGGGAGTGGAAGGGGATAGAGAGAGTTGAGGTTGTGGTTGTGGTTGTGGTTGTCGAAGAGAGGGGAGCCCATGATTGGAATTAGAGTTTTGAGACGAAACCTGAGAAGAAGAAGAAGAAGAAGATGATGTTGAACCTAGATTTTGTGAGGGCAAGATGGACATGAAAGTTTTCAAAGGAGCTTTAGAGAGAGAGGTGTATTGCGTTCGCAATTCGGCTTACAAATGTTTGATTCCAAGTTTCCAAGTAATACATATAGTAACCCTTTTTTCGTTGGGAAATTTGCATGCTATCTATTACGACCGAATATGGCTGACTTTATTTATTGGGAGTGTGAGTCAAAAATTGACTTTTTTAGTATTAGTTCTAACCCATTTTTATTTTAGTGAAAGTCCCTACATTATAAAAGTTACGTGAATTGTATAAAATTTAATTAGTTATATGAAATTTCACATCACTTTTTTTTATGTGAAATATCACAAAACTTTTAAAACATAAGAACTTGATCCGATTAAATTTCACTAGTCATAGATTTTTGACCCCAAAAAAAATGGATTGCCCTTTAAATTTAATTAATCTAAAATGAAGGATTTTTTTACTAAATTTCTATTATTTTAATTGACCAAAATCCCTATGCTCTTTGAGTTAAAATATTGAATACAATTAGGATACCACGTTAATATATATCAATCACCTCAAACATATTTGAAGATTATGCTTATGTGGAGGAAGAATTCCCCTCTATATGAAACTCTTGACTCGAATACACTTTGTGGGTGTTCCAAGAAAAATGGTAACATCCCAAATAATGCACAATAGGTACACTGTTAATTCTAGTGAGATGGCCTAAGTTTCATTTTGTTTTGTATTGTCCCACCACTATGCTACCCTGAATCCAAATATTGAAAACTTAGCATTACTCTTCTCTTCATAATGCCTCTTATCCTTGCCAAAATTACTTGTTAAATCACTAGATTCACTACCACTGCCACATTTGGTTTCACATCCTCTATAGTGCATACATTAGGTAACTTTGAATGCAACGTACATGAGCACTTCTAGGATCTAAATGGTGGTGTAGAGAGGACTTGAATCCCTCTCTGTCTCTCCTTCCTAGATACTTTTAAGCGATAATGCCCAACCTCACAAATGGTTCACTTGCAAGATTCCAGGTTTAATAAGCACAAAAGTACACTCACACCACCAAAATGCCAACCCCACAAGTCATAAGTCCGAAAAACTCTATAGTGTGGCAAGGTGGTTTCGCTCCACTTGGGGTGAAACCACTATTCACGTATCACGCATGAATTGTAGGAAAAAGAGAAAATAAATAAAAACTTGCAGAATTAATGTTATATCAATTGTACATTTCTTAGATTAGTTTGTACCTTGATTAGCTTAGTTTATACATTTCTTAGCTTAATTTGTACCGTAATTAGCTTAGCTTATACCTTTCTTAGCTTAGTTTGTACCTTTATAAAGCTGAGCAAAATGAGAAAAAGTTGACTCGCCATTAATGCTTTTGACGAGCGATTAATGCTATGACGTTTGTATATTTATTAGTTTAGTTTGTACATTTCTTAGCTTAGTTCTTCCCTATTGCAAACAAATGTCCAACTTTGTTATCAAGGTAGAAATCCCAAATGTTTCTTAATAAGTGCAAATGTCGCTTCACGTGGGCAAAACCACTTCACCCTACTATAGAGTTTTCCCATAAGTCCATATACAAGGTTGTCTGAGTGCAACATAACTATCAACCACCACTAAGTCTCTCTTGCGCCACCACGTTCAGGCATAAAAGTTTTTCTATGTATAAATAAATAAATAAAAAGCTATAGGACATGATAACATTGCAGTTTTTGGTTTTCAGTTTTTGTTTTTATTTTTGTATTCATAGTTGACTCTAATATGAGAGAAATTCACTCAAAAATGAGAACGACAACCAAAAATCACAACTTTACCATGCGACCCCAACTGTTACAACTAGATGGCTCAGAAAGATTACATAGTTTTGCACGATTCTTTTTAAGTTGATTACTTTATTTACTTTTTTTTTTTTTAAACAACCGACAAGGAGGGCTTGACATACATGAGTAGTGCTTCGGAAATATTAATTCGCAAATACAATTGCTCATCTGTACTCTGAAACAGAGTCCTACGTTTCCTCTCTTTCAAGAACCAAACATTTGGAGGTAGTCAAAGTCAATGACAAAGGTGCGGATCTCCATCGGTGCAAGTTTCACCACCAAATTAGCAGGGTCAACAGGTCCTCCCCTTACTACCTTGGGTTCTTCTGAAGAGCCTTCTACTCTCCAAACTAATTTCTTCTTCTCCATTTCTTCTCTCTCTTGATTCGCAGACAAATTCATCTCTGTTACCTTGTGAATCTGAAAAACAATTTGTAAAAAAAATAAACAGTCAAACTATTTCCTGCTGGATACCAGAATGAGCATTCAGAATCCATGTATCAATATCTTGTACCTTCTTCTTTGGAAACAGACTTTTCAGTTCTACACTGGTCATCACGGAGTAGTCTTTGTCCTCTCCAGTCTTTTCATATATCAACACCCATCAAAGCAAAGAATTAGATTCTACAGCATAATTGCAAAAGTTGCCCAAAAAAATCAAGCTCATAGAATAAAACAATAGAGTCATAACAAATAAAATCTGGTAGAGACCGAACGAGAAAAACAGCAGCATCTGATGGCATCAGATGTGGTCCATGATATCAAATAACTTCAGATACAAGTTCCATCTATGGATTCTAAGGCAGGAGTATTTTATCAGTCTAAGATAAAATTATGTAAAGATAAGGTAAGACCTCGTATAGGTGAGCCAATCGAAGGAGTACTTTTCCACTTTGAAGCACCTGGAATGTTCAAGTAGGGTTAGAGCAGCAAAGCTGCCAGTGGAGCTAGATTTAAGAAACGCCCTTAAGGGACATTAGCTGGAAAATGTTAGGATGGTGTTTCCTTCACTCACCTGGAGGGTTAGCACTGCAATGTTACTGGGTAAACTATATGAAGTATCAATCCCTGAAAATGTTGGGACGTGGGAATTCGTCCAATTATTTCCTTCCTGCAAAAACGAAAATAATCACCCAGTGTCGCAGTCCCATTGCAAAGGCGAATTCAAGGTACTACTTTCACCTGTTCTGTGAATGCTAAAAGAAGTGGAGAATATATCTCTTGGCCAAATGTGCGACGCCACTTGGAACCTTCTCCTAGAGGATCAATTCTAAGATAAAATTTTCCTTGGACCTGCAGAACATTCATAGATTACTGTGTGTGAACCATTTCTACATCTCCAGAAAAGCATACTGCATGAACATAATGATAGCAAAGGATTCAAGTACGTGCACGATCAATACTAAGAGACCAGGTAAGGTCAATTTATACAGTACAATAACAAAATATATAAATATATATGTACATACATATATATATAGTCGCACATGCTAAGAATATCAAACTTAAAAATTCAGCAAATTGAAGAACTTGTTAAAGGTGTAAAATTGTAATGTTAAAAATTATAAAAGACACAGACCTCTCTCTCTCTCTCTCTCTCTCTCTCTCTCTCTCTCTCTCTCTCACAAGCTAAGAATATCAAACTTAAAAATTCAACGAATTGAAGAACTTATTAAAGGTATAAAATTGTAATGTTAAAAATTATAAAAGACACACACTCTCTCTCTCTCTCTCTCTCTCTCACTCACTCACTTGTCTTTAGTTCTCCTCATTCTTTTTTTGGCTGGGCAGTTATCCATGTTCACTGGATAGTTGTAGACACCACCTCAAACCAACACTCCATTAATTTTTTATGTTCACAAGATTATCTTTGTGCTCCTTCCCCTTTTCAGCCAAGTTAAATACACCACAAGGACTTAATCCATCATAGCTGCATTGCATGTCCAACATAGAATGCAAATTATGGCAAATATTAGATTAGGAAAGTGCAGAATCCAATGACGCACATGTTCATAAGCTTCAATTGATTTCCAGATTTGAGATATGCTTCTTAAAGAATTCGGATGAAAATTGATTGAATTGGAGAAAGTCCAAACTTTTGTCCACAAGAGAGAACATCGATTTGAGTGGAATCAAACATTACCTAGGATATGTGGTAGAGGAGAGGAAGACGTGGCCTCTCTCCATATCTCCATTTCCTGCCCTAAGAATCTCATTACAACCAACTCACCATTCACCATGTCCTAAAACCTTCTGCATTTCATGTAACAAGTACAACATATTCAGAAAGGCCATTGTATACAGTGGTGGAGGCAGCAAGGGAGCCCCCCCTGAGATTTTGAGAATTAAAATTCTACTCTAAATGTTTTTAGTATTTTACGTTTAGACCCCCCTCAACTTATGTTTAGGCCCCCCAAAGGGATCCAAGACCCATTTAGTGCAATCAACTATATATATATTGATATACATGTATATACAACACAAGTCAAAAGGAAAGGCACCTAGAATTTTGAAAATTGCACTTTTAGTGTGAGAATTTTATGCGTTTTAGAAATAGGCCTCCCTAAAATTTTGAAAGACACTATACAATATTTACATGTCACCAAATAGACTCATATTATAAGCATATCCCAAAAAAATCGCAATTATATACAAGTAGACCCTAAAAAAATCGTCAATTATGTATAAATAGACCCCAAAAAAATCGCCTCGGGGGCGCTACCCCTGAACCCCCGTAAAGCCTAGGCCCCCCATGACCAATATTCTTGGCTCCACCCCTGATTGTATAGTGTTGGACACATCACTCAAGGGTGCTAGGAGGGTTGGTCAAGATACAAACTATGTGATGATTGAGATTCAGGATTTTCATGGGCATAGAAGGTGCTCATTTGGCCTCAAATATTAGTTTCTTCATTAGGCCTCAAATCTAACGAAGCCAAGGAGAGATTCTGCGCTCTCTCTCTCTCTCTCTCTCTCTCTCTCTCTCTCTCTGAGGTAATATTCCTCCCTCATGTCCCTCCTGTCTTCCTTGCCTTCTTTCAATGCATGGACTCTTCGAAAATATCTTCCTAGTTTAAAAACTGTTAAAGGGTAAATATATAAAGTGTAGTTAGTTGTCCCACATTGGTTAGTGTGTAAATTGTATAGGTTAGGCTTCGCCTATATAAGGGTTTGTACTCTTTATTTTTCATTATGTTGAATACAAGATATCCCTTCACTCTTTATCTTTACATGGTATCAGAGCCTCCCAAATCTGGGATTGCTCATTTTTCTTCCGCCTTCTTCGTGATTGAGAAGTTCGGTAATTAATCTCTCTTGAGATTTTTTTTTCCTCTTTTCCCTGTTCATTCAAAAAAAAAAAAAAGAGGGCCAAAACAGCTGCAGACTAGCCCCCCCCCCCCCAAAACCCTAGCCGCAGCACCCTATTACCACCCAACCACCTCCGGCAGCACCCCCACCGCCGACGACCCTCCAGCCAGCCTCGCCGCCTACCAGCGACCCTCGCCGACCTCCAGCGACTCTCCACTCTCCAGTGACCCTTTTCCTTCAGTGTTTAAGTGCAGATTGACCATTTTTTGGTTCCACTCTGCCTTTTTCCTTCTGATTTAGTTCATATATTGTTCGTCTTGGGTCCTTCTTTGATCATGGAGTCTAAATCTATCACCCAACTCACTAATCGTAAGTTGAATGGCAACAACTTTCTTCAATGGTCCAACGCTATTACCATGTCTCTTACTGGCTTAGGCCATGATGACCATCTTACTGGGTCTCCTCCCACCACTGATGAAAAGGCTATTCTGGCGTGGAAACGGTTGGATGCTCAACTCGTGACCCTTTTATGGAACTCTATGGAGCCCGAGGTTGCCGATCTTTGTAATCACTTGGCCTCTTGTAAGGCGATTTGGAACTATCTTCATCTTCTTTGCTCCAGCAACCTAACACGGATGTATGATTTGTCCTCTCAGTATTTCAAGCTCGAGCAAAATGACTTGTCTGTTACCGATTATTTTGCTTCTATGAAACGATTGCATGAGGTGTTGAATACTGTTATGCCCCCTACCACCAGTGTTCAGGAACAGAAACAGAGGGAACATATGTTGGTTATGAAGTTTCTTATCGGTCTCAAACCTGAATATGAGGCTATCCGGTCTCAAATTCTTGGGAGTGATACTCTTCCTACTTTTGACAAGACATATCAGTGTGTTCTACGGAGCACCCCTCGGGACCCACCTCCCTCACCTTCGCTTGTTGATCGCTCTGCTCTTATTACTCAGACTCCACCAGCTCCTGGTAGGGGTGGTGACCCTAATCGTGGAAGACGCGGAGGGGGATTTCGGGGTGGTTGTCCTGGCCGTGGTAGAGGCCAGACTCTTCAGTGCACTTATTGTTTTCGGGATGGGCATTGCAGAGGCACAAGATGGCAGCTCCATGGTCGTCCCCCCCAGGTTGTGAATGCCGCCATCTCTGATTCTGGGTACTCTCCTGCCACTGCTCCTATGGATACTGTTTATGTTCCTCGCGAGGAATACTCTCAGTTGCTTCAGAATCAGGCAGCACACCAGGCATCCACCTCATCTGCTTCCTTAGCTCAACATGGAGGTACACATACTGTTTGCATTGCTTCAGGTTCTTCCCCATGGGTAATTGATTCTGGCGCTAATAATCATTTGACAGGTATATCTAGTCTTTTTACATCTATCCGGCTGTCATCGTCTCTTCCCCCAGTCACTTTAGCGGACGGGTCCTCGACTCCTGTTGAAGGAGTTGGGACGGCTTGTCTTCTGTTTTGTTTATACCTCGTTCGTCCTTTAATTTAATGTATGTTGGTCAATTGATTAAGGATCTTAACTGTTGTGTATCTTTTTCTCCTAAATCTGTTCTTATTCAGGATTTGAAGACTCGGAAGACGATTGACGTCGGGCATGAGTCCAATGGCCTCTATTACTTTGATGGTGATCCTGTCCCTGCTCCTTCACCAACTACCTGTCCTGCTACCATATCACCTCATCAGATCCACTGTCGCCTTGGTCATCCTTCATTAGCTAATTTGAAGCTTTTAGTTCCTAGTTTAAGTTCTTTACAGTCTTTCGAGTGTGAGTCATGTCAGTTGGGGAAGTATCACCGTGTTCAATTTGCTCCCCGGGTCAATAAAAGAGCGTCTAGTCCTTTTCAGTTAGTGCATTCTGATGTATGGAGTCCTCACCGTATAACCTCCAAAAAGTGGTATCGGTATTTTGTTACTTTTGTGGATGATTATTCAAGAGTAACTTGGCTTTATTTACTGAAAAATCGTTACGAGTTATTTTCTATTTTTTGTGCTTTTTGTGCTGAAATTAATACTCAATTTGGTGTGCCCATTCGTGTGCTTCGGAGTGATAATGCAAAGGAATATTATTCTGACCCTTCAAGTACTTTTATGACACATTTTGGCATGATTCATCAATCTTCTTGTGTACACACACCACAACAAAATGGTGCTGCCGAGAGAAAAAACAGGCACTTATTAGAAGTCACGCACACCCTGTTACTTGAAATGCGTGTTCCAAAATTTTTTTAGAGGGATGCTGTCCTCACTGCATGTTATTTGATTAACCGTATGCCATCTTCTATTCTCAATGGCCGCACACCACACTCAAGCTTGTTCCCTGTTGAGTCACCCTTCTCAGTCGTTCCTCGTGTTTTTGGGTGTGTTTGCTTCGTTCATCCGTTGGCTACCGGTACTGACAAAATAGACCCACGAGCCATTCGGTGCATTTTCTTGGGATACTCTAGGACTCAGAAAGGGTACCGTTATAGTCCTTCACTTCATCGATACTTTGTCTCTGCCGATGTCACATTCTTCGAGTCTAAACCTTTTATTCAGAGTCCCACTTAGCTACTGATTCGGATTTTATGTTTCCTATTCCTCTTCCTGTCTCCCCTATTCCGATTACTACACCACCTACTCTGATGCTTCCACCCGCTTGTCTAGGCCTGATTTGCAAGTTTATACTTGTCGTCCACCTTCAGAGACTCTACTGGACTCTGCTGATCCGCCTCCGCCTACCATGTCCTTAGATCCGCCATCTTCTCCAGAATCGACTGATTTAGACCTTCCCATTGCTCTCAGGAAGGGTAAGCGTATCCTATTTCTAACTTTGTATCTTATGATCATTTGTCTCCTACATTTTCTTCATTTGTTGCTTCCGTGTCTACCATATCCATTCCTAAGAATGTTCCAGAGGCACTTGCCCATTCTGGTTGGAACCAAGCTATGCAGAATGAGATGTGTGCCCTCAAGGAAACTGGTACTTGGGACTTGGTCCATCTCCCGCCAGGGAAATCTATAGTTGGTTGCCGTTGAGTGTATGCAGTTAAGGTTTATCCTGATGGCACTCTGGATCGGTTGAAGGCACACCTTGTTGCCAAAGGTTACACTCAAGTTTATGGACTTGATTATTTAGAGACTTTTTCTCCCGTGGCCAAGATTGCCTCTATTCGCCTTTTCATCTCATTGGCCACTACTTATCACTGGCCCCTTCATCAGTTAGATGTGAAGAACGCGTTTCTAAATGGTACCCTTCTTGAGGAAGTTTACATGGAGCAACCACATGGATTTGTTGCTCAGGGGGAGTCTAGTCTGGTTTACAAATTAAAAAAGTCTCTTTATTGTTTGAAGCAGTCTCCTTGTGCTTGGTTTAGCAGGTTCAGTGATGTGATTGCTGAGTTTGGTCTTCAGAGATGTGGTGTTGATCATTTGGTTTTCTATAGGCACACTGTAGCGGAGAAGATTCTGTTAATTGTTTATGTTGATGATATCGTCATTACTGGTGCCGACTCTAAGGGAATTCATGAGTTGAAATCTTTCTTACAAATCAAGTTTCAGCCCAAAGACTTGGGACAGCTTAGGTATTTCTTAGGCATTGAGATCGCCAGGTCTAGTGAAAGGATCTGCTTATCTCAGAGAAAACATGTTCTTGATTTGCTGACTGAGACAGGAATGTTGGGATCAAAACCTTTGGATACTCCTATGGATCCCAATTCCAAATTAGTGTCAGATCAGGGGGAGCTACTTGATGATCCAGGACAGTACAAACGCTTAGTTGGGAAACTTAATTACCTAACAGTCACAAGACCTGATGTTGCCTTCGCAGTTAGTGTAATTAGTCAGTTTATGGACTTCCCTCAAACTACACATTAGGATGCAGTGATACGAGTCGTGAGGTACATCAAGGGGGCTCCGGGCCGTGGTTTGTTGTATAAGGATCATGGTCACATTTGAGTTCAGAGCTACACAGATGCAGACTGGGCCGGATCTCCTAGTGATAGGAGGTCTACTACAGGGTACTGTGTACTAGTTGGAGGAAATCTTGTATTGTGGAAAAGCAAGAACAAACCGTTGTTGCTAGATCTAGTGCTGAGTCTGAATATAGGGCTATGGCGCATACTACTTGTGAGTTAGTATGGATGAAGCATTTGTTGGAGGAAATTGGGTTCACTCAGTCTGACCCTATGAACCTATTTTGTGATAACCAGGTAGCGGTTCATATTGCTTCTAATCCTGTGTTTCATGAGAGGACGAAACACATTGAAGTTAATTGTCACTTTGTCCGTGAAAAGCTCCTACAGAAAGTGATTAATATTGTTCATGTTAAATCTTCAGACCAGTTAGCAGACTTATTTACTAAAGCATTGGGTGGCACACGTGTGAGATATATTTGCAACAAGCTGAGTGCATATGATATGTATGCTCCAGCTTGAGGGGGAGTGTTAAAGGGTAAATATGTAAAGTGTAGTTAGTTGTCCCACATTGGTTAGTGTGTAAAATGTATAGGTTAGGCTTCACCTATATAAAGGCTTGTACTCTTTATTTTTCATTATGTTGAATACAAGATATTCCCTTCACTCTTTATCTTTACAAAAACCTCAATGTAGGTTACCTCATTAAATTTGGCATTATTTTTCATAAAAATTTAACATATTTCTTAGAGCAACTGGTAGAGTTAACGTGGTGGAGACCCAACGCAACCCAATGAAGACCATATTTTAAGAAAATGAGCAGTCCATATCTCATCAATAACAAGCTAAAAGCGAGGAATAAATGCTTAGGACAACCACCAATGCAAGAAAGCTTTGATCTTTTGGGAATTGTCACTATACAATTGAAGGCGAATATTATTCCAAAATAAGCTGCTTATTCTGATCACGCATGTGCTTGTGAAAATCCCTCGATAAGATATGCTTACCATTAAACCTCTACACTCACTGAGGACACAAACTTCTTCATTTAGTGCCTCGCCAACACCTCTAGAATCGTCATGAAGCAGCCTCCTACACAGTCAAAGGTGAAAATATTAGACATCCCACAATGGACTACACTAATAAAACAAGTCATGAATTACTGGTAAAAATATACCTGTGGAGCATCAGCTCTATTTGACCATCTACCAGACTAGATCCACCTACAGCACGGTCAACCAACACCGAGAGTTCCCTGCCTTCATCCTCCACGTAAATTCCAAGATTTATCTAACAGACAAAGGGGAGATTTGTAAGAGAGAAGACAATGCCAAGTAAAGTAATTGTCAGAATATATGTAATCCCAAAATACTCTGTCATGCACATGAAATGGGCTTCTAACAGATCACTGATAACACGGTTGTCTTAACTCTCAAGAAATGAAAATTAAAAGATAAGGTCTAGGATAGTATATTGAATAGCATATCCTTTGAGTTCTTCTGTCCGATTGGTTGTTCATGTGTTGCCTGCCAGAAGCATATCCTGTAGTTCTTCTATAGAAACTACATCGTGCTGGTTTCAAGTTTTCAAATCTGTTCTTTTTTGGTAAAAGAGGTGGAGCCTCCTAGTTATATGTGCTATGACTTCCACAACACACAGAAATAAAAAAGAATAAGAAATATAAATTTTGTATCATCAGCTGTTTTCCGAAAATTACTAGAATAATCAATCGTAGAAACTTGCTCTGAAATCTGTAAAGTTTCTATCTACTCCAGATTACCAACATGGAGCCCAGATAAATCCAGATACTTATCATGATGACTCGGAGGAGAACTATAAAAGATCTAAAGGTAAAAAGAGAGTAGAAGATAGGTTGGTGGTGACTGGTGAGGAGGACGTACAGGGTAATAATTTCCGGCAACTGGTTGGTGCACTTGCAGGTCCCAGTCTGCTCTGTAATCTCGAATCTGCAAAACAGTATTTTAACACTGTATTTTTAACACAAGCAAACGGCCTTAATGTAGCATCTCCACGAAGTCCATAGTAAAATTTCAGTCAAGCAACTCATCCATATCTTGTTCAATATATCGAAATTTCTGTCTGCATATATATATATATATAAGCAAAGAAGAGTTGTTGCTTTAATAGCATACGTTGCTATTAAAAGTCCCAGCTTTGTCAACACAGTTTCAATCTTTTTTTATGGTAGGTAGCTTGTTACCAAGCTAAAATACGTACCAACTGAAACTACAATGAGCGAAACTTGTTACAAATGATAGGAATCAAGCATCAGAGTACCCTTTTTATGAAGTCGCGTCCATTAGAGTCCGTATAGAATGTTTTATTGGTCTTCATGGCTGTTGAGATTATAGTAGTTATTTCTTTCCCGACTCCATCATGCACAGGTATAGGCCCAATCTGAAATAAAGTAAATGAAACAACACTAAAGCCCCTACCTTTGAAAACTATTACAACAATTCTGAGATGAATCAACAGTGAGAGATGAACTTACATTAAACTCAACTTCAGCATGTTCCTTTCCCTTGTATACCCTAGTGGTCTGCATGCAATCACAGTTTATTACTGTATGTACAATACAGAAAAACTAAAGGAAAAACAACAAACACACACAAATCCTGGGACAGCAGATGGTTAACATCTAGTAATTTTACGGTTGGACTTTGCATATGAACATGACTCAGAAGATCACTTCAACAATCTAACTGGAAGGCCATTACGTTGTAGCACAGTGGGAGGGGTGTCTGCGGTTCAAATCTCATAGCTGTAAATAAACTGGTAAGTGGTAAGGGGTTAGGACAAATGAAAATCACAACTCCACTCCAACTTTTCTTTTTTCAATACTTTTTATATGCTATATTTCAGATTGCCAAGCAGATTACAGACTTACAGTACATAATATGCAAAACATTTGACTTTTTGAAAGCAAATTTCAGAATACCAAGGAATACAGAGGCGAAAAGGGGTGGGACATGACAAAATAAAAGGTTCAGACGTTTTACAACAATAACTAACTACAGGAAGTTGTATATTGCATTGGAAAGTAAACCACCTGATATAACCATGAATTAAGCTGTTGATGTACTTCATCCATTATCGGACCCCGCATGACAGTTAAGGAAACCTGGAACAAAGATTAAATTCAATTTTCATCCAAAACTATTTGTTGATAAATAACAACATATATATATACTAGTAATGCAGCACGTGCATTACACGTGGATGTGTTCTTTTTAATTTATATTATAACTAAATTAAATAAAATGTTAAACTTAATACATAAAAAGTGTGAACAAAATAAAATAGGAACTTACATATGATATAATTCTTTTACCAATGTTCTTTTGTAAGTATGTAATATAATTACATTATCATAATCATTCTAATTGAAAATTTAAAAATCTTGAATGTCTGTGTTGTTAGATATAATACTAAGGGTCCGTTTGATAAAACTGAAAAGTACAGTAAAAATTAAGTGTTGGATTTTAAATACTGAAAATTTTAAGCGATTCAATTTGCAATATTGAAAACAGTGAATCAAGTACTAAAATAGACTGCATTCAGTAGGAGTGTAAGCGGTCAGTTTTGGTCGATTTTTTTTTTTTTTTCGGCTTTTTCATGGAAAAAAAACGACCAATAGTGGCGATCGGTCGGTTTTCGAAACCTTCATTCGGTTTTGGCTCAAACATACATTTAAAAAACTGACCTATCAGTATTTTGGTCAATCGGTTTCCGTACACGTACCCCTAGCATTCAGTGATTATTTTCAGTATGTTTTTTTCACTTAAAGTTTCAGTGCATTTTTGGCTGCTTATTAAGTGGTACATTATCAAACGCACCCTAAGTCAAGTTGAATATTTATTATTCTTTGCACTTTCTTCCTATAACACTATTTTGAATTTTTTTATCAAGTATTAAAATAAAAATGACTATTCTTTATGAGAGTACTCGTGAGTGAAAAACTAACAGATATTTTATTATTGTTCTAATTAATTGTTTACTCTTTTTTTTTTAGTTTATTGTTACAAATAAAGCATTAATGTAATAAACATTTTTGATTATGCATTTTAAATTAATGTACGATATTGGATATGTAAGATAATGAAGTCAAATTAAATTGATATATAAAATAAATCATAAATGTTCATTTTATTTCTCTCCTAACTTCCATAAGATCCCACCTTTTTTAGTCTCATGTTTATATTTTCTAAAATTAAAATAAGTCTAATTTTATGTTTCTAGCTCATTGGGTCCCACAATATTCAGGCTTATAGTTATCTAGTTTTTTTTTTTTCGTTCTTAATTTAGCTGTAATTTGTGATGTCTCTTAGCTAGGACTATTTTAAAAATAAACATTATAGTCTTAATTGTATGTTCATCTTCTTACATCCATAAAGTTTCACTTTTTTTTAGTCATCGATGTTACTCCTTATTCTAAAAAAATTGAGTTCTATGTTTGTATTCCTCTTTGAAGTCCTCCATTTTTTCATTGCAACAATTGTTTACAAAAATGCGAGTAACATGAGATCGAGTAACATGTGTCTCTTCCAACCTTCATTGAATCCCACCTTTTTTTTTTTGTTGTCTCTTCTCACCTCTACATATACATTCTTGAAAAAAAAAATAGTTTGTATTATATGTTTTCTTCTAATTTCCATTAAATCACGCTTTCTAAAAGCCCGACAACTATTACTTTTAACTTCAGTTTCATTTTCATGCCAAACATGATTACACCTATAAAGAGTTAATAATGAAGATGAAGTTATGTAATTAGTCATGAATAATTATTGGAGACCTTTTCAAATACTTATTTTATTTTGTACTTTATGCAATTTTCTCATCAAACTATTTATGTGCTACATCTACTACACGATACATTTTTAAAATATATAAATAGGGTCGAGAAACTCAACGCCACTATTTTTGAACAATTTGGAGCCAGGCCTTCTTTTTGCACTATTACGAATAAGAAAATCATGGGAAAAATCGGATTCAATTGTTTGTATATATATATATATATATATATGATAGTAATATAAATAAGTAGGATAAATATTGTACTACAAAAGTTAAGTATAATTACCTAGAAGTAAGCTAACTTAAAAGTACACTTTCTTATATTTTAAAAGCGAGCTCATTATGAGATTCCACATTTTAGTCTCATATTGTGTTAATAACACATGTTACTTTCATTTATTAATTTTTTTGCCAACTCCCTTTGAGTCCAGTACTATTCAATCTCACAATTAATTTTTTTAAAGAAAATAAAACATAGAACATAGTAGAGAAGTTGGTGTCTAAATTTCATTGTTAGTACTCTTTATCTAACGGAACTACTTTTCTTTTCTAAATCTGTTAGGACTATACTTTCTTGTCATTGCTACTTATTTCTTGAATTAAATGGTCTTTGTGTTAGATCTTAATTTCGTTTCATTTTATTGTCCTAGTGAATCTGCTCTTATTTTTGGCTTTTCTAATTTTAGTTCTATGTAAAATTATTTTCATTCTTGTATTCATTATTGCTAGCTATGTTTATACATTTGGCTTTGAAAATTCTGTGCCATGCAACAACTTTGTCAGTGGTTTTTTACTTTGATGGAGACAAACTCACAAACAAATGTCATTGTTAAAATTAGAGTTGTTCCAAACTTATATAAGTGTTAAAAAAAATAGTTAATACCCATCTAAATTCATAAGTAATAATTACACATGTTTTCATATATACATATATATATACAGTCAGGCTCTAAAGAGGGCGACCTCTTTTTGTTAAAGAGAGGGCTTCTCTGTTGGTCATCAGATCGTGTTTAAAAACTGTAAAATGACAACACTGCCCTCAATGAAAACACGATCCAACGGCCAAAACAGAGGCTCTCTCTTTATTAAAGAGAGGGCGCCCTCTTTAGAGAATTTTCGTATATATATATTTACTATAACCATCCTAGAAGAATATTTATAACTTACGAATAAAATCTAAAATATGCTTCAACTTAATATTTTAGGGTGGGGCTAAATACAACCATGTTTTTGCTATGTACACCCACATTTTATTGATTAATATTTTTTAAACAATAAAACAATACAATTAAATTTCTCAAAAAATGCATATAAATTTAAAGTGGGATGGGTGTACATAGCAAAAATGTGGGTGTATTTAGCTTCACCCATATTTTATATATAGTTTATTAAGAAAACCTGCTACGTATAGTCTCTTTTAAAGTTTGTTATATATTATCTAGCATATAGTTGTCAACTTAATAGTTAGGGTGTGTTTGATAACCCAATTAAGTGGTGAAAATGAAAATTTTCAGTACTTAATTTTTTTCAGTGCGTTTGATAATATGCCACTTAATTGAAAAAGCAGCCTAAAATCCACTAAAAACATTAAGTGAAAATTTTCTATTGAAAATAATCACTGAATGCAGTCTATTTAGTTCTTGAAACACTGTTTTCAGTACTGCAAATACAAATCACTTAAAATTTTCAGTTCTTAAATTCAGCACTTAATTTTCAGTTTTATCAAACGCACCCTTAATGTGTAATTTGTAAATTACATGGAATACACAATGTATGTAAAATGTTTACTAAACTACAATAATATGCAATAGTATTTTTAGACAATCTATTTTCTATTTTAGACTTTCTTTGATTACATTTTTTTTTCCAGTCTTCATAAGAATATTGCGATGAGTATTAATTAAGAAATAAAAATAATTTGTGAACTATAATATTTATATAATAGTTCTACACGTTAGAATAAATATTAGTTCATCTCAAATTCAAAGTTAGTGTTAAAAAATGATTAAATATTTTAAGATTATTTTTCGTTTATTTTTTAACAAAATAAGTATTATAATATTATGCTCAAGCAATGTAAATACATGAGATGTTGCGGTCAAGTTAAATTGTTAATATTCTAAGAGATGAATGATATAGTATTAAACTTTTAATAAATAAAATTGTAATTTTTAGTTTTTGAATTTTTTATTTTTAGTAATGATTACAGACTACACAAGAAAATCAATCAATCAAAGAGATAAACAAAATTTTTGAAGTAATATCTTCTTATCAAATTGAATAATAGCAGATTGCTAAAATAAATAGCAAAATTCAATTTAATTAGAGCGTACAATCAAATCAAGTTGTAGTAAAGTATTGCATGGCCTAGCTTACTCAATGCGCTATTTTACTCTAATATGGTTTAATTAGTTACTTATTTATTCAATTGAAGAAGTCTCGATTGTCAATTTTAATTTCAGTTTTATCAGACGGGACCTAAGATTATGATGTATAGCTTCAATGGAATCTCTTAAGAAAAATGGAAAAAAAAATACGAAAAAAATGGCAACCGAAGCGTGAGCCAAGAGTACAAGTTAAAGAGTAATACTTTATCGCCACATAGTTTGGGAACCACATTTGGTATACAAAATTTTGGGAAGCGTCGCATTACTCTTTCTAAATTTGAATCCCAAATTTGGTTCCCAGACGACTTAACATTTGTACCACATGATGTGATTGTGATCGGTGGTACCACATGTCATTGTATGTTGTACCATGACAAATTATTTGGAAACCGAAATTGGAATTCAAATTTGAGAAGCAGAGCATTAGTCTAAAAATAAATAAATAAATAAATCAGACCCTTTAGTTTCAGTTATGGAGTCCTAAACCATGAGAGTCCACCAAGGAAAAATTAAAAGGTTAATTACATTTTACCACCTATGGTTTGGCCTATTTTTAATTCACCCCATGTACTTCAACAGTTGACACTTAACCTAATTGTAGTTTTCAGATTAAAGTGAAACTGTTAAAATTTCTCTCAAAATAACCTCACATGGGGATTAAGTGTTAAAATTAGCCGCACATAGAAGAGTTTAAGTGTCAAAATTAACCTCACATACACATTGAACCCCATAATTAGCACCACAATTCATAATGTCCATATCTGGCTCTAAATGTTGTCTTCGGCATGTCCTCCAGTTACTTCAAAAAAAAATGTAGAGTAGTAACTGCGCTTATTCCGACAAGAACGTATTCAATATACAACGGAGTCGTGACCAAAGCTGATGTGCTACTTGACTTTCTTTATTATAATGGGCTGGATTGAATCCTACTTTTTGTTGAAGGACTTATTCCCTGATTGATTCCTCAACCTGGGATAGATCACCAGCGTCAACATATTATGCATTGCAGCTTATCCGCTGCAGCTCTTAGGTCTTGGTACTCAAGGTTAGAGGTCATTAAACAACTGGTTAAGTAAGCTAAGAGGTAAGGAAGGATTACATAAAGGGCTTAACAGGAGGTATTGTAGCTCCTCTGGAAAGCCTAGCTAGGAGTTAAGAGAAGGCTAAGGGAGAGAGAGCTAGTGGTTCTTTCACCGTCCCTCCCTGTATCCCCCGGACGTTTCCGCTTTTCTGCCAAAAGAGCTCGCCCCTCTTTTGAAAATGAAAGCAGAGTCAGATTCTGATGATTCTATAGATACTGGAAAAGCCAACTCATGTTTCCACTCCATTTTCATCATGAGCCCAAAAGAGATTTCGACAAGAGCAGACAGCGGCAACCACTTTGCGCCAAACAGCTTGAAAACAACCCTTTGTGTGGAGAATTTCCTACGTATGAATTGTCCCGATCCATCACCAGAGTCAATTCGTACACTAAATTGTTAGTATAAAAGGTGTCGCTTCAGACACCCCCTTCCCTTAATGAAAAGTCCCCATTCGAGTATCCTGCCTTGCCCTTCCTTCCTGCTTTATGAGAGATTAAAGATAGGCCTGAACTTCAGCAATAGAAACTTCCATATATAACTATTAGAATATAGTCATTCTCTCAACAAAACTGGATCCAGTTTTGACTTATCTTTTGGCGCACACCAACCCTTTATCTTAAGTGAACTAAGAACCTCTTATCCTTTAGTCGGACCACTTCCTTTCATTCACATCTACTATCTTCCTACTGCTATCCATGGTAAAACCGATGGAGAATTGACTATCAGCTTGCCTTTCAAGACAGAGTTGTACGTGAAACGGTACTCAGACGAAAGTGCTCTTTCTTGGCCATTAGATCAGCAAGGGTGTGATTCAGATGGAAGCTTTCAACGTACACCCGGGGACAAATCTTTCACTCACTGAGAAGTGAAAACCTGTGACTAGATCGTCCTGAAGACGGATGCGACAGGAAGAAGTGGCATTTGAAAGTGTTGCTGACTTAACATTTAGGTTTTGAAAGTGTCCCGAAGAGTAACTAGGACCAATTTAGTCACGTTTTCATGTTCCAATTGAACACTTTCCATTTTTGATTATTCTCAAAGGAGAAGAATATTCTCTTTACCAAACATATGCGGATCCAATCACGATCTTATAATAAGAACAAGAGATCTTTCTCGATCAATCCCCTTGCCCCTCATTCTTCAAGAATCAGAAAGATCCTTTTCAGGTTTGAATTTGTTCATTTGGAATCTGGGTTCTTCTCGTGAGATTATCCTGCTTTTGGTACAGCCCGAAATCACAATTCTACACTCGGATCGGATGCCCACCCGTAAATACTACACTTAGTCGCAATCACACTTGTACAATAAAATGTGTTAAGCATGCTTCTTTGACAGAAAAAAAAAACTCTTTTTCCATGACAACAGTCGCGACTATAAAGGGCGGGGCGGTAAGTCCCCCTCGGGGGGTCCTCCGTCTCCCATTAGAACAAGTCATGAAAGTCCATAATCCAGAAAATTAAGGTAGAAAAAAACCTCAACTTCTTTAAGGTTTCCTTAATGAAAACCCATTCTATCCGATCATATGCTTGTCGCATATCCACCTTAACTGCCACAAGGGGGCAGTCAAACGAAAGCTCATCGGAGACAGAGGAGGCGCAACTAGAAGAGTTGGCCCTATCTTTCTATTTTTTTCTCAATTCGATTGCAGTCTCCGAAGTCCTTCTTGATCGATGGTCCCCATTAGCATTAGTGCTAATTAGCAGTCGCTTTTTTTGGAAGGCGAGGTACTCATGTGTGATCGCGGATTCCACGGTAGTAGTAGTTCTAGCTCTACATTAGGAGCACGGGGGCTCTAGTACAAATATAGAATTGTATTTGTAGATAAGTACAAACGTATTTAGAGTTAAGGACTTATGCTTTTTAATTAGGAAAAAGTCCTCCTACCAAAAATATAAAGTAAAATTTTACTTAAGATTCAAGTGAAATTTCATTGAACCCGTACATGAATATTTAGTGAAATTTCAAACTAAGAATATTAATAGTGTTTATTCCCAAAAAGCTTTTTCGTGTATTCCTAATTCAACTAAAAGTGCAGGATTTTTTAATTTTTTTCATTGGCCCGTAAGACTCCTATTGTGCTCTAACAGAAAGAAGAAAACAAAAAAACAAAAAAAAACAAAGGTAATTCATACTATTAGGGGTGCACAAAATACCCAAGAACCATAGACCCGACCCGGACCGATCCGAATGGTTCGGGTTGGATCGGGTCTGTGATGCATCGGATCGGGTCCGGTTCGGGACTGATTGAAGGGAGTTATTTTGGGTCGGTTTGGGTCCAAAGCTCGGGTAACCGAACAAGACCCAGGAACCACACTCTGGAACAAATCCAATCACAATTCACAAAGACAAACCTTTTCTCTCTCTCTCTCTCTCTCTTCGAACTGCCGTGGTGTTCGAATCGAAGACGATCGTGTACGAACTACTATCGAAGACGATTGCTGGTTCATCAAATCCGATTGAAGGTTCTTCATCGAAGACGATCGCTGGTTCATCAAATACGATTGAGGGTTCTTCATCGAAGACGATCGTACGATCTATGTACTTTGTATTGAAGATCTCTCTCTCTATATATACATATGTATATAGATGCATGTGTAATACTTTTCAATTGTTTGTTGATACTTCTCTGTATATATATATGTATATATAGATACTTCTCTGTATATATCTCGGTATATATATATGTATATAGAATTGCAGATGTACGAAGAGTTTCAGTTAGTTTTGATTCAGAAATTGGGTTTTTGTATCCAATCTCATCTCAATGCTAATTAATTAACCCATTGTGATAGGTACAGAGAAAGTATTTACTCATATACCTTTATGAATTCTCTTTTCTATTCTCTTCTCTTTCTATTATGAATCCTCTTGAGACCAACTTTGCTTATTCATTCGTACTGGCGAAAGATGTATGGGAAAAAAAATTTGGGGGGAAAAAAAAAATTGGTAAGAAAAAACGATTGGAGAGACCCAAAAAAAAAAAAAGGGGGTTGTGAACCAGACCCGGACCGAACCGAACCGAAATTATTGGGTCGGGTCGGTTCCAAATTTTAACGGGCTGGGTCTGGGTCTCAAAGCATTAGAACCATCCATAGTCGGGTCGGTTCTGGGTCCGTCGAGACCCGACCCAAACCAACCCATGTGCAGCCCTACATACTATTATACTTATATATTGTGGTGTTTATTCCTCAGTTTTTTGTTCTATATCAAAATTTCTAATTCAACTAAAAGTCTAAGATCTTTTTCTTTGCAATGATCACCAGGAGGAGTCCTAGTGTGCTCCAATAGAAATTTTGAGAAGAAATAGGTGAAGGAGGAACGTAATTGAACTAAGTAAATATACATTGCAGATTATATATTATACAAAACATTATACATTACAAGTAGGACTCTCAAAAAAAAGTGGCATACGTACCAAACTTATTAAAACTCTAAGACAAATTACTTAAGTAAAAGTGCACCGATTGATAAAAGTTCAAAACACTTAAGGACATTGGTGAACTTATATATAGTATAGATATATACATATATATATATATATTTTTTAAATGGCAATAAGTAACAATTCGTGGTGACCATTCCATCACAACAAATATTTCTAGAGCATCAAACAAACTGATTTACCTGGCTTTCAGGTTTTATTGGATATGTACCATTCGGACGGAAGACATATGCTCCAGAGGCCTTCAATAAGTAACAAAAATTAACAATGGTTACCAAACATAGACCAAACAAAACTGCTTTCTAGACGAAAGTGAATTACTAATTTCAGGCACGTAATGTGGAAGACACTAGTCAAATCCAGAAAAGAGTTTTGGTCAAGGAAATATGAAAGTACCTGATTAACTCTATCAGTTCCATTATATCCGGAATAATAACTGTATGATTGCTCAGCAGCAGCCGTAACCTTCAGTGATGCACAAAATAAAATTAATATTTATGTGCCCCCAACAATGCCATGTTACTATAAATAGCATCAGACAAATATATTTTAACAAAAAGTACACCGAAAAGAACAACAGAGGACTCCAATATGATAACGTATTTATTAATGTTGAGATTGTTCCACATCGGGAACTTATAACCTAGCTACTCAATATATAAGTTCAAGAGGCTACTCCACCCATTGCCAATTGGTTTTGGGTTGGATGCTCCAATTTAACATGGTATCAGAGCAGGTTATTGTTGGGCCCAATTTGTCCACGTGTGCTCCATGTCATCCTATCTTAGTAATCCACGTGTTTGGCTCTCAGTCATGCCATACGTGCGGGGGCGTGTTGAGATTGTCCAACATCGGGGACTTATAACCTAGCTACTCAATATATAAGTTCAAGAGGCTACTCCACTCATTGCCAATTGGTTTTGGGTTGGATGCTCCAATTTAACAATTAACATCTACGAAACAGAACCAAAACATACCAAATTCCTATTGTTTATATAATGAGTAAGCCTTCCCTCATCAGCAGTATAAAGTAGCTTTAGATTTCCTTGGCCAACTTCTATGATATCCCCCGAAGTTCCTTCTGATGTGTACACTCTTGAGATTGTTGACTTAGCACCTACTAATTCAAAATTTGAAAACGATGGAAAAAATCAATTTATAATTGTGTTAGTAACATGGAGATATTCTTCATTGTTTGTTTCGCTCTACAAAAACAAGCATCGACACTGTAGCTATATAGTTAACCTGTCCGTACTGCAGTTGACACAATGTATGTGCTGAAACCAAGTGGTGGTATGGAGGCTGAAAATGCAAGCCAATATTTATTTGTGTCACTTGAGGATCTTCCGAGATACGCTTTGACATGGTAGTCTCTGCTGCTCAAAGTGGCATTGGATAGAGGAAGAAGCTGAGATTCAACTTCTTTGCCGCCAGAATCCAGAACAGTTACCACTTCGGTGGAAACCTGCCCGAGTATAATTCCCAGTTAATTTTGTACAACTCAGAAAAAACCAATAAAGGGTACTGGGCTCCCTAACTGATCCATTCAGGATCAAAATCAAATATTCAAGATTTACAAATAAGTACTATGTAAGTTGTCGTAACCATAGCCAAAAAGATTAAGAAACACAAGAAACAACTAAACTATTAACATTCTTCAGATAAAATAGCATTGTTCTGATTCATTCCCTGTACATTTGATGAAATAGCACGTCTACCAAGAAACCACCTTGGAGTTTAAATAATTGTTACTTGACTTTCTAGACAACCATTAAATACTGCTCAAATAAACTAATAGCATATTGTTTCACCTTGTGTGGACATTTAATCATTTCACATGAGATCTCCTAAATATTGAATCAATAGGAGGAATACTAAAATGTTTGTGAGAGGGTAGCAAGGAAAAATATTAGACTGGTAGAGATAATACTCTGCAACGTCCCTTATGAGTGAGCTATAAGTTGTAACCTTGTGTAATTCTTTAGATGCAATAATTTCTTTCATCCCGAGATCAGTCACTTTTGTCCTCTACTAATGCTTTTTATTATTCTTGTGTTTGGCTTATTTGTGAGCTAAAAGGATATTTTTTAACCTCCTATCTATACTTGTCCATCATCTAAAATAAGAGAAACGGTAAATGTCATAGCTATAAGCTAATGGCATTCAGGAAGATGTCTTTGGACAGTGTTAACTTGAAGGGATCCAAAATCCCTTACAAGCACATCAATAGTGGAGATGAACAGAGAAATTGGCTTGTCACTTCATTAAGAATGTCACCAAAGTTCGATGGTATTACCACTCAAATAATTTTGCTCTTCGATTATTTTCATGTTCCATGTTCTAGACTTATACAGGCAGAAAAATTATTAGAAGAAAGCATTGACATCTTCACATCATTACCATGACCTTGCACATCTTTAACTTTACCAAATTTTCAAGTCCTGACTTTGAATTCAGCATAAAAATGAACATTCAAAGTTTGTCTCTGAACAGGCTAATAAGACGCCTTTTTTCTTTCCCCCACAAAAAAAAAAATTAAATAAATAATAATAAAACTCTGTCAATTGTGGAGATATTTACAATTACAGAAACTGGATAATGATCTGCAGGAGAAAAGGCATTTCAGTATACGAAAAGACAATTTCTATCAATTTGAAATATAAAGATTCATAGAGATGATGAAGAAGAACAAAGAAGAAGGACGCACAGGAATTCGAATAACTTCCTCCCTCTTCCATCCTAAGGGATTGTACACTACAACCACCTACAAAATAGAAGAGAGCATAGAGTGGTAATAGTGACCAACAAAAAAAAAAGCTACAATCTGTACGGCAACAAAATGCAGAACATTTGAGTTATTATCCTTACCAAGCTTTTCCCATTCGACAAAACAGCTTCCGATGGAGGACAGTAACTTATATTAAGAAGAGGACACTACGAAAAAGAAGATCCACACATCAGGATTCAGAAGGATTTTCCACCCCATAAATGCAGATAAATTTCAAACTGTTAAGTCAATATCAATGCCCAAGCTTTAAAATGTGCGGAATAGATCTCATTAGCTCACAAAAGTTCTCATAACCTATTTAAAGAAAGTTTATTGTCAGTTCAATTTATCAATCATGGATTAACACAATCAATGAACTATAGCAAAAACAAAAATTGAAACCAAAGGAAAAATAAAAAATTTCCCTGTTGTCCAAGAGTTCATATGTGCCACAGCTCACAAAATAGCTCATGTTGTCTTGATATTGACTCATCTCAAAATGTTCAAACTCATTGCAACTTCTTACGTTCGCTGTATGTTTACTGAAGCATTTTGTTGGGGATATCAACCTAATTCTCAAGGTTACAGTAGTTAAGGCAAAAACTCGCATATGATTTGTACAACCCAGGGTAAACAGATGAACCTTCACACAAAATGCTCAACCCCTTGACAGTGTCAATTTAGCTTTTAATCAGTTTTATATCTCAAAACTTGCTAATTGCAGTAAAACAGAGTTTAGTACAAAGGCTGATATTGATGTATTGCCTGCTGAAACTTGGTGATTGAGTTCTCATGTCTGGTACTTAATCTTGACTCTGCTAACATAGCCAGTGATGACGCAACCACCTTCTCAGCCTGAAATAAACATCAACAAAAATGTTAGAATGCCTTCTCAAATCATTAAAAGCTAGCAAAAACCGAAGAAGGAGGCACTAGATCTGCTCCACTCTTGCAGCATCAATCCAGCACTAAATGTATTCCACATTGCTGTATTAACAAATACAATGTGAGATTGGGGTTGAGCAAAGGCACCAAAGGTTGAGCAGAAAAAACCCCACCCAGATATAAATATCTCCCCAAAATCAAAACGATCTTCACCTCTGCATAACCCATTGAGAGTCGCTTTGCATAGTCAGCAGCCACATGCTGTCTTTCTGTGCCACTAACTGCATCATGATGTTGAGCAATTGCCAAAGCATCTGCCAACGCATCTGTGTTCGGCCCTGAGCTGCTCCTGCCTTTGAAGAATTCCAATTGCCTGGCTGCCTGATTTTGTAACAAAGAGGTATTAAGGTTTTCTAAAATTTGAGAAAGCCTCCAAGGCACAACACACTTTTCAAACAAATGTGGCTGTTTATAAGAGGCTTAAAAATCTGACCAGATAGTAAGCGCTCATCATTCTGACATAGCCTTTTAAGGCCGGCCTACTTGTGAAATAACCAGTCCAATATGCATTTTCAAGATCTGCATACCTGAAAATGGTGTTGGGTTCATGAAGGAAAATTGATTATAAAACATTACTACAGGAGTAGTTCCTCACAACCATAATTACTGTACAGCACTCACGGGAAGAAATCACCGGTTTTCAGAGGCCATAACTCAGTTGTTGCATGTTTTGCATCTGTGTAAATGGATGGGGTTGAATATAGAGCATTGACACGCCCGTCCTAAGAGTAATCCAAACTAAAAATTTTAGTTACATCAGAAGGAGAGTCCCAAATAATAATAAAGGCTAACACGAAATGAGTACCATGTTGACATAATGAATAAACTTGTCCATCTGCCTGTACCATGAATTTGCATATTGATACCTGAAGTCCGTCCCCATCGCCCACATTATATGTTTTGTCCTAGTTACATTCGCCTAATAAAAAGTGTAGAGAGTATAAAATTAGCGAATCCAAGGCAGGAAAAGTCTTCATTACTCCTTTTGCAAGTATTTCAAGTGAGAGTATTGATGTGAGTGATAAGCTGGTCATCAACATATTGAAAGCACACCAATGGAAGAAGCGCATATAGAATTAAAATTAAATGTAAACAAATCATGGAGTTATGTGATCGGGGTGTAACTGTGCTAGGAAAGAAGCTTGTCACCTCATCTTTCAGCTAAAAAGAGAAAAAAAAATCTTACAAAACTGATTTCCCACACGCCAACACCCTAGTACACTTTCAAATCCTTAATTTCAAAAATACCACTGGAAAAAGTATCTAAACAGAATCTAATTTTCTTCCAAAGAAAGCACTTCTTTGATCTACCTGTAGTGTGTTCTCTAATCTCATTCTCGTTTTAAAATAGGGGAGAGAGGCAGGGAATAAGAAGTGGCTGTATAACCTTGAACTGACAATTCAACAGACAGAAAATTGTCATGCAGAGTAAAAGAATCATGAAAAGTTGGAAAATAACCATTCCCATAAGTCACCTGTGCTACAGCAGCAGATACAAAATCGTTAACTCGCTCTTGAACATTGTAGTCAAACAGGAGCACATCATCCTTCAAACACAAATAAGTAAATCGATGAGCAAAAGGTTCCAGCAAGGAACATTAAAATGCACTATGCATATCGTTTTAGGAATTTACTTGAATAGGAGGAGAGACATCATTTATTTCAAATGTGAAACCATCAGGAGGGTCATAGTGCCTGGGGAATATACCAGTAAATATCTGCAGAATTAAATTTCACAACGTAAAGAATCAGAAATGCTAGTTGTCACCCCATTCTATGAACATAAAAACAGAAAGCACTTAAAATTAAGGATAAAAAAATCCCATCAAAATTTCGAGTACCTAACCTGTGAAGACGAACCAAGGGATTTAGATCCTTGCCATATAACTTCAAGAGTTTTCTCATCTTTTCGCTTAGCTCTGTCTTGGTAATCAATTCGTGCAAAAAAGAGAGAGTCGAATCCCAGCTGCGAGTAGGTAATGATTTAATGTGGAAACTAATTAAGCTTACGTTCCACATGAGGGAAATGGTAAAACACATCATGTGATATACTGAGAGAATCTCAGCCTCAACTCTATCATGCACTTCCTTACTTTAAAAATAAATATATATATATATATATATATACCTCTGCACCAAGCAAGTAAGCTTGAACAGCAGAATGTCCAAAAGGATCGATCTGCCAACCAACTCTAGGTTTCTGACCAAACTCATCTTTGATGAACTGGTGTCCCAAAGTCGTCTGGTCAATTAGATCAATGTAATGTGGGGTTGCCTCATCATGCATACACATACCTCCATTTCTAAACCAAAAAGAAACTTAAATTGCAAAGTCGGACAGAGAGAGAATTTCTAAAGCTACAAGCATGGAGTAATAAAGAAGCAGAACGAACAAAGTATACATTCGGTCAAAATGCCAGATGCAATTCCAAAAAAAAAAAAAAAAAACACCAAAGGGAATATATATTGTGTTATATGTAGAATTCAGAAGTTAGTCCCTAAACTTTAGGGATTAGTTTCTAAGAACCATGATGTTGACAGATTCATAATCCATAATCCCAGAAAGTTAAACCAGCCTGCCTGTACACATTAATTGACAGATTTTCTTGTCTTCCAGAGAGTTGATCCATCCCTGATTTATAGGCAGATTTTTCAGTTATATAGCATAATTCCCTAGTTGTAGTTTTCCTTTTATAGCTTCAATTGTATTTATTTCTTTTGCTTTACTTTTGCCTAAGTTTTAGTTATACTTTTCTGTATATATACATTGTAAATTCTCAGATTTGGAATAAGTGAAAAATAGAGTTTTCCTCTCTATAATCCTTTTATGGTATCAGAGCTATAATACCGACTCCTCTCTTATGCCAAAATACGACCCAGCCACCGGAATGGCTACCAAAAAACAAACCTCTGAAGTCACAATTCCAAACAGCCTTGGAGCAACGGATAACCCCCATCTTTCTCATCTCCCCATTACGGGTCATAAATTGAATGGGCAAAACTTTCTTCAATGGTCTCAATCCGTCATGAGTTCATATGCGGCAAAGGCAAGGATGAGTACCTCACTGGAGTTGCATCTCCTCCTACTAAAGAAGATCCCAAGTTCAAAGGATGGAAGGTAGAAAACAATATGGTTATGTCGTGGCTGATAAACTCTATGAACAACGACATAGGAGAGAATTTTCTTCTCTATAAAACTGCAAAGGAAATCTGGGACGCGCAAAAGAGACATTTTCAGCCAATGAAAATACAGCGGAGCTATTTGAAGTCGAAGGTATTCTCCATGATTTACGTCAAGGTGATCTCCCAGTCACTCAATACTTCAATCTTCTTACTCGACATTGGCAACAATTGGATGTATTTGAAACTGATGACTGGGACTGCCTAACTGATGGTGCTAGATACAAAATGATTGTTGAAAAGAAACGAGTTTACAAGTTCTTATTAGGGCTGAATAAGAATCTTGATAAGGTTCGGGGCAGAATAATGGGAACTGTTGGAATTAGGAAACAATCTAGAATTTACTAATTTCCATATTGGTCATGTTGACCCAATTAATGCGTTTTTTTTTTTATTTCTTTGATTTCCTTCGATTGTCTTTCCTTTATTATTGCTCTATAGAGTTGTATATATATAGGACCTTACGCTAATGAGAAATTATTCTTTTCTCTCAATCTCTTTTTGGTATCAGAGCAAATCATCATCACCCACCAGCTTGTGCTGCAGCTTTCAACACCCAGCCAAGGCTGCGCCAACATCTACAAGCTCTAGCCGAGACCCTCTTCACTCACCAAAGCCTGTGTCGTAGCCCCTCAAGCCCTCACAGCAGTGCCGCAGCACCCCCCCCCCCCCCCCCCCCCCCCCCCGGGCCACTACCTGGTGTCGCAGCCATTTGGCTACTCTGTTAAGCCCTGAATAGGGCCTCCTTCGTGATGTATTAGAGCTCTCTCTGCACTCTCTGTCTTCCGTCTGGGTAACCATTCATCAGTTACCCCCGTCGTCAATAGCCGAGTCTCCGGCTGTCTCCATTCCTCCATAATCTACTGTTACTGTTGGAATGTCCCACATCGCCCATTTATAGCCCCTCTGTACGGTTTATAAGGCTTTAGTTCCCCTCTCCTTAACACCTGGGTTTTAAGGAGTTGAATGGGCTGGGCCTTACAAGTGGTATCAGAGCATGGTTGGTCTTGTCTTCCGGCGTGCCGAGTGTCCGGCTGCTGTGGTCCAGGGTATGCCGAGTGTCCGGCTCCTGTGGTTCAGGGGGTGTGTTGGAATGTCCCACATCGCCCATTTATAGCCCCTCTGTACGATTTATAAGGCTTTAGTTCCCCTCTCCTTAACACCTGGGTTTTAAGGAGTTGAATGGGCTGGGCCTTACAAGAGTTACTAATTTATGTTGTAATCAATGGCAATCGATGGTAAAGATTCGGGTAACGACCTTATCAATCCTACTCAACAAAATCCGATTGCTCCAGTTCGTCGCCAAGATCTGTCTCATTCCCATCCTACAGCACTGGCTCAACGTGTCACAAGCGTGTTGTTAAATGGAAAGAATTTTCATGCCTGGTCTCGCTCCTTTCGTCTCTATCTTGGTGGTAGACGTAAGATTGGGTGGCTTCTTGGGAAAGTACCTACTCCTCTTGAGACGAATCCCAAGTATGAAGAGTGGTACACTGATAATTGTGTCATCTTAGGATGGATGTTTAATTCTATGGAGGAACGTGTCTATCATATGTTCATGTATCATGAGGTTCATGGTTTGTGGACTGCTTTCCCTAAAATGTATGCTCATGCTCATAATGATTCCCGTATCTTTGAGCTCTACCGGGACATCTCTCACGCCTCTCAAGAAACGTTGGGTCTCACAGTCGCTGATTATTTTGGGTATCTTCAGACCCGTTGGGAGGAATTGGCTCAATATGAGCCCCTTAGTGAGTTTACTACTGATGGTGCTGTTGAGTCAAAGCGCCTTGATCGTCACCATACTTATCAGTTTTTGACGGGCTTGAAGCCCGAATTTGAAACTCTTCGGACCCAAATCCTGAATACCACTCCTATGCCTTCTCTTTATGAGGCCCTTGCTACTGTCGATGGTGATGAGCGGCGACGCCGGATTCTTTTACCCGCTCGGATTCCCAAGCCTTCTCCTACGGTTCCAGATCAGATGGCATTTGCTGCTCCCTCTGGCTCTTGTCCTGAGGGCAATCGTCCATCTCCGAGCAGTCACCGTTCCTATGTTGGGGGTAACCGTCCTTTTTTCCAGCATTGTCGCATTCCGGGTCACATTATTCGAAGAGGAAAAAGCCTTGTCACAGCACCGTTACTATGTCACATTTATTGACGATTACACTCGTTGTACATGGGTCTACCTTATGAGAAAAAAATCTGAAGTTTTCACTCACTTTAGAAAATTTCTACAAATGATTAAAACTCAATACCACACTGTTGTGCGTAATATACGGTCTGATAATGGTCGTGAATATATACTGATGAATTTAGGGCTGCCCTTAACAAAGATGGGATCCTTCAACAACTTACTTGTCCCTACACCCCTGAACAGAATGGTGTGGCGGAACGTAAGAACCGTCACCTCATGGCTGTTATTAGATGTCTCCTGTGTGGAATGAATGTTCCTAAATATTTTTGGCACATGGTTGTCCTCACTGCCACATATCTTATTAATCGTACTCCTAGTCGTATTCTTGATGGGAAGGCCCCACTTCATGTTCTTAAGCCCTCTAGCATCCTGTTTCCTCTTAGACCTCAGGTCTTTAGGTGCACTTATTTTGTTCAAAATAGGAGTCCTAACCGCACAAAACTTGACAATAAGGCTATTCGTTGTGTGTTTTTGGGGTACTCTTCAATGTCAAAGGGGTATAGGTGCTATGATCCTGGCACTCGTCATTTATATCATTCTTTGGATGTACTTTTCTAGAAACTGTTCCATTTTTACCAGGTCTTCTTCTCCTGCAGAGCTTGCACCGGTGGAACCTTCTGTTGTCGTGGATGATTCTATCCTACCACACCCTATTCCTATTCTTGACTCCACCGGTGAAACCTTACCTCCTGTCATTACTAGTGATCCTTCCCAAGTTTACTTTCGCCGGCCACACTCCTCGGATCCTCTGCCACCGTCTTCTCCGAGTTCAGGTACTACTCCTTCTCCTATTATTACTCCTGCACCTGTTCCTCCCCGTTACCCTTCTCGTGTTCGCCACCCCCCGCTCGCTTTCTTTTATCTGATAGTACAAACCACCCCATTTCTAAATATCTTCTTGTCAGGGTTTGTCTCCTCCTTATCAGTCATATTTAAGTCAGGTTGATTCGGTTCCTATTCGTCGTTTTGTTCATGAAGCTCTCCAGGATCCTCAGTTAGCTGCTATGCAAGCGGAAATGGATGCTCTTCATGGCAATCAGACATGGGAACATGTTGATTTACCTGCTGGTGTTGGTTGTGAATGGGTCTTCAGCCTGAAGCATTTAGCGGATGGGAGTATTGATCGCTATAAGGCTCGTTTGGTTGCTAATTCCCGGAAAGGATTTTAGTGCTACTTTCGCACCTGTTGCTAAGCTCGCTACAGTTCGGCTTCTGGTTTCCCTTGTTGCTTCCTATTCTTGGTCTCTTCATCAACTAGATGTCAATAATGCTTTTCTTAATGGTGATTTGTCTGAGGTTATCTACATGGATCCTCCTCCAGGTTTTCGGGCTCAGGGGGAGTATTCGGGGAAAGTATGTCGCCTCCTCAAATCTCTCTATGGGTTGAAAAAATCGCCTCGTGCATGGTTCAGCTGATTTAGTGATGTGATGCTTACTATGGGATTTATTCGATGTCACTCTGACCATACTTGTTTTATTCGCCGAAACTCCCAAGGAAAGTGCATTATTATCTCTGTTTATGTCGATGATATTATTATTACCGGATACAATGCATCAGGTATTGTGCAAGTGCAGCAAAATCTTGGGATGTCATTCGATATTAAGGATTTGGGTCCTCTCAGATACTTTCTTGGTATTTAGGTGGCTAGATCTCGTTATGGTATCTCTCTGTCACAAAGAAAGTATCTCTAGATCTTCTTCAGGATACTGGTATGCTTGGGTGTAGGCCAGCCTCCTCACCTATGGATCCTAATCTCAAGTTAACTGCAGATATGGGGGATGTTTTGCCGGATCCTTCAGTGTACCAGCGTCTTGTGGGTCGTCTCATCTACTTGACAAATACTCGTCCAGATCTTACATTCGCTGTTAGTGTTGTCAATCAATTTATGCACTCACCGCGTACTTCACACTTGGATGTTGTATACCATATTCTTCAATACCTCAAGACTTGTCCGGGTCTTGGACTCTTCTTTTAATCAGGAGCACAATCGGGTCTCTCCTGTTTCACTAATGCAGATTACGCGGGTTCCAAAGGTGATAGACGTTCTACTTCTGGTTTCTGTACTTTTCTTGGTAATCATCTTATATCCTGCAAAAGTAAGAAACAAGCAGTCATCTCGCGTTCATCTGTCGAAGCTGAGTATCGTGCCATGGCTCAGGGCACATGTGAACTTCTCTGGCTTCGTTCACTTCTTGATGAGTTGGGCTTCCCAGTCATAGATTCATCTACTCTTTTTGTGATAATAAGTCTGCTATCATGCTATCCTCCGACTCGGCCGTTCATGAGAGAACGAAACATATAGAAGTTGATGTTCATTTTATTCGTGAGAAAGTTCGGTCTGGAGTTGTCAAACCTAGCTTTGTGTCATCATCCAATCAAACTGCAGATATTTTTACTAAGTCCATTGGTCCAGGATTGCTTCAGCCATCTCTTGGCAAGCTGGGACTCGTTGATATATTCGCCTCAGCTTGAGGGGGAGTGTTGGAATTAGGAAACAATCTAGAATTTACTAATTTCCATATTGATCATGTTGACCCAGTTAATGCGTTTTTTTTTATTTCTTTGATTTCCTTTGATTGTCTTTGATTGTCTTTCCTTTATTATTGCTCTATAGAGTTGTATATATATAGGACCTTACACTAATGAGAAATTATCCTTTTCTCTCAATCTCTTTGGAACGAAGCCTCTTCCCAACCTCTGAGAAGCCTTCTTTGAAGTCCGCCGCGAGGAGAGTAGAAAGAAGTTTATGATGAGGTCACAAAACCTCCACCTTGCTGCCGAGAGTTCTATTTTCGCTACACGTGGACCCCAATATCAGTCTCCTGACAATCGGCAAAAGAAGCAGGGAAGACCATGGTGTGATCATTGTCACAAACCTGGACACACCAAGGACACATGCCGGAAGATACACGGTAAACCAGCAAACTGGAAGACGAGACAACCACCTGAAAGTCGAGGCTTCATGACCTACAGCGAGGAGAAGACATCGTTCGAAACTACACTCCTTAGCAAAGAGCAGATTGAGCTTCTTCAGAAGATATTCAGTCACCCAACAACACCCTCCACTCCAATCCCTGCCGAGAACATCATAGGAACTGGTCCGTTGCCCAAACAGGTAATTTTCCTATGGCTTTGAGCACCCAAATGAAGAAACAAAACTCATGGATAGTGTTTATGTAGAAAACGTATGATTCAAAGGCATAATTTTATTAGATGGATACCAATCTATATATACACAAGACTGAGATATAAAAAAGGAAAAAAATAATCTCCTAATAAATAAGAAATTAAACATGATCAACATGACCCAAAAATAAACCAACTAATAATGGAAGGAAATAACCACTAATTAAAATATATTTCAACACTCCCCCTCAAGCTGGTGCGAAGATATCTCTCATGCCCAGCTTGCTAAGATAGTAATAATGATTCCTGCTTCCAAGACCTTTGGTGAGGACATCTGCCAGTTGTTCACTAGACTTCACAAATGGGATACATATCACTCCACTGCTCAATTTTTCCTTGATGAAGTGTCTGTCAATTTCAACATGCTTAGTTCGATCATGTTGTACTGGATTATGGGCAATATTGATGGCTGCTTTATTATCACAGTACAACCTCATTGAATCTGTAGTCTCAAGTCTAAGATCTCTCAAAAGAATTAATATCCACAATAGTTCGCAAATTCCTTGAGACATAGCTCGGAATTCCGCTTCAGCACTCGATCTAGATACAACGGCCTGTTTCTTGCTACGCCAGGTAACAAGATTTCCTCCAACAAAGGTGCAATATCCTGAGGTAGACCTCCTATCCGTGACTGAGCCTGCCCAGTCTGCATCTGTATAACCTTCCACCTAAAGATGATCATGTACACCGAAAAACAATCCTTTTCCGGGTGCTGACTTCAAGTATCTAAGAATACGAAGAACAGCACTGTAGAGAGATTCACATGGAGCATGCATGAATTGACTAACAACACTTACAGCAAAAGCGATGTCCGGACGGGTATGTGACAAGTAAATAAGTTTGCCCACCAATCTCTGGTATCTCCCCCTGTCAACCACTGCTCCATCAGTGTTATCACCTAGCTTCTGATTAACTTCCATAGGAGTATCACATGCCTTACTCCCCAGCATGCCAGTTTCCTGGAGAAGATCGAGAACATATTTTCTCTGGGAGATAAAGATTCCTTGTTTGCTTCGAGCCACCTCAATTCCCAGAAAGTACTTGAGATTTCCCAAGTCTTTTATTTCAAATTCGTTGGCCAAGTATTTCTTCAACTCCTGCATATCTTCCACATCATCTCCTATCAAGACAATATCATCCACATACACTATGAGAACGGTGACTTTCCCTTGTGAGGAATGTCTAATGAACAGTGTATGATCACCTTGGCTTTGTTTAAAGCCATATTTCAACATAGCTTGAGTAAATCTCTCAAACCATGCTCTTGGAGACTGTTTAAGCCCATACAGAGACTTTTTAAGCCTGCAAACTTTCCCTTTGGTTTTAGAGTCTTCAAAACCTGGAGGAATATCCATATATACTTCTTCTGCCAGATCTCCATGTAGAAATGCATTTTTCACATCAAATTGATGTAGGGGCCAATTCAAATTTGCAGCAAGAGATAACAGGATTGAAGCTTGATATACATTATTGGGCCCATTCTCTAAAAGCTTAAGCTTTTGGAGTAGTTGGTAACTTAACATGGTATCAGAGCCTTGTTTGTGGGAGGTCCTAGGTCCGACTCTCCATCCCCGCTTTGTTGTGCATATTTGCACTTTGTTATTTGTCTCCAATATGATGGAGTTTGATTTGTTTGCTCTCCACGTGCAAGTCGGGGTTGCACGTGAGGGAGGGTATTGAAGCTTGATATACATTGTTGGGCCCATTCTCTAAAAGCTTAAGCTTTTGGAGTAGTTGGTAACTTAACAGGATACAGGATTCTCACAGTATTCATCTTAGCAACTGGGACAAATGTTTCCTCATAATCTACCCCATAGGTTTGAGTAAAACCTTTTGCAACTAACCGTGCTTTGTACCTTTCAATAGACCCGTCTGCTTTATGTTTGACTGCAAACACCCACTTACACCCCACTGTCTTGTGCCCTCTAGGTAAGTTAACCAATTCTCAGGTACTATTCTTGTGGAGTGCTTTCATTTCCTCAATCATAGCATGTTTCCATTTGGGATCAATGAGTGCATCATGTACATGGTTAGGTACAGACACAGAAGCAAGATTGGACACAAAAGCTTTATGGGAAGGAGAGAGGCGGCTATAAGAGACAAAGTTAGATATGGGATGTTGAGTACATGACCTCACACCCTTACGTGCAGTAATTGGAATATCTAGATCATCAATGACGAGAGTGGAATCAATGATAGGAGAGTTAATAACAGGAGTAGAATCAGAGTTACCTAGGTTCTCATCAGGAGAAGGAGTTGGAAGTGATGGATCTGGAGCAATGGTCTTATCTTTCATCCTCCAAGTTCTTCGCTGATATACTACATCCCCTTTTTCTGGGTTTCCTCCTCTTTTCCTGGTGGGTTCCTCATCTGCCTCTCTATCAATTTCATCCTCATTTTCAATAGTCCCCAATATCTCAAATGAATTAGACACAGTAACGTTAGGCATCGGCACAGGAACATCAAGTCTATCACTAGGAGCAGTAACAACCTCAACACTATCAGCCAACTCTTCTATGTTCCTTGTCTCCCCCTGAAGAGGTGTCTGAGGAGTGAAATAAGATTGTTCCTCGAAAAAGGTGACATCCATGGAGACATACCACCTCCGGGTGGGAGGATGGTAACACTTATAGCCTTTCTGTGTAGGTGAATAACCAACAAAAACACATTTAATAGCACGAGGATCAAGTTTCCCTCGTGTTGGGGAATGGTTATGAACAAAACACACACAACCAAAGACTTTAGGAGGGATAGAAAACAAGGAAGAAGGACTGGAGAGTACTTCAACTGGAGACTTTTTGTTGAGGACTTGAGTAGGCAACCGATTGATGAGATAAGCAGCTGTTAAGACTGCTTCTCCCCAAAAAAACTTTGGAGCCTTAGCAGAGAATTACATAGACCTAGCAGTGTTTAAGAGATGTCTATTCTTACGCTCAGCAACCCCATTCTGTTGAGGGGTGTTGGTACAAGATGATTGATGAATTATTCCATGATCCAAGAAATATTCTTCAAGACCAGATTTAAAATACTCCCCCCCATTATCTGACCGAATAATTTTGACACGAGCATCAAATTGAGTACAAATCATTTTATGAAAATTTATGAACTTCACTCTTCTCTTTCATCATGTATACCCAAGAAGCACGAGAAAAATCATCAATGAATGTGACAAACCACCTATGACCTTTAAGAGTAACAGTTCTAGAAGCAACCCAAACATCAGAATGAATAAGAGCAAAAGGAACAGTACTTTTATTATTACTGGGATAAAAAGAAGCACGGTGGTGCTTGCCAAGTTCACAATCCTCACACCTAAAGGTGGATACATTTTTATTTGACAATAACGATGGAAATAAAAACTGAAGTAAACTAAAGGCAGGATGTCCAAAACGTCTGTGCCAAAGCATGATATCACCAGATGTAGAGCCGGCAAAAGTAGTATGATGTGCTAGATGTGGTGGTTCCTGCGGTTCCAAAAGATAAAGACCATTCTCCTCTCTACCACTGCCAATCGTCCTCCTCGTGATAAGATCCTGAAATACACAATGAGAAGGGAAAAATGTGACGCTACAATTTTTATCACGAGTAATACGACCGATAGATAAGAGGTTATTGGCAAAACTAGGAATATGTAAAACAGAAGATAAAGATAATGAGGGAGAGACACGGACTAAACCTTTGCCGGAAACCGAAGAAACGGTTCTATCAGCAATCTTGACCTTCTCTTGTCCTGAATATGGTTTATAATCGGAAAACACAGAAGAGGAACCAGTCATATGATCAAATGCCCCAGAATCAATAATCCAAGGGTGACTAGATTGAGAATGGAATGCACTCACAGAAGAGGCTAAGTTACCTGAATGAGCAAAAGATGATAAGGCAGTAGTAGGTGTATCCAGTCTAGACATCAAGCGACGGAGAGTCTCCAAATCTGAGGCAAGTGGATGAAGTAGGAGGTATATCAGCAACAACGGAGGAATCAACAACCTCTGTATGATGGGCACGAGAACCACGGCCCCCAATGTTACCTCCACGTCCACCACGACCCCTAGACTGTCCCGAACGACCCCCTCGACCTCCTTGTGGATAACCATGAAGTTTGTAGCATGTCTCCCTCGTGTGATATTTGGTGTTACAGTAGTCACAAAACTGCTTTGATTTGTCAGAAGAACCGGACTCACTCGTAGTGTCACGACCATGGTTCCCATCTCGATGAGGAGCAGAAACTAGAGCGGATCTCTCTGTAGATGTAGGTGGAAGCATGGTAGAACGACGACTTTCCTCGTTCTGTATGTAAGCAAAGGCCTCCTGAAGGGAAGGCAAAGGATCCATACCCAAAACACGACTACGAGTTGGATCATACTCTGATCGAAGGTCCTCGAGAAATTTAAAAACCCTTTCTTCAGCAACCAGTTTGTTATAAGCAGTGGAATCAGTGGGACAAACTGGCTTGTAGTCCAAGAGATGATCGAGACGCTTCCAATTAGTAGATAGGGACGTGAAATATTGGAGAACACTCATCTCCCCCTGTTCAGATCGACCAATTAATCGCCTTAACTCAAATATTTGGGCAGAATTACCCTTTCTGGAATAAGTACTAGTCATGGTCTCCCAAATGTCCTGGGCAGTCGCCATGTCTAAGAATCCCTCACCAATCTCTGGTATCATCGAATGAACAAGCCAAGTCATGACAATGGAGTTTTCCATCTCCTATTTATCATAAGTGGCATCCTCGGTGCTAGGTGCGTTGATCTTACCGTTGATGTACCCCATCTTTCCTCGGCCCTTAAGAAACAATGCCACAGATTGGGACCAAGCTAGAAAGTTTTGGCCATTGAAGAGAGAAGTAGTAATCTTTACGTTCGGGTTATCAGGATGAGCAACAACAATGTTCTCAGTCCTAAAGGGCTGCGAATTCACGGTCGATTTTTCAGAATCATCCGACATCTTGAATACTCGCACAACGAATACCCGCAACAATTACAGAAGGCGGAATAGGAACTGGTACCAACGGAGAGATAACACGCAAAGAAAAAAATCACAGCACCATAAAGGATGCCCAAAAACTACCTGTAATCATTGGTCCATAGAAGGACCAAAAAATACGCAGATGATTATACTCCAATCAAAACGAGAACCTATGGATGCAGCGAGAAGGAAGAACAGAAGATGTAGAAGAAATTGGTGGTTGTTGGAGGTTTACAAGGCCATATAGAGGCTGCGATAGGAGTGGGCTGAGAGCTAGGAGGCTGCGGCTGGTTGTGTATTGGCTGGTGTGGGCTGCGGCTAGGTTAGGGGAGGGCTGGGGGGCTGCGGCTAGGCCAGTGAGGGCAGGGTGAGCTGCGGCTAGGCCAATGAGGGCTGGGTGAGCTGCGGCTAGGTCAGGGGGGGGGGGGGGGCTTGTGGGCTGCGGCTAGGTTAGGGGAGGGCTGGGGGGGCTGCGACTAGGCAAGGGTGGTCTGGGTGGGCTGTGGCTGGAGGTGTATTGGCTGGTGGTGGCTGTTGGTTGGCGGTGGGATGGTGTTTAGGTGATGTATGGTGGTGGATCTGGAAATCCCCCTTGGGGAGGCTCTGATACCATGTAGAAAACGTATGATTCAAAGGCATAATTTTATTAGATGGATACCAATCTATATATACACAAGACTGATATATAAAAAAGGAAAAAAATAATCTCCTAATAAATAAGAAATTAAACATGATCAACATGACTCAAAAATAAACCAACTAATAATGGAAGGAAATAACCACTAATTAAAATATATTTCAACAGTTTACACCCTAATTTGGGTTTTCCTAACTTCCCCATCCATGATCTCCCCATTATTGCAACTTCTCCACTACTAGTTTACCACCACCCACTAAGTTGGTAACTTCCCAACTAGTGTGGTTAATTTCCAAATAGATATAACCACCAACTAATGATAATCTCCCACTTGCATAAAATATAACCGGTCACAATATAAAAATATAATTTAGGGTGTAAACAATACCTTAAGGGAAGGGTCATCCCTACTTTCCAACATCGCCTGATCGCTCTCAAACCACATCTAGGGATCGTTTTGGTTACACGTTTGGGTTTTCGTACAAAGCCCATGGCACGCCTGGTCAATTTAATTTTTAGCCAACAGATAGTAGACTCCGGAGCATTAGACCATATGACCGGTAATGCTACACTATTCAATACTTACAGCCCAAGTTCTGGAAATTTGATGGTTCGAATTGCTGATGGATCATTATCCAAAGTGGCAGGAATAGGATCGGTTACAATTACCGATGACCTGACTTTAAAATCTGTGTTCTTGGTTCCAAATTTGACTTGTAATTTGCTGTCCATTAGCAAACTCACCAAAGATCTTAAATGTGTTACTAATTTTTTCTCAAATCGTTGTGAATTTCAGAACTTGGAATCAGGGAGGATGATTGGCAATGCTAAGGAATGTGTGGGGCTTTATCTTCTTAACAGTCCTAATAATCCTCAAGAACAAGCTCAAGCTACAAGTAGTGTGTCATTTCTAGTTTTTCGAGTTTTGTATGATAACCATAGTACAATCATGTTGTGGCACTATAGATTAGGTCATCCCAATTTCCAGTATCTAAGTTGTTCCCAACATTATTGAATAATATCAAACCTGCGGTTTTTCAATGTGAAGTGTGTCAATTATCCAAACATACGAGAAATAATTATCCAATCCAAGGATACAAAACATCTCACCCATTTCCAATCATTCACAGTGATATATGGAACCCTCTAGAGTTAACAATATCTCCGGAGCTCGGTGGTTTGTTTCATTTATTGATGACCACACTAGAATAACCTGGATATACTTGATGAAAGAGAAATCAGAGGTGGGCACTATCTTCAAAATTTTCAATAGTATGATACAAACAGAATTCCAGACAAAAATAAAGGTGTTTAGATCGGATAATGCCAGAGATTACTTCAATTCTTGGCAAATATCTGAGGGAATAGTGCATTAGAGTTCATGTGTTGACACCCCTCAACAAAACGGGGTGGCAGAAAGGAAAAACAGACACCTTCTCGAAGTGGCCAGATCTATTATGTTTACTACAAATGTCCCCAAGCATTTTTGGGGAGAGGCAGTCCTCACAGCCACATATCTCATTAATAGGATGCCATCAACAGTGATCAAATTCCAAACACCTTGCCAAGCCATTCTTCGCTCCTACCCAGATACTCAAATTATGTCATTTCTACCATTAAAAGTATTTGGGTGTACGGCATTTGTTCATATACATCAACATCACCGAAGCAAACTTGATCCAAAGGCCATCAAATGTCTCTTTCTTGGTTACTCTCCCACTAATAAAGGTTACAAGTGTTACTCGCCTATCACAAGGAAATTCTACACATCTATGGATGCTACCTTTTCTGAAAAACAATCATATTACCCAAAAACTTCCATCCAGGGGGAGAACTCATCCATACAAGAATGTAGTTTTTGGCTTAACACCTCTATCCTTCCACTGAAACCGAGTCAACCATCCCTCTAGAAACCGAACCAAACACTAACATTTCCACTCCTGTCCGCACACAACCTGCAGTTGACAAAGAGCTCATTGTTTATTCAAGAAAAAGAAGGCCCCAAGAGGAGATAGAGGATCGCACACTCCCTGAGCAGAACCATGAATCCAATCCAAGTCCAAGTCCAAGTCCAAGTCCAGATATTCTAGGTAACATATCTCAAATTGATACTACTGCTAATGATGATCTTGATATTCCTATTGCTTTAAGAAAAGGGGTGAGATCTTGTACCCAGCATCCAATCTACAATTTTGTTTCCTATAATGGTCTATCATTTGAGTATCGAGCATTTGTTACTAATTTATCCAACATAGAAATTCCACGAAGTATTCATGATGCTTTAGGAAAATCATAATAGAGGGTTGCCATACAAGAAGAAATGAATGCTCTAAAAAAGAATGGTACTTGGGAACTCTCAAATTTGCCAGAAGGGAAGCGATCAGTGGGATGCAAGTGGATTTTTAATGTCAAGTATAATTCAGATGGGAGTGTAAGTCGGTACAAAGTAAGGCTTGTTGCTAAAGGATTCACTTAGACCTACGGCATCGACTACCAAGAAGCTTTTGCTCCTGTTGCCAAGTTAAATACTGTTCAGGTTTTGTTATCCTTAGCAGCCAATCTAGACTAGCCTCTTCATCAACTAGATGTGAAAAATGCCTTCCTCAATGGTGACTTGGAAGAGGAAGTGTACATGGAAATTCCACCAGGTTTGAGATAGGAAGTAATGTTAACAAGGTTTGTAAGCTTCGAAAGTCTCTATATGGTCTCAAGCAATCTCCTAGAGCATGGTTTAACAAGTTCACAAAGGCAATCAAGAAGCATGGTTACTCTCAGGGACAAGCCAATCATACCCTGTTCACAAAATTTTCTCCTATTGGGCAAGTTGCGATTCTCATTGTTTATGTTGACGATATTATTGTGACAGGGGATTACACTGAAGAAATGGGCTGCTTAAAGGAAATTCTTGCAAAGGAATTTGAGATTAAATATCTAGGATCGCTGAAATATTTCCTAGGCATGGAGGTCGCTCGTTCGAAGAAAGGTAGTGTGGTCTCACAACGCAAGTACATTTTGGACTTGCTAAAAGAAACTAGAATGTTAGGATGTAAGCTTGCAGACACTCCAATAGAATCAAGTTATAAAATCGGTTTCAAAGGAGACAGTCCTCCGGTTGACACTGGGAGATATCAACAACTTGTAGGAAAGCTCATTTATCTCTCCCACACAAGGCCAGACATAGGCTTTCCTGTTAGTGTTGTAAGTCAATTCATGAACAAGCCCAATGAAGAACATCTTGAAGCAGTCTACCGGATTCTTAGATACTTGAAGATGAATCCTAGTAAAGGAATATTCTTTCGAAAAGGAACAAACAAAGAAATTGAAGTTTACTCATATGCGGATTGGGCAGGATCCATTATAGATCGAAGATCAACCACTGGCTATTGCACCTATGTATGGGGAAACTTGATAACTTGGCGTAGTAAGAAACAGTCTATTGTTGATAGGAGCAGTGTTGAGGCAGAGTATAGGGCTTTAGCTCTGAGTACATGTGAAGGATTATGGCTGAAAAGGTTACTTGACGAGCTAAGGATTTCAACAAGAGAATCAATGAAGGTGTTTTGTGACAATTTGGCTTCAATAAGTATTGCTAAAAATCCTGTCCATCATGACAAAACTAAGCATGTAGAACTAGATCGTCATTTCATCAAAGAAAAGGCTGAAGCTGGAATACTAAACTTGATTTACACACCTACACACCTTCAAGTGGCAGATGTTCTAACGAAAGCCCTTCCAAGAATAAAGTTTGACGAATTGACTTCCAAGCTGGGAATGATTGACATCTCTTGTAAGGCCCAGCCCATTCAACACCTTAAAACCCAGGTGTTAAGGAGAGGGGAACTAAAGCTTTATAAATCGCACAGAGGGGGCAATAAAATGGGCGATGTGGGACATTCCAACAACATCTTTTCCCCAGCTTGAGGGGGAGTGTAGAATTCAGAAGTTAGTCCCTAAACTTTAGGGATTAGTTTCTAAGAACCAGGATGTTGACAGATTCATAATCCATAATCCCAAAATCAGTTATATAGCATAATTCCCTAGTTGTAGTTTTCCTTTTATAGCTTCAATTGTATTTATTTCTTTTGCTTTACTTTTGCCTAAGTTTTAGCTATACTTTTCTGTATATGTACATTGTAAATTCTAAGATTTGGAATAAGAGAAAAATATAGAGTTTTCTCTCTATAATCCTTTATTATATATGAATGCTGCTGGGAATGTGAAGCTTTTACATGAACTCTAGTTGACTAGTGTTGACAAGCTCCTTGACTTTATTCTGGAGTTTCTCGCTCTGCTGTCTCCACCATCGCTGGAAGAATGCCTGCAGAGACTGATCTCATCATAACATGCGCTTTAAACAACAAAAATAGGATAGATTGGAAATCAAAGTTAAAGAGGACAAAGAACTTGCCATTTCAACATAGATGAACTTTCGATTCTTATCAGCCAATAATGCTTGAATTACAGAATCCAAGACGTTCTGAACACACGCTCCCTATTCAAATCAACGTCAAAAGCAGCTAATTAATATTTGCTCCCTATCCATCGGATTAATAAATCTATATGTGTGTGCATTACGCAATATATGTGATTGGTAAAATACTTTGATTATCGAAATATGAAGTAAGTAAGTAAGTAAAGTACCCGAATTGAATTATTGGCACCAACGTAATACTGATCGACGGTCTTCAACCAGCCAACATCGTCGTGAGAGTGAGGGACCAAATGAACGTTAATTTTGTCATTGACGAGGATCCTCTGTGAAGTGTTGTAAACCGTGTATTTTGATTCCACCAACAAAATACCACCCAAAACAATTGCAAACAAGAACAACTTCACCACCTCCATGTTTTTCCGTTCGATGCAGAAGAACGGGAGGAGCTCGATTCTAAATTTGAAGGTCATTCATCAAGTTAAATACACATATAATACATACATACATACATACATGTATATATGATCAGTTAAACAGATTCGTCTCAGAAAGCAATTTTTACAGACCGTCGAAAAAGTATGGTGCAGTTAGGTGGTGCTCAAAACCCCTCTCGTTTCTAGCAGACTAGCTCTCACTCTCACTTCTCAAGGAAGCAAACATTATATATTTTATATCATACGTCTCTTCTTTTTTTCAAGGGCAGGTGACGCTATGATCTTATCTTGTTATATATCCACTAAAGAGTAATTTTATGTTTCATAAATTTTAATCTCAAATTCACATTTCAAATTATGTGAAAGTAAATTAGTGGATTTTGATTATATGATGTTTAAGTGGTTCCATCATTAATAAAGGTGGTCCTATCGTCACATCATTATCTCATCATTTAGTGTGTGAATTTGGAATTAGTATTAAGGAAACACATCATTACTCTTACCTTTATGGAGTACAATTTACGCACAAATATGCTCATTCGAAAAAACTTTTCTCCACTCTCTAGAAAAACTCTCCCTAAAAAATGACTTAGCTTTCCGACCATGGCAGAGGTCCTTGTTCTCGTGGATGCTGGTGTCTCTCTTTAAGAGGATTTTCTCTCTCTTCATGAGGGTTTCTTGTCCCTTTCTTTGAATTTTTTTTGTCTTCTATTTACTTTGGTTCGCACTTGAGATCTCCTTGCTCTCTCTACCTTGATCAAATTCGGTTACTCTTCTTCGTAGTTACGGCATTGCCTTTTCAGATCTAGCGATCACATTAAATAAATCCGGTATTATTTCTATCATATTAGGGGTTTGTTCACAATTTTGGAGAGCTTTGTTGCAATCTCTTTTGTGGGTCTCTCTAGCAGCTTACTCCCTTAATCACTCATAGTCAAAATTGTCATTTGTACGAGGAAAGGCAAGAGTTTAGCACATGATATTGCTGATTTTTTTAACTAATTTACAAAATAAGTATCATTTACTTTGATAGTTTTTCTGTTTTGATTGTCAATAGAGTATTTTGTGATATTATCTTTGTCATGTAATTGTTAGAAATTTTACTAAAAATAAAATTACTAATTTTGGCTAAATATTATTGTGTTTTAATTTGGTCCAATTATTATATACATTAAGGAGTGTAAGTTATAGAATTATTTTGTGCTTATTAGTCATTACTTTTATTAGGTCATAAGTGAGTGTGCAACAGTCATATTTCTAAGCCTATAAGTAGAGGCTCCAATTGGCTCTTTGATATGGAAAAAAGACTGCAATTAAATGAAAGGAAAAAAGAAAACTTATGTACTATACTTCTTACCTTATTTTGAGTATTATTTTTTATGGGCAACTTGATACAAGACTCCGACTCCCCGCCTTCTAAGGACGTGCCCTACAGATGGTATCAGCTATGAGCTTTATGGGTTGTATCTTGGAGTCGCCAATGACCGACAGTACCCGCATGTGGAGAGGCACTACGGAGAAAGACGGGAGTGGATTTTTTTGCGGGAGTGCGGAAAAATGGAATAAATCAGGCTTTAGATCGGCGCCTATGTGTGCCTCTCATCAACTCACAACTACGTTTTCCATTATCTATTTTATATTGATTTTATGTTAGTTGTTTAATTTATACTGTGTCGTTTCAAAATATTGTTTATGTGAATAGTATTTTACATCATGAATTAAATGAATTAATTTGTGAAAACCAAAATATTTTCCAACAATCTAAAACCGTACACTTTTTTGGATATAATCGGAGTGTTTCAATATAGTATTATGGATTTCATGTTTGAACGAGTTTGAGGTATATCTCTGTCAGTAGTCTGACTTTGTGTTTATGGAGTTTGATTTTATGGAAATTGTTAGTTGAAGATTTTAGACGTGATTTAAATGCCTTCTGTCAGCATTGTTGGTCAATCTCTTGTTGTTATAATTTTTTGCATTGCTTGATTTGCAAAGACTGACTATCATTCCAAAAAGAAAAGAAAAGTTGATAGTTTGAAATTTACATATGCCACTTTGGTTTTTATATTTTGTTTATTTGTTTTAATTTGGTCTGTGTAATATTTCTAACTTTCAACGTTTAATTACTAGCCATTGCATTGTGTTCTTACAATTCCATTCCACAACCCACTTGACAATTTACTTGAATCTGGGTGCTCTGTAAATAATAATGGGAAAGGGATAAATGGATTCTTGGCTCCAAGAGCTTACGACACAATTTACCAGAGTAAGCTACTTTTTTAATATCTAGATTCTATGTATATAGTGGATGTGGATTCTGAGTGGTATAGAAGCTGACCTATTTAGTCCAAGTGGTATAGATACAATGTAGTCTATGTATCTCTGCACAATGGGTGGTGGTACTTTTCTCCTAAAATTACTATTCTGATAATGGGGAGATGTATTATAACCTCTCAAATTAATTATTTTTATTCTCTCACTTGCTTCTTTTAATTTGCATTCATTCTCTTTAATTTTCAATCTCCTTAATTGTATTTCTGTTACAAACTTTATTGTATCCAAATGGGACCACATCGAACTCACGATGCTTCTATCTTCATGAGCCATCTTCGCGTTTTCTTGTTTTTGAGTTTTAGTTTCTTGATCACATGTTTCACACCTTTTGTTTCCATGATGTATACTTAATTGTACAAATTGCTAAAACTGAAACTGTAAGTAGCTTGCAAAAGTCATAATACAAATATTGAATTAACTTAGATTTTGAATGCATTCTGATTGAATTTAGTTTATAATTTTGTACATATGTTCATCAACATACCATGGCCAATGATTAATTACTTTGTTGAAAGTTTCATGATCATAACTCACAAAGTTTTCAATGTGAAGGAATTGCTGGAAATATTCTATCTACTATGTTGATATGATTCGGTAGCAAGGGTGCTCATATGGTTCTGCCAGTTATTTGAATCTTTTGTAACGGCTATCTACATATATTATGGGATATCGGATATCTTATGTTCTTACTGTTGAATCTCGGACTCAACTGTGCTTATATATGCTTTAATGGAATATCTATTATGACTTTGGGTTTTCTATATCTTCCTCATATGGTATATTAGTTATCGGATTTCTTCACATTATAAGAAGGATATCAAAGAAAGGGAATTCTATATGTCAAACGACGAACATAGAACATGAAGACGGGACTTGTTATTGGAGAGCACAAATTGGATGCAATTATGTATTTCTGGTTATCTTTGCGGTGTTATTCTAGAGCAGTGAAATTTTCTATACATGTCTATCATGCCGATCTTGTTTTAGGGCAACAGGAGATTTATTTGTTTATTTTTTGGAGCAGTGCAAAAACTGTGGGGGTTTATCATTATGACGTCAATGGCTATCTTCACAATATATATCCAAATAAAATAATATATGAAGATAGCCATTGAGACTTATATATATATATATATATATATATAAATTAAGGAGTAGCAACGAGGCTAGCTCCATATAAGTCGATGGGGATGAGCTAAGCCCACAAGGAAGTCGCCTAGGGAAGCAACCTAACCTCTGTGATTGGGAACCCCATGAAGGAGGTTCAATGTGGTAAAAATAATTCATACTGTGTGACTTGTACTCCAGTACTTTATATGAGGAGATAATGATCCAAAATTCTCCTCCTCATCCCTAAGGCAAGTGCTGTGTTTTTTGTGGTGACGATTACCCTGAATGAGCCCAAGGCAGGAATTCTCCTACAGGTGTAGGTCACATATACCTTGAAGGACTCACCTAAGTGGGAACCGTCGTGAGGCCACGACTGTGAGGATTGGGCTATCCTCTAAAACTCCCATGAGAATCAAGATAGTGTGCATGGCCATAAATAGCACAAACATGAACCATGAGTCTTACATCGATACTATGTGTGTAACTTGTTGAAGTATGGCTGAAAATATCTAGTTCAAGGTGTAGTCACCTATGATCCTTTCAAATGGAAATAGTTTTTTACACCCGTTCCGGAATTTTGCATTCATTTTAATAAACATATGTGGGATCATGTGAGATTATTAATGTCAATTAATAATTGAGATGGAGTTGACTGTGAGTCAACGGTGAGGTGTCAATGAAGACACGAGAACGTGGTAATTCATGATGCAGTGGCGATTAAATGTCATTTTTGTGATTTAAATGTTAATTGAAATATCTGGTATTTTGTGAATAGTAACTTTACCTATGTAGGGTAAATTTCTATTAGTTTGATATCCTTTTGGATTGCTTTGAATAATGTGGCGAGAACGTGAGTGATATGCTGCATAAAAGATAAGTGGTATAGAGATTCCCCGAAATTTTGTTTTTGGATCCTTATTTTGGACCAAACCGGAACTTAGACAGAAACTTTTATAATTTTTAGTTTTCACTTGTGAAATAATAAAGTAGACGTTTCGGGATATAATTGAAAGTTTTAAGAACTCGTGGGGAGATAATCATAATTTTTTAAAGTAGTGCCTATAAATAGTAAGGATGAGTTTTCATTATTTACAAAACTTTCTAAAATATCTTGGGGAGAGAGAAAAATGAGATTTTGGTTCCCACGAGCTTCACGTCGCCGATCAACGAACTTCTGATCGTCAGTTTTTCTCCAGATTTTGGTTTTGAACTCCTCGAGATAAGAGCAATGTTTTGATACCTCTTAGGCCTCATTTGGCTAACTTTTTCCGAAAAGCTAATTTTCAAAAATTTGGAAAAAATTAGGTAAAACTTGTAGGAATCACCTAAAATTGGGGATCCGACGTTTAATCTATTCCCTAGTCAATCCTTCAAAGTTTTAGAGAGATCGCATGAGGTATGAATTCTAGATCTATGAAATATATGGAATTTACCTATTTTGAATATCGGGTTGATATTTTGGATTCGGGCAAAATTCATGTGTTAATTAGGCCTGTTAATTATGCACGCGAAATTATTAGAAAAGCATGTATAACTATTTATATGAGCATGCTATGTGTCTACTTGGGTCAAAGGGGAGTTTGGTGCAATTTCATCCGGGGTAAGCTCCTCAAAGTTTGAGGATTTTGACATTGATTGTGGTTGTGTATGGTATGGAGGAAGGCCGAACCAGGACACGGTACCTGGTATGGAAGAAGGCCCAACCAGTGTATGGGATGCATTGAAGAGGTGTGCCTTCCACAGCATCGGGTTTATTTACCGATGAATGCGTACCACTCACTCTAGAGACTATTTTGATGTGTTTTGGATGTTTTAAACATGGATTATCATATAAGCATACATTTAGAATTATGCACTCAGCATATAGCTTAGCAGTGGAGATGTACTCCATTACAGGTGATAAGAAGCGAGGGAAGAAAAAGCGTGAGGAGTGAGGCCGAGGAATGCCGGGGAATCATCGCTTGTTCATACTTTTGTTTTCATTCCAACCTGTAATAAGAATTCGAATTTGTAGTATGTTGTAAATTGAATCTTAGGAAGGATTAGTAGCATTGTAATCAGTAGTAAAACTCCTATAATCGTATTGGAATAGCTGTTATATATTCATGGTTATGTTGGTTTTGAGCTTGGAAAATCATGGGTTGAATTCTGTAGGATTCCTAGCAATCTATTAAGAAACAGTCGACTGGGTTGTGTTGAGTCGACTGGATTCTAGTTTCGTTTTAGACACTACTTTTATATTGAGAAGCAGTCGACTGGGTCCCCAACACAGTTGACTGGACTACTGATGGAAATTGTTAATTTTGTTTCTGTGGAAGAAACAATCGACTGGATGTTGTCAGTCGACTAAAGTTTCGAGCCCACAGTTGACTGGGTCCCCGACACAGTCGACTAGGTTAGGGTCTGAGAATTTCTAGATCTCTGTATCTTGCATTTCCAGTCGACCAGACCCCAGATCACTCGATTATAATTTGGACTACTATTTTCAAACAAGATGTTTTCTGCAAGTGTTTCTAATGGGCAAACCTTTTTATAACTCTGACTTTTAATGAATCTTACGTATGTTTTCCTCTGCTATTTATACTTTAAAGGAATTGGATGAGCCTTGGTGGTGTGCCACATGTCCTTTTTTCACGTATATGACATTTAGTGGTATCAAAGCAATAGGTAACCAAACTTGGGGAACGTTCGACGACGAGTGGAGTGTGAGTGGATCGACACATATTCTAGAATGCATCCATACATGGTAGAGATGTTTGATGCATATGTATGTTGTTGTACAAACATGATTTTGGTTATTATCAACATGCATAGCGTTTATGTATCGAGAGATTAACATGTAATACCCTGTATTTTCAATATTTATTCATACAGAGAGATTCTATATACTTCCTTTGACCAAACTTGAAATTTGATCTTCGACATTTTGAAGTTCGTTCAATCGATCAAACTTTCCTTTTCTCAATCGATCAAACGATCTTCAATCGATTGTACCCCTACCGACATAAATTTATGACGTGGTCCCCACTTCAATCGATCAAACCCCTTTTCAATCGATCAAACCTGATCGATCTGCTTTCGATCGATCGAACCTTACTCAATCGATCGAACATGTAATTATCATAAATCCCAGGTTTCACACAAAGACAGCCACCTGCACCCCTCTCCCTCTATAAAAATAGTGTGTTCGTGTGTGTTGATGTGTTTGGAAAACCTGAAAAAGTAGAAAGAGAGTGTGCTTGTGTTTATTATATATTATACACACACCTATATATATTACACACTTATATATATTTAGTCAGAGAGACATAGAATAAGACGAGGAAGAAAAGGAAGGAGAAGAAGAAAAGGACAAAGAGAGAGACAGAGGAGGAGAAAAGAGGCCACCATTAAAGCTCGGAAGCTAAAGCTTTGCCAAACGCGCCCTTAACAATTGTTCGGTGAGTTCCAAACTCAACGAGATAAGGTTTGAGGCATAACAATGTGTAACTTTGGATAACATGGTGATTGAGTCAGTGGGGTATTAGTTACTTTTAAGGTTGTGTTTAGTCGAGCTGATGATTCACTCAAGATTTAATCACTTAGAAGGATTTGATCAAGATTGTGGGAACTATAGGTGCACAGTATTCACAAGCGTTCTTAAAAAGCGGTGAACGGGAAGAGTTCTTAAAAGCGGTGAACAAGAGTAGTTGTGGCACGCTCATAGTTTGTAACTACCAGAGTTATGTATGTACAGTACTCGCAGGCGTTCTTAAAAGCGGTGAATAGTAAGAGTTCTTAAAAACAGTGAACAAGAGTATGGGTACGTCCATAGACCACTCGTTATATAAGAGCGATGTATAGTGCTAGCAAGCGTTCTCAAAAGCGGTGAACAAGAACGCTAGTATGTCGTGATGATATAATTAGTTCGATATAGTCAATCGGGATTGGTACAGTCAATCTTAGAGTTGGAAGATGATGAGAATCGGTTAATGATATGTCTGAATAAAAGGATAAGAGATATAAATTGTATCACTACTTTATATCGATTATGAGATTGTATTAGTTAGTTCTCACTCAGCTTTCAGTAAGTTGATGGCCTTTATTGCTTGGACATTCCCCGTCTAGACTACACTGTCCTTAACAATGCAGGTGGTGGAACCTATGGTGATGGCTACTACCCGGAGTGGGATTATGCAGAGGGTGGCCCTACTAATGACGGTTATTCCGGAGATGTCTACTACGTTGACGACTACCCTTACGCCAGCTAGAAGATTAAAGACATTATAATTAGTTTTATATTTATGTTGAATTTTGTTAGTTAACGGGTGCTTGGCCATATGTTGTCTCCAGACCTGTTGTGATTGTTAGGACCACACTCTGATATTTGTAATAGTGATACTGTTTTATATTCAGTTGATTTTGTTATTGTTCCTGTTTATCTTATGGGCTAGTACCGTATGGTGTGGATAATTAGTGACTTTTACTAATCATTCCCTATGAACCCAAAAAGGAAATTTATTTTTCTTTATTTTTGCTGCTCCGGGACATGACAGGATTTTTGGTGTCCGAGCTAAGTTGTGATACTTTCGTTCACTAATGATTTCACACCATCTGGTCCTAGTATTTTAAGATCCCTGTGATGAGATATAAGTTTAAGATAAATTCGTATTCCTGACGATAAATAGTTTTCTTTGCAGGTTAGCATCATGGATCCAGAATTCTATAAGTTTGTGACTGATGCCTATGGAGGACACGTGATTCATGGGGATACCGTAGAGCCCACTGACCCAGAGTTCTACCAGGAGCACATACGCCAGACAGCTAGTCGGTATTTAGAGGAGGATATGTGGAAGGCTCTTTATGTGACTGGGAAGACCCACCCTATGGAGATGCATATGGATGCTTATCATTCTACGAGATTTGGTAGGGATATTTTTCAGGAGATTCTACGATTAATCCAAAGTAAGCTGGAGATGGACGCTATAAAGCTACGAGCCATTCTTGGAGGACCTATTGAGGTTGTACTAGCACCAGCACCTGTAGCCCCAACATCACCGGTACTCAACGTACCAGTTCCACAGCCTGAGCCGGTTCAGGGTGAGGAGGACTCAAAGCCCGAGGATGAGCATCCTGATGAGGATATCGACATGGATGGAGAGGAGGAGCCTATGGACGATGAGGACCCAGTAGAGGAGGAGCCTGTAGACGATGACGATGATGACAAGCCGGAGGATGACCCGGACGAGCCAGAGTTTAAGCCAGAGGACCCAGTAGAGGGAGATGAGATTTTGGAGATACCAGCAGAGGATGTTTCTGATGAGGAGGTAGTTGTACCAAAGATACCCGTTGTGTTCGATTTACCAGCAGGGCTTGTACTACATATGACAGCTATCGCCAACATGGCGGCGAAGTGGGTAGCAGCGATGGTTGCACAGCCAGCTGAACTTTCGATAGGACAGGCTACATTAGCAGCGGCTATGGCCATAGTTGGAGATTTTTCTGAGTTGATCGTCGACATCGCCAAGCCAGCATTTGGTGTTGAGGATATGGATGTGGACGATATGACAGTTGAGGATTGGGATATAGGAGTAGTGGTTGGAGGACTTGTTGGGCCAGTGGAGGCCGATCCACCTATGGAGATGGACATTGTACCTGAGGATGAGGCACCAGCAGTAGGATCAGACGCTGACAATTTTTTAGTCAGGATCTGCATGGTTTAGCTTTTGTTAGTTTTAGATCAGGACATATTGTCCATATGATTTTTGGGAGCTTGAGAGATAGCTATTTTGACTGTAGCTTGTATAGGTATTTCCAGTAGTATAGTAAATAGCTGACCTTAGTATTATTTTAGCTTATGTCTCATGTGGTACACAGTTTGACTAGTGTGTACTATGCGGTACATCTTTTGATATATATATATATACATGAGCAATATTTTTGATATATTGATTGTACATTTGATTGCTATGTATTGTTTAGTAGAACTGTTAATTCTTGTTGCTTCTCGTTCTATCTTGTTTTTGTTTCTACGAGAAGACGTTCAGCTTATCGATAGGTCTTTTGTAGGTATACTTCCGTAGCACAATGGTAGGACCCTTGAGAAATCATCAAGCACGAATTAGAGCACCTATTCCAGAGGGAATGGACCCATCCAGAGCCTTTGAAGCCTTTATGTAGAGGATGGAACATGCAGGTGACATCTACAACCATGCTACCAATCAACGACTTGTCCAACCACCAGTTGCACCGTTTCAACAGAGGCAAACCGTACACATACTACTAACAAATTTTCTTGGTTTACGTCCTGAGAAGTTTGATGGACTAGCAGAACCATAGAAAGCCGAGCAATGGGTAAGAGAGATGGAATTGATCTTTGAAGCGTTAGAATGCAGAGAACAAGAGAAATGTCGTCTTACCACGTTCCAGCTCACCTATGCCATCTCAGATTGGTAGGAAACTAAGCGAGCCACTATAGGGATGAACGCTGCAAGAACAATGCCCTGGGAAATGTTCAAAGGAAGATTTTTGGAAAAATACTTCCAAGAAGATGAGAGGGATCAACAGGAGAGGAATTTTTTCAATCTGATCCAAGGAGGATGGACTGTATGGGAGTACACAACATAGTTAGAGCGTCTATCTCATTTTGCTCAACATATGATAGACAAGCCACTGAAAAAGGTGAAGAGTTTTCACCAAAGATTGAACCCCCACCTCAGACATATGATGGTCGGTCATTTGAATCAGTCTTTTAAGGGGATCGTCAGATTTGTTGTAGGATTGGAGAAGGATGCTTATCTAGCATAAGGACCATAGATAAATCGACCTCAATAATCAAGAGGCTTTCAACAGAGGAGTTTCCAGAACCAACTGCCAAGGAATACCTATGGGTGGAGACCTCAGAATAATTTTCAAGGGAACAAGAGAATGTCACACCCCGATTTTTTTGACAACCAAATATTCAATCCAGAGCATGTATCCGGACTAATATTCAATTACCAAAAATCACGAGAGCAACACCCTCACATATGCTAACAGAAAATCTCCAAAAACTAAACCTGCGCAAATACATTCGACTACGTTTCATATAGAAACGCCCCCGAATGTATAACACACTCGGGTCAGTCACATGACTGGTATGAGTTAAACAAAACAACAAGTCTTAGGGATCCAACTTGAACCCGTAGACAACAAATTACACTACAATACTCTTGGGTCAAGACAGTTAGTTCCACACACATATCTGGACAATAGAGTAGTTTCCATTTATGTGGTGGCAAGTAGTTTCTTGCCCAAAATCCAAAGTTACTACGAGTTTCATACTTACCCATTACTTATGGTGAGCCAAACCTGTAATACGTTAGTGGGCCCACCATCCTGCAAATTGAATGATCATAAACCAAGCAAACAATTCCGTATACAAACCGTCCACATTCTAACTCAAACGTCGCATTCATTTTTCCACGCTTATCAGTCTTATGAAATAATCCATGTTCATTACTTATTAACTTTAAATTTATCTTTGCATTCCCTAGCTTCACCACTTGGCCACGCTCCATGGTACGGTCCACACATATATCCCATGTGTGCCTGGACATACTACCAACATCCACTCCGGTGCCAGTTTGGTTGGGGTATCAACCAAACCAGGTATACACAACCGACGGCTGGTCAATATGCCTAGACGTCTATACAATATAAGCCGAGCATAAGGCTTAGGCCAGCTTGATCACGAAGCCACTGGCAAAAAGTACACTCAACAAGTCTTAAGCCAGCTTGATCACGAAGCCACTGGCAAAAGAGTGCGAGCTACCAAAAACAATAACACAACCACGGGAGTGGTGAACACTAAAGAACTATGTTGCAATTATCACTTATTGTTCGTATTATCCCAATAATTATGAATTTCGCGTTTATCACATAGTTCCGTCTTATCATCCAATCACATCTCTAACTTTTAGATGCATTCCAATTTCTTACAATAAAGGGTTTTATCAATTAACCCATAACAAACTTCCCTCAATAATTTCCAATCAAATTACAAGATCCCCAATATACTATACAACGTATCTAATTTACTCCTTTCTATCAAAATAACCACACAATAAGGTTAGTTATTTCAGGTACAATAATCTCAACCCAACATTCAATATTAGCATACATAAAGCACATAATAAGAAATCATATTCTCTAATTTGCACGTTGAACTATATTGAAAACTGCTACTGTAATCTTAAAGTTCTGCCCAAACGGTGCAGAATCAGGAAAAACTTAAAACACGAAAAGTGTGCAGAATCACGTTTTACATAAGACACGCGGACAGAATGTTCAAATTCAAAGCCACGATTTTCTAATAATTTTCTGAAGTTTCTGCAACTGTATGAATTACAAAAAAAAAAAAAAACGAATTTCCCATATCTTTTTTTTTTATTGTGATGAATATTTCACATATGGTTTTATCAAACTAACTATTCACTTAACCCTTTCGAATACCCTAATGTCATAATCACAAGTCACACGAAGGGAAAGAATGTATCTAAATTACTTCAACAATAGCAACGTGTATCGATCCATTACAAAGATTTAACCCTAACAATTAAATTTAACATGCATTAATTTACTCTCATACACATACATATATATACATACGTGTATATATATATACTCGGATACACAAAGTTTAACTCACCTAGTTCGATCCAAAATTGACAACCACGAATGCTCCGCGATTCCCCACGTGACCACGAACCCGGAATCCTTCTCATTTCTCCTCCCTTTTCTTCTTCTTCTTCTTCTTCTTCTCTCTCTCTCTCTCTCTCTCTCTCTCTCTCACACACACACACACACACACACGTCTTTTCTCTCTTTGGGTGGCTAGGGTTAATGATATAAGTATATATGTATTATACACATAGCATACTATATACATGCACAATATATACAAATAACTCATATATACATATCAAATCCCGTTTTTCTTCTTGTGGGCTCACAAAAGAGACATATATGAGCCCCGAATGCAGTACAAAGTGTTAAAATGAGTAGCCCAATGGGTACCCATGACCCCGGTACTAAGTTTTAATGTTAATTACATTATTTAACACATTCGCGGGCCTGTAAACACTATATAACAAAAATACATATAAACTATTCACTTATTTTTTTAACAATTTTAAATTAATAAAATATAACTCCCATACTAAACGCGCTCACTCATGATTTAATTTATATGTCCACCAAATACTTAAAATTTTCCAAACACATGTCTTACATAGGCACACTCATATAATATTGCTAACTGAAAATAATAATTAAAATAATAATTTACACACTTAAATATTTTAGGGTTGTTACATTCTACCCTCCTAAAAAAAATTTTGTCCCGAAATTTGGAACAAACACTGGTAACACATGCATCAAACAAGACTAAAGTTAAACACATAAATTCATACATAGCACTGATCAACATTTAACTCTTGACTCTACGAGACGTGGTACTTCGAGCGAATAATCCAAACAAGGAAACCCTCATATATATACCTTTATCTTGTATAGTCAATTGTCAAACGTTACAGATAATTCAAAACACAGACATTGTTGCAAAACATATGAATACAAACGTTGCATGTAACATGCTCGCAGTTATTCAAAGATTCTAACTATATGTCCATGTTTACCTCTTACCAAGTGCCCCATTACACCTCCTCAGGATACCATACTTACTCTTCAAACATGCCGCTTCAAGAATATACATAACTCTGTACTGGAAATAAGACTGCGAAGATAATAATGCGGTCGGAAATAAACCAACACGTGTTCAAATCCGTCATAGTTATAGAAAATAGATATATCGTTGATCCGATAGATGCTCCAGAATATAATAGAAAGTCCAAATAAAGATACAAGAATTATGCTCCATGTCAAAATACTTGTTGATAAGTACAGCTCCATAATAAGAAGTCTGAGACAACCGAATTATTGAACACATATGAGAATACCAGTCGATAATAAGGGAAATATTATATAAGATTTTTCCCGATAATAACAAAATTTCTGATACTCCAATAGAATAATAATCTCTCGAAGGACATGCCTGTAGATACTAGATAATGCTGAAGGCCTGCTAATAACAATAGGAATCCACTAGGAGGAGCTCCACTGTTGATCGTCCTCCAATTCTCCTCTACTACCCGTCATACCCACAATGTGTATGCATGTACTATTATGCAACTCATAATATAACAAATGATTTCAACAAATTAACATGTTATGATAGGCTCGAAAGTTATGTAATTAATTGATTGAAAACAATTAAATAACATGTAGGCAACACATGGATAATACATAAGTACACATAACCCGAAACCCAAATAAATCTGCGACCTATAGCTCTGACCAACGTCTAGTCCACAATCCGAGGATCACCTAGACTCGCTAAGCTAACCTGGCTCTGATACAAACTGTCACACCCCGATTTTTTTGACAACCAAATATTCAATCCAGAGCCTGTATCCGGACTAATATTCAATTACCAAAAATCACGAGAGCGACACCCTCACATATGCTAACAGAAAATTTACAAAAACTAAACCTGCACAAATACATTCGACTACGTTTCATATAGAAACGCCCCCGAATGTATAACACACTCGGGTCAGTCACATGACTGGTATGAGTTAAACAAAACAACAAGTCTTAGGGATCCAACTTGAACCCGTAGACAACAAATTACACTACAATACTCTTGGGTCAAGACAGTTAGTTCCACACACATATCTGGACAATAGAGTAGTTTCCATTTATGTGGTGGCAAGTAGTTTCTTGCCCAAAATCCAAAGTTACTACGAGTTTCATACTTACCCATTACTTATGGTGAGCCGTACCATGGATGGTGGCCAAGTGGTGAAGCTAGGGAATGCAAAGATAAATTTAAAGTTAATAAGTAATGAACATGGATTATTTCATAAGACTGATAAGCGTGGAAAAATGAATGCGACGTTTGAGTTAGAATGTGGACGGTTTGTATACAGAATTGTTTGCTTGGTTTATGATCATTCAATTTGCAGGATGGTGGGCCCACTAACGTATTACAGGTTTGGCTCACCATAAGTAATGGGTAAGTATGAAACTCGTAGTAACTTTGGATTTTGGGCAAGAAACTACTTGCCACCACATAAATGGAAACTACTCTATTGTCCAGATATGTGTGTGGAACTACCTGTCTTGACCCAAGAGTATTGTAGTGTAATTTGTTGTCTACGGGTTCAAGTTGGATCCCTAAGACTTGTTGTTTTGTTTAACTCATACCAGTCATGTGACTGACCCGAGTGTGTTATACATTCGGCGGCGTTTCTATATGAAACGTAGTCGAATGTATTTGTGCAGGTTTAGTTTTTGGAGATTTTTTGTTAGCATATGTGAGGGTGTCGCTCTCGTGATTTTGGTAATTGAATATTAGTCCGGATACAGGCTCTGGATTGAATATTTGGTTGTCAAAAAAATCGGGGTGTGACAGAGAACCTAGGAGGGAACCTAGAAGTTTCAGCAGAGTTATCCTCGACCCCAGCAATATCGCCAACAGGGACCATAGCCTTGGGCACTGCTAATAACTCCGCCAAGCAATAGCGGAGGATGTTTTAATTGCAGAAAGCTAGGGCACATTGCCAAATTCTGCACAACCCCCAAAAGTAACCGCCGAATGGAGGCTATCTGCCGGAATTGCAACAAGTTGGGACATTTGAGCAAAGACTTCTATGCACCACAAGGAGGATATTATGGGGCACCCGTTCAGGGAATACAATGACCCCCAGATCAGACTAGGATGAATGTTATCATCCCAGTAGAAGCAGACTTTAATGCCGATGAGCAGCAACATCTGGAAGGTACGCTTGTACTCTTTCATAGTCCAGTTAAAACTTTATTCGATACTAGAGCTGCACATTCATTTTTCGCAGTTAAGATTGTGCGTCAGTTGGGTTTAGAACTATCACGCCCCAATTTTCGGAAAGCCAAATAATCATCATAGAACTAAATCTAGACTATTATTCGACTGCCCAACTATCAGAGTGAACACCACGAAGCCCATCCTATTAATTTTTTTTTAATGAAAATGGATGTTCTTAAAAACCTTATTAAAACATTTGTAATAAAATCTTCATTTCTTTTTAAAATAAAACCACTACATTTCGATTTAAAAAATAAACAACTCACACGGTTCCGAAAATTCTCAAATCCATTTGTTTAAAGCTAAATCAACTAAATCACTTAAATTGAAAAGCGGAAGATGAATAAACATTTCTAAATTCTCATTAATAAAAAAAATCTTTCCATTTACAATTAAAGCCTTGAAAAAATAACCTCTATTACAACCTCTAGTCAGAGCAACTACAACGTTCCCAATACCTAATATACAATCCTTATAGCAAATATACAAACATGGCTCACATTACTATAAATAAATCTCAAGTACAAGAAGAAAATAACTATAACTCTGACAAGAAGCGGCACAACAACAATCTCTTCACACAGACAAAGCTCCACAGAAAATCTTCAAATATTAAACCAGCACAAATACATTCGACTACGTTTCATATAGAAACACCCCGAATGCATTACGCACCCGGGTCAGTATATAAAATACTGGTATGAGTCAACCAAAAAATATAAAATGAGTCTTAGGGAACAACGGTGTCCCATAGACTCCTAAAAATACTCACAAAGAAAATATAACCAAAACACATTATACATTATCGTCACACAGAAAATAAGCAACGCCATCACACATAATCTCTATTGGGTTAGAACAGTAGTTCCACACACATTTCAGGATAAAAGAGTAGTTTCCTTCAATGTGGTGACAATGGTCCCAAACTCGAATAACACTAACCGAATACTTACCAGTCGGATATCTATGATGAGCCAGCCCTGCATAAAAGATATTGGGCCCACCATCCTGTAAAATCGAATGATCACAAACCAGGCGAACAATTCTATATATAAACCGCCCACATTCTAACTTAAACGTCGCGTTAATTATTTCACGTTTATCAGTCTTATGAAATAATCTATTTTCATTATTTATTAGCATTAAATTTATCTTTAGGTTCCCTAGGTTCACCACTTGGCCATCCTCCATGGTACAACCCACACATATATCCCATGTGTGCCCGGACATACTACCAACATCCACTTCGGTGCCAATTTGGTTGGGGTATCAACCAAACTAGGTATACACAATGGAAGGTTGGTCAATATGCCTAGACGTCTATAAATTAAGCCGAGCATAAGGCTTAGGCTAGCTTGATCACGAAGCCACTGGCAAAAGGTTACACTCAGCAAGTCGAGCTACCAAAAAAACATATCAAACAACGAGGAGCAGTGAACACTAAGGAATTATGTTGCAATTATTACTTATCGTTCGTATTATCCCCATAATTGTGAATTTCACGTTTATCACATAGTTTCATCTCATCATAGTCCAATCACATTTCTAAATTTTAGACGCGTTTCAATTTCTCACAATATAGGATTTTTATCAATTTACCCATAATAATCGTTCCACAATATTTTCCGATCAAATTATAAGATCACCAATATATTATTCAATGTATCTAGTTTACTTTTTATCAATATTTCCACAACAAAAAGCCAATTATTTCTGATACAATTACCTCAACCAAACATTCAAATATTAGAATACATGAAACATGTAATAAGAAATTATATTCTCCACATCGTAAAATATTCAATTAGACATTTGTTCACTCACTGCTACTGTAATTGTCAATTTCTGCCCAAACGGTGCAGAATTATGGAAAACACCATTAGACAAAAAGTGTGCAAAATTGCGTTTTACATGGGACAAGTGGGCAGAATCTTAAAAAAATCAACATACGAATTATTTTTAATTTTTCTCTCAAACAGATCCGAGCTCGTTTAAATAAATCCGAAAAATCAACAAAATAAATCTCAAAGTTTAAACCCAATAACAATGAATATATATACATCTATATATACATTTCAAGGTGCTAAAATGAGTAACCCAATGGGTGTACATGACCCGAGTACTTAATTTAAATGTTAAAAACTGTCACGCCCCGACGTAGCATAAATAAGGAAAGCGTTTAATTTCCTTTATGAACCCGTAGGTCGCGACAGTTTGAAGGATCGATTCCTTCCCAAACGTCGAACAACAATAAACAATAATTAGAGTAGAGCAATCAAAGCTTACAAATATTTTTCTAACTTAATAAGTATTACAGCACTGGGTCATCTAAAGGCACAGACCGCCTTGAAACAAATCAACAACTTAATGTCTATTACAGTCATCCTTATTACAAATCAGTTCATAACTTAAAACATATAACTTAAAGTATGCAAAGATGATAACAGTTTCTCTTCCAAAAGCAGCTGTTCTCAATTAGCATAGTCATAAGGCTCAGCATAGTCGTAACCTGAAAAACCTGAACACGAATGTCCAGGACGCATCAACGTCGTCAGCTTCGAGAAGCTGGTGAGTATTAAAAACATAACTTTGAATGTAAAACATACCCATTTACCTTTGTCCGTTTTTCAGTTTTGTTAAATCAACGGTTTAACCATAGAAAGAAATCAATTATAAAAATAACGGGGAATACATTTTAAAGTCGTTCATACATTTAAAACATATGATCGTGTATGAGACAATGCACCACTCTCATCTTACCGACTCTTTTCTCTCAACAAACACAACAACCCACTATCTCACACCAGTATCTTTGAAACACTAAGGCAGCCACACTTTAGCAATGGGGTGCCAGGGAATGTCCAGTTTGCCTCACACTTTGGTCCAGGGTACCAGGGAGTGTCCAATGCCTCACACTTTGAATACCTAAACCGCCATGCAAATACCGGAGGAACCCTCACGCAGTATCCAGACTCGGGTAACAGGGAGTGTCCGTAGGTCACACTTTAGCACTACCATGGGTGCCAGGGAATGTCCAAGTTCGGCGTCACACACTTTAACGCTACCATGGGCATCAGGGAGTGTCCAATTTTGCCACCGTCACATTACAAAGATACTCTCACCGCAATCTCAACACGTCACACTTTGGTTCACAAAAACCAGGGAGTGTCCACCACACAATCTCAATCTCAATCTCAGTCTCAAACTCTTTTGCACACTGACCCTTACTCTTTTCCACACTGACTGACACCCACATGCATGTACAACTGACTCCACATGAATGATATGAACTTAAACATAAAGTAAATCACTAAATTAAAGGTACACCGTACGTACGGGGATCGATAAGTTGTAATACATCGTTTTAATCGTTCCAACATAACCAATAGCATTCTGTTTTAATAAAATTCTCAAACAGAACCTTAACAGTGCTTTAAAAGTTGGACCAAACAGTCCCTTAACAGAAAACAGACAAAACCAGAAACTGCCAGAAGTCGCGCGCGCGGGCCGCTCGCGCGACTGGTCGCTCGCGAGAGCCGCTCGCGCGATCGCGCGCGCGATTAATTGCTGAGGCTCCTTCTTCTTCGTAGAAACTGCTCTGTTTCAGTTTAATAGGGTCTTTTTTGACCCATTTTCGAATCTGTTAGTATATATATCATGTTGTATATGGATCTCTCCCTTTTTTTACAAGGATTACAAATATGACCTCAATTAAACATAAATCAAACCATAGCTCTTGAATTTCATGAAAAACTAAAAGTTGTCAAAACTTAATTCTTAATATACTTTTTCATATGGACAAATTAGGCTCTAAAACTTCAACCATAGTCTATATGTACTATAATCTTCCATATTTATCTAAGAAAACGAATTTTGGTTGAGTTTGAAAAATCTTGATTTCAAGCTATGAAATTTCAAACGTATGATCATCAATGGAGATTTCAAAATTAGACAAGCACAAAGAAATTAAAGCATGAATTACATTCTGAGTGAGTTCTAAATACTCACTGTGGTATAGATTGAAGAAGGAATGGTTGAGAAAGAAAGTTAAATAAGAATCCAATTGCAAGCTTGAAAGCTATGGTGATGTGCTTCTCTCTCTATAATATTTTCTGCAATTAAACTCTCAAGCTCTCTCTGATATTCTCTGTATTCCAGATTGTGTGTGAAATGAAATGGAGTGAAGTGTATATATATAGGAATCAATAGAGAGAACTTGGGCTCCAAGTTCCTTCACTAAGGCTTAAACACCCAATTAAACACACTAATCTCTTAGACAATCAGCAGGTTAGCAAGGTTAACACATGCTGAATTATACATACGTATTGCTATACTGATGAATTAGCTCAACAATTACACCAAGGGTCAAGTATAGGTGTGTAGGGGTCAATTGCAAGATGTTTGGCAATTTAGCTTATGGCACAACAAGTACACACACAAGTTAAACATTCCCAAACAATGCCTTAACCAATGATGAGTTACCCTAAATAGAAATAAAGTGCATGTCAAATCTAACTTTACATCACTTCCAACATTTGTGGAAGTTTAGCACAGCGCGGACAGCTTTGGAAGTAAACTGGTATTTTCGTGGCGCGGTGGTCACCCCAAAAATACCGAAAATTTATTTTAATTTAGGAAATAGTTTTCTGATTTCATAAAAATACAGTTTGAGTAAAAAGGGGACATTTTCACCGTATGAAATACAGTTTTAAAAATTCAACACAGGTATTACTAAATTTACAGAAATTACAGTTTGGCCCCGATAAGAATTTCAATAGTAACTAAATCAAGATTTAACATGTGAGAATTGTAAATAAAAATGAGATCAACAATGCAGATTAATCATGGAAATTCAAATTGAATTTAAATATGTCAAATGCAATTACAAGAATTTAAATGAAAATGCAGGTTGTTACAAAAACATAATTTAACACATTCACGGACCTGTAAGCACTACTCAAAAATCAACACATCAACTCTTCAATAACTTGTTCAACTTAAATTTTTGCAACTTAACTCCACCACTTAGCTCTATAAAATTTCACACAGTAATTAATAATTAAAATAAATACACACATATAAATAAATAACCATAAAATTTAAATGCACACAACCAGTACACATAAAAATTTATGTTGTCTCATTAAAAAAAATTTAAATGAATATTCATATCAGGAAAATACGGGGTGTTACATTCTACCCTCCTTAAATAAATTTCGTCTCAAAATTTGAAACAACGTTAAACACGTATAGTAGTCATGAATAACATTAAACACACAATTTTATACAAACCACTGATTAACATATAACTTTCAACCATTTAAGGCTTAGTACGTTGAGTGAATAATCCAAACAAGAAAACCCTCTGATATATACCTTGAGCCTCGTATAGTTAATTGTTAAATGCCAGCAGATAATTATGACATAGATGATTATGCAAATTATGAAAATAAGAACAATGCATGAAACCTGTTTACTCCCACACTTATCCTCCTTGGAATACCCAAATAACTTATCGTATCGATCCACCAACTAATGATCATCATTCCAGAAGTCCCTACCAAGAATAAGTCTGAGAAAATAATACACTGGCATGATAGATAATTCAGAATCCATAAAGCATATGCCTTCTTCATAGAAATGTAAGAAAAGAATACCGCAGCAGAATATCCGATGATAAGATCAACTAAAGAAATCCAGAATACCAAAAATAGATCCAGCATTAGAAAACCAGTAGATAATCAATAGAAATGAAAACATCAGAACCAGTCGATAATAATCCAATAATAAGAAGAAGCCCAGAATATCCAATAATAATTACATTAGAAATCTGCTGATACAAGAAAATCCCAATACTCCAATATCCGCCATAAATTAATAAACAGTCTTCACCAATATATTATAAGAGGTCTTCTTAATGATTATTGATAGATGCAATATAATCATAACTCAGTTTGAATTCCTATCGAAAATAACCCTGTCGTCTATGTAGACAATCACGTAGTCGTTGCCCGTTATACAATACTTGATAAGAAGCCACACACTAATATCAGCTTCCAACATCCCCCATTACTCCACATATCAATAAAATGGATGCATTACTATGCAACTAAATAATATTATGCATGATTTTATAAAGTCATCATGTATCATGCGAGTGTCAGGCATAAAAAGCAAAATAATTTAACTAAAAAAAACCACATAGATCACACTACGCAAAGCACATAGATCACACAATTTAACTATAAAAAAAATACATAGACCACACTAAGTAAAGCACATAGATCACACATAGCCCCAAACCCAAGGTAATTCACAAACCTAAAGCTCTGACAAACCCATAAACCACATTCCGAGAATCACCTAGACTTGCTAAGTGTAACATCCGTACCCGGGAAAAGGGTTAATTATCATTTTAATATGCATTAATTCATGTAATTAGTGTATATAATGGTTAAGGGGAGGCTTGGACTCACCCGTGAAAAGTCCCCAATGAAGAGGGACAGGTTTGGTTTGGATATGGGACCCAGTGAAGGGCCCGGATAAAAATATTTGCATTTCATGTGATTAAATGCATTTATATGATTACATGAATATTTGCCTAAAATGCTCTCATATTATATAATGTTATATGTTAGCATTTGGTGTTAGGTTGGATACTCACATAAGGGTATAAATGAAAATGATTCATAACTAGTAGGTGCGATAGCAATTTTACAAAATATGTGGGACCCACGTTGGGACCTATACGGGACTTAGACAAACACTCATTAGATAATTGCATAGTTAATGGAATGTTTAGGGGGTTTCATAATAAGAACTATAGAAATTTGGGGGTGTAATGAAAAAGATGGAAAAATGAGGGTTAGACACCTTATGTTAGTTGTATGTGTGTGTGTGTCAATAGGAGAAGACTCTTCAAACAAAAGTTTACAGAAAATTAAAAGAAAAAAAGAGAGCTCAAAGAGAGACGACGAGATTCCGAGACGCCGACGTCGATTTCCTACCGTTCCGTCACCGTCCGACGTCCAATTCGCGAACCAAAGCTGTTTTCGGACTCAGGTGAGATGAACATTTCTGTTCCTTTAATTTATGTTTAATCGTTAGATTGTGGGTAGCTCTTACTAATCGGTGAGACGTCGTCTATCGAGTTCATGTAGGAATCTCGTTAAGTGGGAATTAAGCTTTAATTTGGTAAAATTCAGCATCTTCTTGGTGTAATTTTGGATATAATCTTGCATAAGGTGAGTTTTATAGCCTAAGAATGATTGGGGTTTAAGGTGTTCAATGTTTAAACATATATGGTGTTGTTGAAATCATGATTAGAGGTTATGAAAGTTGTTAAATTATGAATTGCATGTCAATTATATGAAAATTATTAAGCTTGTGTGCTATATGCCTATATGCTTATGTGGTAATCAAAGAGTACCAGGAAAATGGTTCATTGTTGGGAGTAATAAGGGTGGTGAAAAGGAAGAATCTGGTAAATACGGAGGTCCAAGGAATAGAAGTGACCACAGGACCAAGGGAGGTCTTCAAGTCTGAATGAACCATAGAACCGGTGACTTAGCGATTACGAGTATGAGATATGTGCTTATTTGTCACATTACACATGTTAAATATTCAATCATGTTTAGATTACTCACTAAGCGTAATGCTTAAGAAAATCATTTTCCTTTTCTGTTGTGGTAAATAACAACCACCGCAGGTACAGAGCAATACGCGGAGAGGAAATGATGGGAGAGATGGGAGAGATAGGAGAGATGAAAGAGATGGGGGAGATTTGAGACTTGTGTTTAAGAATTTCTTTCAAACTTGTAAAATATTATAAATTAAAGTTTCTTTAATGACAATGTTAGTGTTTTGATTGTATCCATGGAACTTAGATCTTAAACTTGTAATATGGTAGCTTTGAGGTAAAACTTGAGGAATTGTGTGGATATCCATGTTTTGGCAAATTTGGTGGCAAATTTGGTATACGTGGTTAGGTTGGACCATTCCGGCAAGTCCGGATGGTGTAGCAAGTTTTACAAGCAAGCTCCTCTTGTGTATTAAATGTTAGTTATGATCTTGAGTACATGTCCAACTAGTTTCATAAACTTTTGTTAAGAATTGAGTTTCAAAGCTTAATTTTATTTAAAGGATTGAATTCATGATGTTTTGATTCAATTGTGGTTGTGTTAGGTCACACATGCTTGGTTTAAGTTTCAAAATGCTTGGAAATGCTTGGGAAGTGTTTCCCAAAAGTTTATTGAAGTTTCCATGTGATTTGGATATGTGTTGGTAGGTTTGAACTTGGTTTTTGCAGCATTTTTAGCAGCAGGAACCCGGATCGATCCGGGTATTAAATGGCGGATCGATACGTGATTCCCCGAGGACATTCTGCTGGTAAAATGCATGAGAGGATCGATCCGGCCCTGAAGGGTGGATCGATCCGCTCCTGTTTCTCAGCAACTGTCCACTTTTACGGAGATATGTATATCTCTTTCTAGAAAACTCGGATTCACGCGCCGTTTTGTGCGTTGGAACCGGGACTCAAGGACCTATCTTTTGGTATGAAAATTTGATATATGTTATTAATGACTCTTTTGCCCTTGGTGCTATTTTTGTCACAATGAAGTTCTTTAAAGGGGTTTAACTCATGTTTTTCTTCCTAATTAGTGTAAATTGGGTGCGTATGGTCTTGTTACATGTGTCCTAATCCGCCGGGGCGAGTTGGGGTGTGACACTAAGCCAACCATAAGCTCTAATACCAAACTGTCACACCCCAATTTTTTGAAAGCTAAATAATCAGCATAAAACTAAATCTAGACTATTATTCGACAGCCCAACTATCGGAGTGAACACCACGAAACCCATCCTATTAATTTTTTTTTAATGAAAATAGATGTTCTTGAAAACGTGATTAAAAAATTTGTAATAAAATCTCCATTTCTTTTTAAAATAAAACCACTACATTTCCATTTAAAAAATAAACAACTCACACGGTTCCGAAAATTCTCAAATCCATTTTATTAAAGCTAAATCAACTAAATCACTTAAATTGAAAAGCGGAAGCTGAATAAATATTTCTAAATTCTCATTAATAATAAAAATATTTCCATTTACAATTAAAACCTTGAAAGAATAACCTCTATTACAATCTTTAGTCAGATAACCTACATGGTTCCCAATACCTAATATACAATCCTTATAGCAATTATATAAACACGGCCCACATTACCAGAAATTAATCTCAAGTACAAGAAGAAAATAAATACAACTCTGAAAAGAAGCGGCACAAAAACAATCTCTTCACACAAACAAAGCTCCACAAAAAACTTCAAATACTAAACCTGTATAAATACATTCGACTACGTTTCATATAGAAATGCCCCGAAAGCATTGCGCACCTGGGTCAGTGTATAAAATATGGTATGAGTCAACCAAAAAATATAAAATGAGTCTTAGGGAACAACAGTGTCCCATAGACTTTTAAAAATACTCACAAAGAAAATATAACCAAAACACATTATACATTTTCGTCAAACAGAAAATAAGCAAGGCCATCACACATAACCTCTATCGGGTTAGAACAGTAGTTCCACACACATTTCAAGCAGAAGAGTGGTTTTCTTCAATGTGGTGGCAATGGTCCCAAACCCGAATAACACCAACTGAATACTTACCAGTCGGATATCTATGGTGAGCCAGCCCTACATAAAAGTTAGTGGGCCCACCATCCTATAAATCGAATGATCAGAAACCAGGCGAACAATTCTTTATATAAACCGCCCACATTCTAACTTAAACGTCGCGTTCATTATTTCACGCTTATCAGTCTTATGAAATAATCCATTTTCATTCTTTATTAGCATTAAATTTATCTTTGTGTTCCCTAGGTTCACCACTTGGCCACCCTCCATGGTACAGCCCACACATATATCCCATGTGTACCCGGACATACTACCATCATCCACTCCGGTGCCAGTTTGGTTGGGGTATCAACCAAACTAGGTATACACAAAGGAATGTCGGTCAATATGCCTAGATGTCTATAAATTAAGCCGAGCATAAGGCTTAGGCCAGCTTGATCACGAAGCCACTGGCAAAAGGGTACACTCAGCAAGTCGAGCTACCAAAAAAACATATCACACAACGGGGAGCAGTGAACACTAAGGAATTATGTTGCAATTATCACTTATCGTTCGTATTATCCCCATAATTGTGAATTTCACGTTTATCTCATAGTTCCGTCTCATCATAGTCCAATCACATCTCTAAATTTTAGATGCGTTTCAATTTCTCACAATATAGGATTTTATCAATTTACCCATAACAATCGTTACACAATATTTTTCGATCAAATTACAAGATCACCAATATACTATTCAATGTATCTTGTTTACTTTTTATCAACATTTACACAACATAAAGCTCACTATTTCTGATACGATTACCTCAACCAAACATTCACATATTAGCATACATGAAACATGTAATAAGAAGTCATATTCTCCAAATCGTAAAATATTCAATTAGACATTTGTTCAGTGTTACTGTAATTGTCAATTTCTGCGCAAACGGTGCAGAATAATGAAAAACACCATTAGACAAAAAGTGTGCAGAATTGTATTTTACATGGGACATGCAAGCAGAATCTTAAAAAAATTAACATACGAATTATTTATAACTTTTCTCTCAAATAGATCTGAGCTCGTTTAAATAAATCCGAAAAATCAACAAAATAAATCTCAAAGTTTAAGACACAAGAGGTTAATTATCCGACTCACGATCTTGAATTGGCCATAGTAATTCATGCCTTGAAAATTTGGAGACACTACTTATATGGTGAGAAGTGTGAGATCTTTACGGACCACAAGCGTTTGAAGTATCTATTCACGCAATGAGATTTGAACATGAGACAGAGGAGATGGATAGAGTTGATGAAGGATCATGATCTTTTGATAGAGTATCATCCAGGGAAGGCTAACGTAGTACCCGACGCTTTAAGCCAGAAGACAACAAAGAAATTAGCCAACGAGCTAACCCAGCAAAAAGAGTTAGTAAAGGAGATGGAACGTTTGGAGTTAGATGTGATTCTAGAGACTAATGGTGGTTTGATAATGGCGATCATAGCCCACCCAGACATCATTGATGAGATCAAGACGGAATAATTTAACGATCTCTACTTGTGCAAGATGAGATACGGAATACCTTTGGAAAAACAACCTGGATTTACGTTATAACAAGGAGTATTGATGCTTGGAAATCGATTATGTGTACCAAATGTGAATGACTTAAAAAAGCGACTTTTAGAGAGGCTCATAGTACCAAATATGTGGTTCATCCAGGAAGTAACAAGATGTACCAAAACTTGCGAAAAAACTTTTGGTGGAGAGGTATGAAGTGATAAGTCACCAAGTTCGTATCCGAATGTTCGGCGTGTCAACAGGTCAAAGCAGAGAGACAAGTACCTACGGGACTACTACATCTATTACCAGTGTCCGAGTGGAAGTGGGATGAGATCATGATGGATTTTGTTTTGGGATTTATACTATCATTCAATGAGAATGATAAGATTTGGGTGATAGTTGATAGATTGACAAAATCAGCGCATTTCATACCGATCAAGATGACTAAATCTTTAAGGTTGGTAGAATTGTATGTGAAAGAGATTGTAAGACTATATAGGGTTCCAACAGTGATTATATCGGACCGTGACAGTAGCTATAAATTAAAGTTTTGGGGAAGTTTATTGGAAGCTATGGGTACTAAATTGAGTTTCAGTACTGCATTTCATTCTCAGACTAATGGACGGTCAAAACGGACGATTCAGACATTGGAAGACATGCTTAGACTTTGCGTACTAGACTTTGGGAGTGATTGGGAGAAATATCTACCATTGATTGAATTTGCTTACAACAACGGATTTCAGGCAAGTATAAGAATGGCACCGTATGAAGCGTTATATGGGCGTAAGTGTCGATCGTCGATTTGTTGGACCGAAGTTGGAGAAAGACAGTTGATAGGACCTGAGATAATACGGTTAACTACGAAAAAAGTGAAGCTGATCCAAGAGCGACTTAAGGTAGCTCAAAGTCGTTATAAGAGCTATGCGGACTCTAAGCGACGTGTAACACCCGCGAATTTCAAAAGAATAAAAAAATATATTTATATATATATATATATAATGATAATAAAAATTGGTATCTTGTTATTATTTGATTAAGATTATATATATATGTGTGTTATTTTTCGTTAATTAATTTAATTTTTCTTATTACTTTTTATTTAGACCATATTTGGAGCCCAATGTTTTAGCTCTATAACAATTTAAATTAGACCCAATTTCTTTTGGCCTCTATCACACCCTAATGTATAGAAGCCCACAACTCTTTTATTTTTTTTTTCTCTCTAACCCTACTCTCCTTTTGGTCTCCTAGACCACCTCACGCAGAGAGAGAGAGAGAGAGAGAGAGAGAGAGAGAGAGAGAGAGAGAGAGAGAGAGAGAGAGAGAAGGCTGAGGATTCAAGGTAAGGTTTTGCCCTTGTAAATTATTTTCTGGAGTTATACAACATCACACACATACTAGATATGCCTAAATCAAAGCCTTAGGCATTGTCATGAATGATCTTCACTAAAGCTTCATTCTTTTTTTTTAACCATCACCATATCACCACAAATTAGTCTCAAAATGACTCTTATGAATCCCTAATATTTCCCCAAGAGCAGTGTTTCAAAAGCCATAGTCAATGACCATGAATTTCGGATTTTTTTTATTAGACCCACTTTTGATTTTATCCAAAATCTGTGCATATTAGTTAGATTTGTGTTTTCAAACCAATTTATATGGATAGGGCTCGTCGAGAGGATCAATTTTCCTATAGGACTCGCCCTATTCCGTTGAGAAATGAGAAATATATAGCCATATTTATAGTTATGTATATGTATATATGTATCGATATATATATATATATATATATGTCACAGACTTAGTCTGCGTAGGGAAGAAGAAGATGAGTTTTGTTTTCTTTGAGATTTTCTATGGTGTAATAAAGTAGACAGTTGGTATGGTATGAGTTATCTATTAATTATTATTTTACCTTTAATTGTTTTAAAGTTTATTCTTAGTAGTAATTCTAAAGGATAACTTTATTTTATTTTTCTTTTCTGTAAAATCATTAAAAATTATATATATATAATAAGGAAATATTCTATTTTCCAATTATTATTATTATAATATTATAATAGAATAAATATTTAGTTTAATTAAAATTACCTTTAAATGCTTGTTATTAGTTATATAAAAATAGTATAAAATGGATATGGATGTTTACTAAATACAGAATAATTTCTAAAATATTTTATGGTTAACTGTGGACTATATGATAATTTATTACATTATAAAACCATTGTTTAGAATTTTGTTACTATTTAGTAAATGGGTTAAATAGAGATTTCATCACTTTAAATATCTAGAATATTTCTAAATATTCGGGAAATATATGAAATATTCCTATGGTCTCTTAAATCTATTAAAAATAGTTTCTTATAAAAATTCTTATATTTGGTATATTTTTGGAATTTCTATTCTTTGGTGACCATTTTAAAAATAGTATTTTAACTTCAAAAATGCGTATTAAATACTTCGTAAATCCGAAAAATACGCCGTCAGCGCCTAAAATCTTAGAATAATGATGAGACTACTTTTCCTAAGTTTGGAGACGTTTCAGCACCATTAAAATTACAGCCTAATTGTAAGACTCGCATTGGATAGAAATTACTGCAGACTCCGTATTGAGTCCATTCAGTACAATTAGCCTTAGAATAATATAGGGATCATCATATTGAGGTTAGGACACATTTTCGTTGAAATTACTGTTTTACTCGTATATGGAGAATTTAGATTTAATTGTTATTCTATCATCATGAATTGTAGGGACCGAGACCTATTTGCTTTTCTGAGAAGAATCTTTATTCTGTTAAGATATTGAGGTGAGTAAAACGTTACCCTAATTATTGTTAAAAAGTGGTGTCATTTTTTACTTTGAGATTTTCATCGGAATGGGAGTTAAGGCTTCACCCTTTGTCAATATTAAATGTGGTGATTGTTTTCATTAGTTGAGAAGTATTAATTCCTTGGTAATTATATGGATATTGGAGTAAAATTGTGTCTTACTCTATGATAATTGTTGTGTTAATCTCAAATATATGAGGATTTTTGAATTTATTGAGATGATATATAGAACTTCCATGACTTGAGTTATCCCAACATTGAATATGGAATTGGCATGAATGTGTGATATGAATATACTCATATTACCGGTATTTCAATTATGTCATAATGAATCTAAAGGAAAAATCCAAAGCCACCGCCACAACCCTTTGTTATTTAAATCCACTGCTTACAAAGAAACTAACGTGACTGTCTTGCGGCAAGTGGTACCCATGTCCAATTAGAGCATGTCTTGAGGAATGGGGTTTGGGTTGATACCCTTTTGTTATCACCGAATAGTGGTGTTTTAGTTATCCCGTCTCAATATGTGACGTAGGATCTTATGCGCATTTAGCCGAATAGTGGCTCCTTATTTTCTCATACGTCATAGCTATCCGAGAATGGGGCACCCTCGATACTCGATAAGCCCGATTGGAGTAAGTGTCAAACTCGGAGAAGTGGCTAAGGTGTGAGGGGGGACCTATGGGTATATAGGTTTTGGCATGATGTGAAGTGCAATTGTGGTAGTAAGTGTGGATTTGGTACAAACTAAAAATTGTATGCGCTTTTACGGTGTAATGTTATAACGTGTTTCTTTATAAAGCTATGAACAGGGTGGTAGGCCACATTAACACTTTTGCAGGACATGCCTACTACATAGTGATTTACTTTATATGTTGCTTATCGTGAACAAGAAACTAACTGCCGGAGCCTCTTTTGAGAAGAGGTGATGGAACTTTTGTCTTGTAGCGATATTGTATATTTTTGTAGTTGTTCATGGATTGTTCGGGTTTCAAGTTTTACTCATACCAGTTTATACTGACCCGGATGTCTCCATGCATCTCGGGTGCGTTCAATTTATGAACGTAGCCGGGGAATATTTACAGGAAAATGAACATTTACTCAAATAGCAGCGTGGATCAAGTTGGCTAGCAAGCTTGGAGTTTATTTTGATTAGAGACTTTGGATTTTAGAATGGTTATGTCCATTTATAATTTTTGGCATATGAGCCAATTGTTTCTTTTTGCATTTGAGATTTGAGATTTGACAGCGTTTGAAATTTGGTTTAAATTTATCATGAATTTGGAGTTATATTTATTTTAGTTTTTATTGGACTATTATTGTTTTAGTTTATAGTGTTTCTGTTTGGGTTGTGTTCTGATTTTGTGGTGTTAGAAAAATCGGGGCGCTACACGACGGCAGATGGTATTTGAAGTGGGAGATTTTGTATACTTGAGAGTATCGCTTTCGAAGGGAATTGTACGATTTGGGAAGAAGGGGAAGCTAACTCCGAGATTTAAGTAGGAGCAGTGGCTTATCGATTAGCTTTGTCATCAGAATTGGAGCATGTACACAATGTTTTCAATGTATCGATGTTGAGACGATGTATGACGGATGTGGGTAAAATCATAGTAACTGAACCATTACAAATCCAAGAGAACTTGACTTATATAGAGCACCTGGTGGGAATCTTGGATCGAAAGGAGCAAGTGTTGAGAATAAAGATGATTCCGATGGTGAAAGTGCTATGGCGTAGTCATACAGTCGAGGAAGCTACGTGGGAGAATGAGGAAGACAAGGAATGAATATCCGTATATTTTCGACTCATGAGGTATAAGTTTAGGGACAAACTTCCTTTTTGGAGGAGAGAGTTGTCACATCCGTTCCGGAATTTTGCATTCATTTTAATAAACATATGTGGGATCATATGAGATTGTTAATGTTGATCAATAATTGAGATGGAGTTGACTATGAGTCAACGGTGAGGTGTCAGTGAAGATACGGGAACGTGGTAATTCATGACGCATTGGCATAATTAAATGGCATTTTTGTGATTTAAATGTTAATTGAAATATTTGGTATTTTTGAAAATAGTAATTTTACCTGTGTAGGGTAAATTTATGTTAGTTTGATATCCTCTTGGATTGTTTTGAATACTGTGGTGAGAACGTGAGTGATACACTGCATAAAAGATAGGTGGAATAGAGATTCCCCGGAGATTTGTTTTTGGATCCTTATTTTGGACCCAAACAGAACTTAGACAGAAACTTTTATAATTTTTAGTTTTCACTCATAAAATAATAAAGTAGACGTTTAAGACGTTTCGGGAGATAATTGGAAGTTTTGAGAACTCATAGGGAGGTAAACATAATCTTTAAAAGTAGTGCATATAAAGAGTAAGGATGAGTTTTCATAATTTACAACACTTTCTAAAGTATCTTGGAGAGAGAGAGAAAAGGAGATTTTGGTTCCCACGAGCTTCATGTCGCCGATCGACGAACTTTTGATAGTCGATTTTTCTCCAGATTCTGGATTTGAACTCCTCGAGGTAAGAAGTACGTTTTGATACCTCTTAGGCCTCGTTTGGATAACTTTTTCCGAAAAGCTAATTTCTAGAAATTTGAGAAAAATCAAGTAAACTTATAGGAATCACCTGAAATCGGGGATCCGACATTTAATCTATTCCCTAGTCAATCCTTCAAAGTTTTAGAGAGATCGCACGAGGTATGAATTCTAGATCTATGAAATGTATGGAATTCACATGTTTTGAATATTGGGTTGATATTTTGGATCCGAGCGAAATTCATGTGTTAATTTGGCCCATTAATTATGCACGCGAAAATGTTATAAAAGCATGTATAACTGTTTATATGAGCATGTTATGTGTCTATTTGGGTCAAAGGGGAGTTTGGTGCAATTTCATCCGGGGATAAGCTCCTCGAAGTTTGAGGATTTTGATAATGATTGTGGTTGTGTCTGATATGGAGGAAGGCCCAACCAGGACACGGTACCTGGTATGGAGGAAGGTTCAACGAGTGTACGGGATGCATGGAAGAGGTGTGCTTTCCACAGCATCGGTTTCATTTACCGGATGAATGCGTACCATTCACCCTAGAGACTATTTTGATGTGTTTTGGATGTTTTAAACATGGATTGTCATATAAGCATACATTTAGAATTGTGCACTCAGCATATAGCTAAGCTGTGGAGATTTACTCCATTGCAGGTGATGAGTAGCGAGGGAAGAAAAAGCATGAGGAGTGAGGCCGAGGAATACCGGGGAATCATTGCTTGTTCATACTTTTGTTTTCATTCCAACTTGTAATAAGAATTCGAATTTGTAGTATGTTGTAATTGAATCTTAGGAAGGATTAGTAGCATTGTAATCAGTAGTAAAACTCCTATAATCGTATTGGAATAGCTGTTATATATTCATGGTTATGTTGGTTTTGAGCTTGGCAATCATGGGTTGAATTCTGTAGGATTCCTAGCAATCTGTTAAGAAACAGTCGACTGGGATGTGTTCAGTCAACTGGATTCCTGTTTTGTTTTTGACACTGTTTTTATATATTGAGAAACAATCGACTGGGTCCCCGACACAGTCGACTGGACTACTGATGGAAATTGTTAATTTTGTTCATGTGAAAGAAACAGTTGACTGGATTTTGTCAGTCGACTGAAGTTTCGAGCCCACAGGCGACTGGGTCCCTGACACAGCCGACTGGGTTAGGGTCTGAGAATTTCTAGCTCTCTGTATCTTGCATTTCCAGTCAACCGGACCCCCGATCATTGGACTGGACTACTGTTTTCAAACAAGATGTTTACTGTAAGGGTTTCAATTGGGCAAAACTTTTTATAACTCTGATTTTTAATGAATCTTACATATGTTTTCCGCTGCTATTTATACTTTAAAGGAATTGGATGAGCCTTGGTGGCATGCCACGTGTCCTTTTTCTGCGCATAGCGGGATGGATCGTGACACAATTAACACTACATAAGGTTCAAGTCCGAAAGATACCTATACTCACTGCATCGTATTACGTTGCCTAGAGTTTTTATATACATATATTTTGTTTCAGTTGAATAATTTTTGTTCTTATCTTATTTTTATTAAAAGTTGGGAATTGTTAAAATTTTGATAAAAATAAAATTACTTGAAATGAAAGATATGGCTGTCGTCTAAATTTGAAATGTCAAATGCTTCTTGTCGTCTAAATTTGAAATGAATGATACTAAACGCTTCTTGTCGTCTAAATTTGAAATGCTAAATTTTTCTTGTCGTCTAAATTTGAAATGAATGATACTAAACGCTTCTTGTCGTCTAAATTTGAAATGAAAGATATGGGTGTGGCTGATGTTATTTGAGGCATGAGAATAATAAGACAAGGTAGGAACATCGTTCTCACACAATCACATTATGTTGAAAAGTTCTTAAAGAAGTTTAATCAGTTTGATTGTACACCTGTTAGCACACCTTTTGAATCATAAATAAGATTGTTTCCTAACACTGGTAGAGTAGTTTCACAATTAGAATATGCTCGGGTTATTGGTAGCTTAATGTATGCCATGACATGTACTAGGCCGGATATAGCTTATGCTATAGGTAAACTTAGTAGATATACTAGTAATCCTAGTAAACTACACTGGCATGCAGTATGTAGAATTTTAAAGTATTTAAAAGGAATCATGAGTTATGGAATATCTTATTGTGCTTATCCTTCGGTTTTAGAAGGATATTCAGACCCCAGTTGGATTTCTGAGCGGGAAGATCATTCATCAACGAGTGGATGGATATTCACTCTTGGTGGGGGAGTTGTCTCTTGGGGATCCAAGAAACAGACTTATATAGCTGACTCTACCATGGTAACTGAATTTGTAGCATTAGCTGCAAGTGGTAAAGAGGCTGAATGGTTAAGGAATTTACTTTTAGAGATTCCGGTTTGGCCTAAACCTATGCCTCCTATATCTATCCATTGTAATAGTGAATCTACACTTTCTAGGGCATATAGTAAAGTGTATAATGGTAAGTCCAGACACATTGGACTTAGACACAGTTATGTGAGACAAATTGCTCACGAATGCTATAATAACTATGGATTATGTGAGGTCTTGCCAAAATTTGGCAGATCCGTTCACAAAAGGACTTGGAAGAAATTTGGTGTCTAAGACATCGGTAGAGATGGGACTAAAGCCCAACGAACATGGTCACTCTTAATGGAAACTCAACCTGACACTTGACATTTCAAGTCCTTAGGTTCAACGAGTAGAGTCCATCATATGTCATGATTGCAAGCACGTTATATAATAATTATATATATATATATATTTAAATCATCCCAAGGATAAGTGCTTGGTACCTGTAATGTAATAAGGAGGAGGGTGAGCTACTAAGATCTTAATAGATTTATAACAATTGTGTTGGAGTGTCTTAGTTATAAGTCTACCTATATGAGTGTGGAAGTGGTGTCGCTTCCTATGCATCCCAGGCTTGACTCTAAAGCACTCACAAAATCAAGGTACTGACACAAGGCCTAATTCATATGTCGGCTTAATTATATGAATATTCACTGATATAAATATTTGTGTGTGGAGATAAGTCCGGTTCGTTAATGTAACACATAATGTGGCACCCACATGAGATTGGACAGGGTCCAGAGAGGCCTGGCTTGGACGCCAAGTAACGGGCTTTGGAGTCCTAAGCCTGGTAGGTTATTGTTGTGCCTATATATATACATATGTAGCACACATTATAAACCTAGATGAGATAAAAAAAAATCTCAGCAGCCCTCTCTCTCTCTCACGTTAGTTTCTCCCTCTCTCTCTCTCATTCAAGGTTTCTCTCTCTAGCTAATCACCAAGGAGCTAGGAATCTAGAACGTCGCTTTATTAGAAAACGCTCAAGAAGTATTCTCTGCGACTAATACGACACACAAGGGGGTACACGGAGGCAGTGGATTCGTGGTTCAAACAGTGGGCTAGTAACAACTCCGTTTCGACGATCCGACTAGCTATTCCACTAGGTAACGCACCTATACTCATCATATATGCATGTGTGTATGCATTTTACATTGGTATCAGAACCATTAGGACGTTTCTTTGCCTATATATGAATGCAAATCAGATCTGCCATTATTAAAAGCTTGGTTTTGTTTAAAATTTCTCAAAACCGAATTTCAAAGTGGGTCTATGGTTAAACTCATATAGTTTTCAAATTTTTTGATTAGAATATGTCCATGCATGTCTATTGAGTCTACCTATGAAGTCTCATGGCCCCGTTATCTCCGTAGGTTGAGAAAATACAAACCCTAATTTCTGCAACTCTCAAATTTTTTCCTGAACTTTGAACCTTTTTTCTAGACGATTCAGACGTGCAATAGGTCTATTTTTTGGTTCAATCTTCAAGTACTCCGTGAGATATTTTCAACCATTTAAAGCTTTCAGAAAACGGATCACAAACGAAGGAGATATGAGCGTGCAAAGTGGAGGGGTCGCGCAGCAAAAAGCTGCGTTTTAGGGTTTCCAGAGGAGGAAGAAGACCCTCCAGTCTACCCCCACGCGCACGCCGACACGTCAGGCGCGTGCGCCTCCGGCGACGGCTTTCTGGCGTTGACCCCGGCGAGTGTGGGTTCCTTTTCCCATCCTTTATTTTAATATATTTTTTAAAAAAATATTCTAGAATATATTTTCATTGCTTAACATTTAAAACAATTTCTAGTAATTAAAAACAAGTTTTTAATTGTTTTAAAATTCTGGAAAATTGTAGAAAAATATATATTTTTTTTTTTCTTAACTTATGGGCACAGAGTGGGACCCAGAATAATTTCTTGAAAAATTACTTCATTTTTTTGGGGTATTTTAGAGCATTAAATATGTTTTTGTACGTATTTTAAAATTGCTTAAAATATCCAAAGCATAATATTAATTCTTGGAATTATTGTGTGATGTTTTTAACACTGCTGGGATGTTGAGGGAGTATTACGTGCCTATCTCCAATGTTTATGATTATTTTAAAGCATTAAACCACATTTTTTCGCCATTATTTTAATTGCTTAAAATATCCAAATATGTTTATTAATTATTGAAATTAATATTATATGGTTGGGACACTTTTTTGTGGCATGTGAAACTGTGGGGAAGATTCACTTCTTAAAATATTGTATTTTTGAGGAATTTAACCCATTATTGTTAAATAGTTGTGGCTAAATCAATTTTATTTGATAAATTGATTATAATTGGATCTTTAGCTCCCATAAAATTTTGGAAATTTTTGTTAATAATGAAAAATAATTTTTTCAGATATTTAAAATTTTCATGTGGACTTTAAATTTTTTGCTAATTTAAAGGTCCTTAAAGAATTGTTTTTAAATAAGTTTAAAACCCAAAATTATTTATATAATTGATGAAAAATCTAGGATTTTTCCATAGTTCTTCCTTGGATTATGGGAGCTATCCAGGGCTGCAATTTTTTTTTAATTGCAACTTTTAGAGGTTCATTGCATTATTGGTCACGTTTAATTACTGTTGTTTGTGATTGATTGACCCTATGACCTCTAATTCCTCCTCCTTAAGTGGAGTGACGGATGAGTCCATTTATTTTTTAAATAAGACCACATGAGTGCTTGGTGTGTGATTAATACATTTTTAATCTGGCTTAAATGAATGGACAATAATTGACAATGTAGAGAGCTTGTGTCCTCACGATGTATGTTTTAAGGTTGTTCTTGTATATGTTTATAAACAAAGCATCCCTATTTTTTTGGGCTATAAATGTAATGTGAGGATGAAAGTTTTGTATTGAAAAAGCCTATTTTGTAAAGGGATGATTTTCTTTCTTTATATATCATAAACTTGAATTACTTTAGCATGAGCTCTACATTGTCAATTTGGACCCACGTGGGGTCCCTGCACAATTTTTGTTGTATGGCGCACTTATATATATATATAGTGTGTGGATGATCTTACATAGGTTAAAGAACCATCTAATTGATATTTGTTTGTAAAATCAATTACAAAAGTTTTTTCCTTGATTTACAAAATTTAGGATTTGATTAATAAGCAACAACAAGTTTTTCTGTCTTAAAATTGTCAAAAAAAAAAAAGGGAAAATATCGTTTATAATTGGATTTTCAAAACAAAATTTTATGAAATGTGAAAATAATAACGTCAAAAAAAACCTTTTGCGCATGTTTTTTTAATGTAGAAATGGCTTCAAAGCAAATTGTCGCTGATTTGAACAAAGATAACAAGTTTAATGGGAAAAACTATGACGCATGGCAACGTAGAGTAACCCTCCTGTTGACTGAGGAAGAACTGCTTCCCCATCTAACACAGTCAATGGTCCAACCTGAGTTGCCAGAAAATGGGCCCATGGCCCAATATTGCCGAGACCTTGAAACCTATAATGAATGGATCATGAAGGATCATCACACGCGCAATATATTGTTAAGCAACATGAATGATGACCTTCTTGCTGAGTATTTCCAATACTCCAGTGCCTATGGGACCAGCTAAAATTTGCTTTCGGTGGAACATCAACCACTAGGCTCATGAGCCTGGTGTTGAAATTTGAGGTGTATAGGAAAGATCACAAGCAATCGATGACTGAACATCTTAGAACAATGTCTGGTATGATTCAAGATATTGGTGCTGCTGGGAACATCCTCACTGATGAACAACAGATTCAAGCAGTGATTCGATCACTGCCTGAAACTTGGGTCCATATGAAGCAAATTTTGACACATAATGAAAATATCAAGAACTTTGCTAATATATCTAAACATGTGGAGCTGGAGGCGGAGCGCCAAGAGGCGAACCGCATTACTACACTCATGGCAAGAACTTCCATCAGTGGAGGTGAGCGCGGGGCTAGTGGGTCCAAGCGCAATGCCAAGGGTAAAAGGGCTCACAAAAAGGGTGGGGCTAATAAGTTAGCTCCAAAGGCTGACAAACCAAAGAAGCACAGGGGTAAGCGCGCTGGCAAGAAAAATGCTTCCAAATCAAAATGCTTCAACTGTGGTGGATTGGGACACTTCGCTCGTGAATGCACTGAGCCGAAGAAGGTAACTTTCCCACCCAACTCTCTCTCTATGTTTTTGTGAGTTCTCGTGTCCTAATCGCTCATTCGCTCCATGATTGGATTGCAGATACAGGAGCAACAAGGCATGTGACCAAAGATCGAGGGGGGTTTGTAGATTATCATAAGATTCCAAGTGGCGCCAGTAAGGTATACATGGGGAACGACACTTGTGAAGAAGCAGTGGGAGTAGGTTCATACCAACTTCATTTGCTGACAGGGCGCACATTACTTCTTCATGATGTGCTCTACATACCCGGAATCCAATATAATCTACTCTCGGTCTTAGCACTTCTTGATTTAGGTTTTATTTTTTAGTTTGGACATGATAAGTTGGATATTGTTTTGGATGGTGTTATTTTTGGACATGGTTTTTTATGGAATAATCTATTTAAAATTGATCTGTTTGATTCCATTTTCTCTACTTCTTTAGTTGCTGATTCAAATAGAAATATTGACTCTGTAACATGGCATTCTAGACTTGGACACATAGGACGTGACAGGATGACTAGATTAGCTCGAGAAGGCCTTCTAGGCCCACTCGCTAAGGTTAACTTACCTAAGTGTGAGTCTTGCCTAGCAGGTAAAGCATGTCGTAAGCCTTTTGGTAAGGCTAAAAGAGCTACCCATGCATTAGAACTACTCAGACATATGTGGACCAATGAATGTGAAGGCACGTCATGGTGCCTCTTATTTCCTTACTTTTATCGATGACTACACGCGATATGGCTATGTCTATCTAATTTCTCGCCGCTATGAAGCTCTAGATTGTTTCAAATGCTTCGTAGCAGAGGTTGAGAATCAGCTAGAAAAGTCCCTAAAGACTTTTCGAACAGACAGAGGACGCGAGTACTTATCTGATCAGTTCAAGGAAGTGTATGAGGCAAAGGGGATACGCAGATAGCTCACTATTCCTGGAACTCCGCAATAAAATGGTGTTGCAGAAAGAAGGAATAGAACACTTCTAGATATGACTAGATCTATGATAGCGCAAGCTAACCTCCCAATATCATTCTGGGGGATGCATTTTTAACTGCTGCCTACATACTTAATAGAGTGCATTCACAGTCAGTTCCTTCCACCCCCTATGAGCTATGGAAAGGCAAAAAGCCCAATTTGGAGCATTTGTGCCCGTGGGGCTCATCAGGATACGTTCATAGTACTTCCCATAAGCATGGAAAACTAGGCCCGAGAGCTAGAAAGTGTATCTTCATAAGATATTCTGACAGCTCAAAAGGCTATGTTATGCATGGTAAACATCCGGATGGAGGAATGACAGAGATTGAGTCGCGTGATGTTGGAGAATGACTTCCCCAATATCGGTGACGCTAAGAGAGATCTTGACCTCAATGAGATGGAGGATGTTGAAGATGTCGTACCATCTTTAGGCGAGGGTGGGGAAATTAACATTCCACATCCAATAATTGCTAAAATGGTACTAGTCTTCAGTCGAGTGGGAGTACACCGCTAGACACTAATGGAAGTGTACTAGACAGTGGGAGTACACCATTGGATATCATTCAAGATACTCAGGTATCACACTGCAGAAGCAGACGAGGAAAAGTTCCACGTCGACGTTTGGATATTGAGGAAGAAGCTCTCATGTGTACAGTAGATAATGATGAGCTTGCTTCCTATAAGGAAGCGCTTTCTTCTGCTGCCAAATCTCAGTGGATGGTTGCTATGCAAGAGGAGATTAGCTCTATGGACAAGAATAAAGTATGGGAGTTAGTTGAAATTCTACCTGACCGTAAGACCATTGGAAACAAGTGGGTTTTCAAAGTCAAGCGTAAGGCAGATGGATCAATTGACAAGTATAAGGCGCGCCTAGTGGCGAAAGGTTATACCCAACGAGAGGGTATAGACCATTTTTTCACCCTGTGGTAAGATTTGCCTCCATACGCCTTATCCTGGCGATCGTCGCACATTTAGACTTAGAACTCTTCCAGATGGATGTCAAAACTGCGTTTCTCAATGGAGAACTAGACGAAGAGATCTATATGGATCAATCCATTGGTTTCTTAACCAAAGGGAATGAGCGCAAAGTGTACCGTCTCAAGTGATCTATTTATGGACTCAAGCAATCGTCGAGGCAGTAGTACTTGAGGTTCCATGATTCAATCACCTCCTTCGATTTTGAGATGATTAAGGAGGACCACTGTGTGTACATCATACAGTCCAAGAAGAGTGTTCTAATTCGATCTTTGTACGTCGACGACATCCTTTTAGCTGGAAATGACATGAATGCCATTGTCGCCACAAAAGAGTGGTTGTCCTCTCAATTTGAGATAAAGGACATGGGTGAGGCCAACTATGTGTTGGGAGTTAAGATTGTGAGAGATCGGTCAAAGAAACTTCTATGTTTATCACAAGAGACTTACTTAAAGAAGGTTCTTGAGCGTTTTCACATAAATAACTCAAAACCCATTGACACTCCAGTTAATAAGGCATTCCACTTGACTTTAGATCATTGTCCCAAGAATGAAGAGGAAAAGGAATAAATGTCCAACGTGCCATATGCATCTGCGATAGGGAGTCTGATGTACGCTATGTTGTGTACTCGTTCAGACATCTGCTATGCGGTGGGTCTAGTCAGTCATTACCAGAGTAACCCTGGTTCATATCACTAGAGAGCAGTGAAGCGAATCCTGCGATACATTCGCAGGACTATGGATCTTGCCCTTTGTTATTAGGGGTGGGAAATCGGTCGGTTCGGGTTCGAACTGTAAAGTTCGAGTCGGGTTATTCGGGTTCGGGTTGGGAATTATGGTACCAATATCCGAACTGTACTAAAGTTCGAAACTACAGTTCAGTTTCTGAACTTTTAGTTCGATTCAGTTCGAAAGTTTGGTTTCAAACTTCAGAATGTAAGGATGTTGGCTTAAAGAGAGAGAGAGACAACACTTTTAATTCCAAATACAACATTGTAACCAATCACACTGTAAAATACATTGAAATTAGACCATACTCTTAAATTAATAATTCAAAACTAGACACAAACCATACTGTAATACACTGTTTTCATATATATATATATATATTACATTAAAGAAATTCAAACCAAAAGAGTTGGGTATGAGAGATTTGTAGAGAGAGAGATTGACTGGGTCTTTGAGAGTCTCTTAGAAACTAGATCTGGCCCATCTGGGTCTCTTCTGTAGAGAGAGAAAGCAGATCTGAGTTTGACACAGACCAAACACTGTCTAAACACACACACACACACACACACACACACACACACACACACACACACAAACACACAGTGAATTAGAATTAGATTCACAAGCATCACAAGTTCACAACCACATGGTCCAAACACATACACACAATCAATCGGAGAGAGAGAGAGAGAGAGCTAAGAGATTGAGTTTGAGATCAGAGATTGAGTCATAGAGAGAGAGAGAGAGAGAGACTGAGAGTTTGAGAGAGAGAGAGAGAGAGAGAGAAATACCATACTCGCCGGTGCCTGAGCCTCGCCGGACTGGTCAGGCCGAGAGAGAGGTCGCCCACTTGCTGCTGCCCCCTTGGCCACTTGAGTTGTGACTGCTGTTTGGCTTGGCCCTAATTTGTGGAAGTATTTTGTATGTGGGAAGTTCGGATGTGTATTAATATATAATGAAAGTCTGGATTTTTGGGTTCGACCCGAACCTTTTTTCCATACCGAAAACCGAACCAAACTAATGAAAACAGTTCGGTTTCGAACTGAAATAATTTCGGGTCAGATAAAAATCGAATCGAATTGTCCAAAAATTTCGGGTTCGGTTCGGCTATTCGGGTTGACCCGAAGTATGCCCACCCCTATTTGTTATCATGGAGGAGACTTGAAGCTGAGAGGATATAGTGATGCTGATTGGGCTAGCGATAAAGATGAATGCAAGTCCACTTCTGGCTACGCATTCACACTAGGAGGTGGAGCAATCTCTTGGTGTAGCAAAAAGCAGTCATGCATTGCACTATCCACGATGGAGGCAGAGTATATGGCTTGTTCGGCAGCTGTTCAAGAAGTTGTCTAGTTGAGGAGGTTTTTGCGACGCCTAGGCTCTTCGCCTCATGGGGATGAAGCAGTGCTCATTTACAGCGATAGCACATCAGCTTTGGCCTATGCAAAAGACCCCAAATACCATGGGAAGTCAAAGCACATAGACATCCGTCATCACTACATTCGAGATATGGTTGTGCAAGGGGAAGTTGTCTTGAGGCATAGCTCCACTTGCAGCATGGTGGCTGATTCATTGACTAAGCCTATTGCCAGAGATGTTTTTCTGTCCCACATTAGCAGCATGGGACTTCGTAGGATTTGATATGCTTAGACACTTGTATTGGATTTGACATTATTATTCTTATTATTATCCAGTTAATAATAAACTTGTTGATTTCCATATATATAATTGTTGTATGAATGGAATATGTCACTGGACTTGAATCGACCTGCTTACACGGGTGATTCACCTTGGCACCGAGATAGCGAACTAGGACATGCGTGTCCATGGCGCTTAGATGGCGAGAAGATGAGACATTTGTGTTCATGACGCTTACATTGCTAGCTAGGACTTGTGTGTCCGTAGGGCTTAAAAACCGAGCTTGAACACTTATATCTACGCAGTATAAGGACAGCGAGCTAGATATAAATCTTATCATTTCTATATGTCGCCTTAGATGGATCTAAGATGAGACCTTTACATTTGGTCGAACATAGAGATATCCCACGACTCTATATAGCCTGTTTACAGTCGAATGTGAGTTTTCAGACGGGCGCTACGAGGAGCGACTGTGCTGAAGACTCAGGTTAGACGTTTTGTGTAACGTCTAGATTAAGATTCGTATGGCGTTACTTGTTTTTCCAAACACAGAGTGACATGCCCATTTTTATGGAAGAACGTCGTAGCATACATATCATACTGTATCTGCTTTCGCAATCAACTGTGGAGCAGTGAATGGATTCCTCTTCATTGCTGTGTGAGACATGTAGCATATCCAAGACATTAGTTATCCTACAAACTGGTTGCCTTCACGACTTGAGACTATATCATGAAGAGGACGCTTGATGACAACTGCTTTAGCATCCTAGAACGAAGAGTTAATTCCATTCTATGGGGCGTGTCTGGGCAAGCGATTTAGTTAGTCAGATTGACATGTGGGCTCAGGGAAGACTATTCAATAACACACCATGTTTTGTGACTCATTAGCAGGCCTGCGACAATCGTATTTTGTTACTAATATGTCATGAGTGCACTACATTGAGGTGGTGTAGCAATTCTTTTCACCGAGGGATTGAGAATGCTGTGTCCGGTGTGGTTGAATTGTCTAAGGCATACACGAGAAGCTTCCGAGTGATGTGTCTTGCTGGTTATGGTGATGATTTGGCATTACACTCCTGTCGCTGCACTTTCTTTTCGTAAGGTCGCACGTTCTATTTCCCTGTATGAAGAGTTGAGAAGTTTCGTTGTGTTGAGAGATTGGTTTTAGTACTAACCCTATGTGGGTGAGTGGGAGATGTAACACATAGTGTGGTAGGGCCATACGGGCACCCACATGAGATTGGACTGGGTCCAGAGAGGCTTGGCTTGGACGCCAAGTAACGGGCTTTGGAGTCCTAAGCCTGGTAGGTTATTATTGTGTATATATATATACATATGTAGCACACATTATAAACCTAGATGAGATTAAAAAAATCTCAGCAGCCCTCTCTCTCTTTCACGTTAGTTTCTCTCTCTAGCAAATTACCCAGGAGCTAGGGATCTAGAACGTGGCTTTATCGGAGAACGCTCAAGAAGTATTCTCTGTGACTAATACGAGACACAAGGGGGTACACGGAGGCAGTTGATTCGTGGTTCAACAGTGGGCTAGTAACAACTCCGTTTCGACGATCCGACGAGCTATTCCACTAGGTAACGCACCTATACTCGTCATATATGCATGTGTGTATGCATTTTACAGTTAATATGGATTGCCAGTTCAAAGACTTGTTTACTAAGCTCTCCTGATCAACTTTGATGAATCTCACAAGGTAAAAGTTCAAGTCGTGAGACACCTTTACTGATACATAAATCTTACAATCGCGTTTTCAAAATTTATTTTAAAAATGGTGAGGGATTGTTGGAGAATTTTTAAAATAAGGACAAAGGGAAAATGAAATTGAAAACTTACTTTATAGCCATACGATCGAGATCTTAAGGGGGATGAATTATTATTTACTGCATGTGAGAAGCACCATATAATTTCCCTAATGTTTTAAGCCATTTGTTGGAGTAGTTTATCTACATATACGATTTATATATATATATATATATATATATAAGCATCCTTTCATGACTGAAGCACCCATTTGGCAATGATAAAAAGATACCTAACCATTAAAAGGTGCCTACCAATTTCAAATTTCAGTAGTTGCCAAGGCAGTGAGTCAGTGACTCATCAGATTCGGTGCCATTGATTAGTTATGAATCTGGTACGGCGCATTTGAGTGGGTGCTTAGACACCTCTTCGACTGTATATATGGAAATGCTCGAAGACAAATTAAATTAATAATTTCTTTTTCTGACTACAAAACAAGCATTCAGATTTCTATTTCTCTTTGTTCTTTACATTTCACAAATAAACAGTCTTCTGCATTCTATTAACTGCAGTAATAGAATACAGTATTGGTTGAAAAATATTAGTGATAATTTTTAAGGCTGTCTTCAATAGTGTATTTTGTTGATAGTGTTTGCTTCATAGTATCTTGAATACAAACTCGCGGAATACCCAGTTGCACACCGATTATAATAACTGGTGGGGGTGAATTTTGTTTTTAGGAAAATGTCTAGTACACGCTTCGAAGGTTTACTTTGTTACTTTTTGAAGAATTTCTGCCAACCGGAGGACGCATTATTTTCAACATAAAATACCGAGTCATTTTTCTATTAATAAATAAGCAAAGTATACTGTTTCTGAGTTATTACTTAGTCGTGTGTGGTTTCATAACAAATTAAATTTTTTCTTTCTTTTTCCAACCCCAATCCCAAACTCTGAACTATCTAAATTACGTCATTAGACCATCTTCAATGGTGTATTGGCTTATAGAATAAAAGTAACTTAAGAAACTAAGTTACTACCTCCGTCCCATTTTATGTGTCCATCTTGGGGAGTCCAACTATTTAAGGGGATAAAAAGAATCTACACCTACTTTCTACAATTGCCCATAATCATTGCACTTTTTTTTTATTATTTTATTTTGGTATTGATTGCAAGGAAGGGTAGTTGGGGAAACTAAGTAAAATTTATATACTAATTTAGGAAAGTGGACAACAATTTTGGGACATCCCAAAAAGGAAAGATGGACACATAAAATGGGACGGAGAGAGTACTATATTAAACAACGAATTCACACAATGGTGTAATAAGCTAACCGACATTGTTTCAACCGGATAGTTTGACCCAATTTTTTTTAAAAAAAAATTTAATCCTTTCTTTGCATAAACAAACAAAAAAAAAAAGAAAAAGAAAGCAAACAATTCCCAGCCAGCAATCTATTAGCCGCCTTGGCCTGCAGAATCTTAAGCGGCTAGAGCATTTGCCGGCAGAGAGAAAGGCGATTGAGCATTGGCCGGTTACTCCGTAGGGTAAAAAATTTAGCTAAATTGTAAACTTAAGTTCCTATACCATAATCCTACCCATCACACTGTTGTGTTTTTCCCTAAAAGCTAACTTAACTTACCCTACCAATAATAGCATTGGAGATGCTCTTACTGCTGCTATTCTTTGTCATCCCGAAACCGAAATATATTGTAGATTCATAAGAGAATTGGATGGAGAACACACATTGATAATTCTTCATATTGCACGTCATAGTTCATCATTCAATCCAAAAGGTTCCAACGATATATAGTTCCTAAATACATCAAAAAATGACCATTCTATATTTCATTTCCCATTCCAGTCCAAGTTCTCTCATCGGTTTGTCATGTGATAAAATGTGTAAAACCCACATTTTTCAAATTACAATAGAATTCTAAAAAACAGAAGAAAAAAGGAAAAAGGATACAACTGACAACTTGCAGCTTTCTGCATACCCAAAAAAACTGATAAACACGCATCGGCCATTCGCCATGTATCTCTATAGCTAAAAAGCAAGGTAGATTGCATCAGTACAAACAAAACAAGTGCCCACTCAGCCTAGAACAAGCGCTTACGACAGTCTGCTGCACCACAATGACATGCCATTTGTCTAATGTTGCCATCAGGACCCACAACGCTATCAAGAGCATAACCGTAGTCATATGTAAGCTCCTACAAGTAATCAAGAACAGAAGTTAGTTCCTTCATAATCAGTCAATAGAATCCACAAGCAGTCCCCATATGCATTTTACTTTTAAAGTTGCAAGGGCAATTGTTAAGCCTGCGCAGACACGAAAGCAAATGTGCTCATTACATATTATGACCATCAAAGAACAATCACAATGAAGACTTGTCAATTGAAGAAAGGCCTAAAGTTGCAGATGAAATCCGCCTTATGGAACATCAAAATAGGCGAGCAGTGATAGTAAATAAGCTCAAAAAATCCTTCTTCAAATTGGCTAGTTGACAACATATTAGGACTATATGTGCTCAAGAAAGTTCAGGACAAACAGAAACAAGAGTGAATGGTAGAGGCCTGTGTAAATAACCTTCAAGGGAGGGATGTTATCCGCAGCAAACATCACTATTCGAGCAAGCTTTATATCGTGATGCAAGCTCAAGACACACTGAATAAATATATTAGGCTGACAACTGTGATTGAGGAACCGGGCAAAGTTCCCCTTGCTGCCTGCATCAATGCAGAACTCCGGCACACTTTCAGATTTATGATCGTCACTTTGTTCCATGTATGTAGGTATGGATACATCGCCCATTCTCCTCTGTCAAACAAAAAAAAATGTCAATTAAAATGGTTTGCAATATTCATAAAACAAGCCTCTCATACGGATAAAAGAAAAACGATTTAACAAAAATGTGGTGTAAGTTTTCATAATTGCTGTAAAGGTACCTCTCTTCCATCAAGTCCTTTCATTGTCTGTAAGCAATCAATGTCAAAAATGTAGTAGTTTTCAGAAGCAGTGTCTATGTCATTTGCATTCATCAGTATTCCTGTGTACTCACATAGTGGCGCACCAGAAGGAATATAGTCCCAAGATCTAACACCCCACCCTTTTTTTGGAGTGCGGAAAACCTGTTGTAAGAATATTTAATAGAAACACACAAAATATTGAATTCATTGATAAATCCAATTAGCACTATCATTAATTGGCTGTGGGACCATAACCTCAAGTCGATACTTAAGTCCTCTTTGAGAAGTCCGGTTGACACACCCAGGTCCACATCCACAATTTGGGCCACATTCGAACACTATAGCCTTCGGCTCAATTAGTCTACAAAGTAAAGGCAGAACCTTCAAATATATATATAAAAAGAAAAGCGAATCCAGCACTCAAAAATTTAACAACTCAAAAATTGAGAAAGACAATAAACAACAGAGTAAATGGTACCCCACATCATATTTAAGTATTAAACAAAGGTAAATTAACCACCATCACATGAGTAGAACATAGGGGTGGAGAAAAGCCAGGGAACCTAGGAGGAACAGTTTGTGTTAAGGGGAGAGACTTACCAAAAGAACCCTATATTCACATTGGCCAACTTCTGGCTGAACAATATTATCCCAAACTCATGGATGACATACCAAGCTCACATGAATAGAACATAGAGTGGAGAAAAGGTATTCCAGGGAACCTAGGAGGAGCAGTTTGTGTTAAGGGGAGAAACTTACCAAAAAGAACCCCATATTCCTGTAACGACCCACCTCCCCACCTAGCAACAATATTGTCCGCTTTGGGGCGAAACACAAAAAACTTCCCTAGTACTGCTCTGGCAGCAGCACGCTTAATTGTGAAGTTCTTTTGTGTTTAGCTCCCTCACAGTTTTAAAAAGCCTTGTTGCATATAGAGGGGCGATTAATCCTTATAAACTAGTCCGGAACTTCACCTCAGGCGATGTGGGACAAGCTCCCACACCTGACCTCACCTCATCCTTCTTGGCCATCCTGCCTCGGGAATATTGGCTCTTGGTCGCCACAATGTATCAGAGCTTACACAGCCTACCCCTCCCCAATATTGTCCTCTTTGGGTGCCTACCAAGTTTCAAACACTGGCGCCTTCCCTTAAGGTTTTGTTCCTTTCACCACTCGGGCAAGGAGGCCTTGTTGCATTATAAAGGGGCGATTAATCCTTATAAACTAGTCCAGGAACTTCACCCCAGGCGAGGAGGGACAAGCCCCCACACCCGACCTCACCTTATCCATCTTAGCCATCCTGCCTCAGGAGTATTGGCTCTTGGTCGTCACAATCCACCCTCTTTAAGGGCCACACGTCCTCGTGTGGGACCCACTCCACACTTTCGGCTGGGTTTCTACTCTGATACCATTTGTAATGACCCACCTCCCCGTCTATCAACAATATTGTCCGCTTTGGGCCTAAACACATAACTTCCCAGGAGGTCACGGCAGCAGCATGCTTAACTGTGGATTTCTTTCGTGTTTAGCTCCCTCGCGGTTTTAAAAGACCTTGTATCAGAGTTTACGCAGCCTACCCTTCTCCAATATTGTCCTCTTTAGGTGCCTACCAGGGTTCGAACACTGGCGCCTGCCCTCAAGGTTTTGTTCCTTTCACCACTCAGGCAAGGAGGCCTTGTTGCATATAGAGGGGCCTTGTTAAAAGACCTTGTATCAGAGTTTACGCAACCTACCCTTCTCCAATATTGTCCTCTTTAGATGCCTACCAGGTTTCGAACACTGGCGCCTGCCCTCAAGGTTTTGTTCCTTTTACCACTCAGGCAAGGAGGCCTTGTTGCATATAGAGGGGCGATTAATTCTTATAAACTAGTCTAAGAACTTCACCTCATCCATCTTGGCCATTCTACCTCAGGAGTATTGGCTCTTGGTCGTCACAATTCAACATTGGCCAACTTCTCTGGCCAAACAATATTATCCCAAACTCATGGATGACATACCAAGCAGTATGGCTGTCAAGATGCTCTGACATCATGAGTCATTATCAAGTAGTTACACCAAATATTTATGGAAGATTCTCTCATTCTCTACAAAGTTCAAGTATTAATGCCACATAGCCCACATCAGAAACCAATACGGCTAATCTTGACGATTTTTTTTTTTGGTTTCCATCCAAGCCACATAACCCAAGAATCCCATAAAGGACATTGACATGAACAAAGTGCCTCTCCAGACAATGCCCCCATGTCTAGATCCATCATGAAATTACCAAATACTCCAAAAGCTTAAGTTGTTAGATAATGGGCCCAACAACGTATACCAAGCTTCAACACCCTCCCTCAGTATGACCCCGTCTCACACGTGGAGAGGCAACAAACGAAACTCCAGCGCAGTGGAGAAAAAAACATAAGTGCAAATATGTACTCCAAAGCGGGGATAAAGACTCGAACCTAAGATTTCCCACGTACAAGGCCCTAATTCTATGTCAAGTTACTCGTGGCTCCATAAGCATAAGCTGCTAGAGAATGGGCCCAACAATGTATATCAAGCTTCACCAATATTGACGTGGTGAACCATTTAATATATGATAATATGGTTGCGTAAATAACAATATAACAAAGGAGGAAATCAAGCTCTACTTAAGAAGGTACAACATAGCTCAACCTTTAGAAAGGTAACTCTCAAATAATCTCCTCAAGTTAGAGTGCAAACTAGTCTGGCTCGCTATGAGGGGGTCTACGAGTACCGCAATGACCATTACCGCGGAAAGCATGGACTGCAAGTGCCCCGAATGACAAAATAAGAGGTTAACTATGGAGAGCAGTACCCTTATGGGTACAAGTCGCGCCACATAGTTTTATGAGATTAACCAAGTACCCACAAAAACCTAGAAATCTTTTACCACTTTTCTATTATGCTATCAATAAATCAATTCCCCCAAGGAATGACAGAAAATTACTAACCACAAAATGTACCTTAAGAATTCCAAGTTAAACCTTACCACAAATCTATGTGGCATGCTATCCAACATTTATCACACAAGATGATTCCAAGAAGCTTAAAATAACATGATAAATTACAACAATGCCAGAAGATCTTAAAACTTTGCTCTTATTTGACATGCGAACTACTGCACCTCATATTCTAGAGCTTGTCTAGGACTCACTGTATATGAAAAAAGAGGGTTCAATTGACGCAATCCTCAAGAAACTCATGAAAAGCAACCTAGGTACACAAATTACGGGCAATTAGAACGACGTCAATGACTACCACTAAGGAGCTTACCTCTTGCCTGATTGGTCGTGTAATGACGTCTCCTATTTAGGCTTTCATGCGAATATGCCGCTTGCATTTTCCTTTCTCCTTATGCCAATAGAGTTTAGTGTATTCAGGGAATTACAAGATTTATGGAATCAATTATGGATATGGTCAAGGACTTGTCTTTTTGCTTAAGTTGTGGTATTATGTATTTATTTACAGATTTATTCAGAATATGTTGGTTCCTAATAACATCTTACAAATCCTAAATATCAAGTAACACTTTCCAAATAAATTCCTGCAGTCTCCAAAGTATTCTTTCCTTCAATTCTCTTCTTTTATTTCCTTTTTAAGATTCCTCTCTTTGCCATGCACCAATGACCAAACACAAGGTGTAATTTTATAGAAAAATATTTCAGTATTGTGATTTCAATTTTTACCTGCCACCATCACGATGCACGTACGGAAAGTCCGACCCATTAAGTCGAGCACAAGCACAACTCTTGGGATCTCTACACGAATCTTTGCAACCACATCCAGGGGCACTCCTTGGGAGCTTCACGCTTTTGTCAACTTGAATAAACCTGCAGTAAGTGAAACCTGTTTTTTCCAAGATTCAACACCAAGGAATATCAGAATAATTGCCAACGTGTGTATAAGCCCATGATATTAGGTGACGTGCACAGTTGCTACTGAATCAAAACAAAAACAAAAGAACTGAGAAGTAGAACATGTCCAAGAGTTTTGTAAAAGTAAACACTTTGTATATTGAAAGAATGAAATGAGAATACAAGGGCCTAATTTATATACGTAGCTAACCTAACCACAATTTACATTTTCCCGATGTGGGACAACTTGTACACAAACTCCTCATACAAAACTACCTTTAACAAATTTAAATATACATCACCGACGAAGAATAAAAGAAATATAAGAAGTATACAAATAAAAATGTCAACGCGATCAGCAAATGGAGCGCCAACAGTACATATAAACAGTAATACAAGGATGGTTAATTACCGTGGGTGCCAATTATTTATAGTGTTAATAAACATACATTTAATCTTCCATATTGCAGGAAGTTGGGTCGGTGTTAATTAAAAGGATAGTCCAATAGTAAAGGAACTTGCCTGTGGGTGCAAAAGGTGGGTCATCAACTAAATTGGTAGCAGGGATAGGAATATCCTCTTGGCCACCAGTTATATCCTCACATACCAACCTAATGGAAATAGGACTGGGTCAGACATAGAATACGAAGAAAAAAAAAACCCATCATTGAATTCTGTCTAGTAAACATTTATTACCCGCGTATTTCTGAAATGGACGTAGGAATACGACCCCGGGTAAATTGAACCTGCCATATGAGTGAAAGCAGAAAAATGAGAAGCAACCCAACCATAACAAGATAATTGTAAAGGATGTAGGGATCTAAGATTGGTATAGATTAAAACTTAAAAGTTTAAGAGAAAAAATGAGGACTGAATCACCATGAGTGAAAAGAAAAAGGGACAGAAAATTATGTAAGTTGATAAGCATCTTAGGTCCTGTTTGATGTCTGAGAAAATGCAACAAAGCATGAGTATTTATGTGGGGGTTGCATGTCAGCTAACACCTGTTTGTTTGGATAGAATCAGGGTAGATTGTTATTGGTGGGGGTTATTTATGTGTTTTATGCAAACATTTGTGATGTGATATATGTTTCGCCATCCTTTTCCCTCTTCGACCACCAAGCAACTGTTGATAGCTTGGTAGTTATATCTTTTAGTTCTCTTATTTTATTTTATCTTTGTGTAGGGACTTCTCTGTAATTATTTTTCCCTTTCTTTTCTTCTTCTCTTTATTAATAAACGATAAAGAGATGATTGTACTCTAAGTTTGACCAAATGTTTGTCAACATGGTATCAGAGGATGGTTGGTAAGCTAATGTACCTATCTTACACTAGACCGGACATAGCTTTCGCCGTGAGTGTGGTCAGTCAGTTTATGCATTCTCCGAGACAGGTTCACCTTGATGTTGTCTTCAAAATTGTGAGGTATCTCAAGTCAGCACCTAGAAAGGGTTTATTCTTTGCTAAGCATGGTCACACTCAAATGGAGGCCTATACAGATGCAGATTGGGCTGGGTCTGTTACTAACAGGAGGTCAACAACGGGATATTGTTCATTTGTTGGTGGCAACTTGGTTACTTGGAGGAGCAAGAAGCAACACGTTGTGGTGAGGTCTAGTGTCGAGGCAGAGTTCAAAGCCATGGTACAGGGACTATGTGAGTTGTTATGGATTCAGATTATCCTATCTGACCTTAGTTTTGGGCCTGAAGACTCTATAAAGTTGTATTGTGACAATAAAGCTACCATTAATATCGCTCACAATCCGGTCCAACATGATAGGACCAAGCATGTTGAAATAGATCAACACTTCATTAAGGAGAAGTTGAACAGTGGAATTATTTGCGCGCCATTTGTGAAGTCCGGAGAACAACTAGTAGATGTTCTTACTAAGAGTTTAGCTAGCAAATTTTTTCACTCTATTCTCGGCAAGCAGGGCATGAGAGATATCTTCGCACCCGCTTGAGGGGGAGTGTTGAGAGTTATATCTTTTAGTTCTCTTATTTTATTTTATCTTTGTGTAGGGACTTCTCTGTAATTATTTTTCCCTTTCTTTTCTTCTTCTCTTTATTAATAAAAGATAGAGAGACGATTGTACTCTCTAAGTTTGACCAAATATTTGTCAACAGCAACACCACCCTCAGACCCACAAAAAAAATCCACACAACTTGACGTTGAAGATATTGTATGTCTTGCTAGAGAAGTCCCTTTAACTTGGTTGAAGATATGCTCAGTAATTTATATAGCTATAGGTAAAACAAATAGAAAAGGCTATCCGTCATACAAAATTTCCCAATCCACCCTATTTTGATCTTTGATTTTTAAGAGAACCTGCAATTAAACAAGGGCTTTAATTTGAGAACTTAAAAGCCAACCCGAGTGTTACAGAGTTAGTAACAGTACCAAAAGAACAATAACCCGAAATTCCATACTTAAATGTGTAAAGCTTACGAAAGACAAGCCATAGGATAAGATTTTGTATTTCACCAAAGCGGGAGTTCTTATTATTCATCACTCGGGAGTTCTTATTGTATTTAACACTTGTATTTCACTATTCCATATGTTGACCAGTGTTCTAAAAATCGGCCTAGGCGGTGCCCGGCCGCCGAGATTTTCCCTAGGCGTTTGCGAAAATCGGTCAGTGGATTAGTCGGCCTCTAGGCGGGGCCTAGGCGGTGCTAGGTGGGCTAGGGTGAGAATGCTAGAAAGTCTTATTTGAGTCTGACTCTTTGGAAAAAAAAAACTCTAACATTAGTATATATATATATACTTAAGGTTTAAGTTAATTATGGAGAGATCCCTAATAGTTTTTTAAATATTAAAAACCTTCTAATAATCTTTACTTATTTCCCAAAAACACCACATAACCTTTATATATATATATACATATGTATATATATATATTATTTGAACCACAAATCTATAATTATTTTAATTAACACCACATAACTTGTATATATATCTATTATATAATAAATTTTATTTGTAAAAAAAAATCCGCTTAGGCCCCGCCTAGGCGTCCGCCTAGGCCCCTAGGCGCTAGGCCCCCCTCCGCCGCCCGACTAGCGCCTAGCGATTTTTAGAACATTGATGTTGACAATCTTTGAACATGGACGACGGTACAAGTTATTATTTCCTTGGTGAGCAAAGCGGGAGTTCTTATTATTCATCATTCAGGACACATGCAACAAGAGTCATTTTTTGAGGGGACATAATAAAAGGCCCACTCATACCACCCTCAAAGGTGCATCAAAATTGTCCTACGAACTTTGGAAAGGTTTATTTACTACTTCTATCATCTCCTTGCTACATCTGAATCCTATGCTAAATACAAATGGAAAAGTTTTTACTCATTCCACCAGCAAAACTGCAGTACAAATTTTAGAAAGGAAAAATGAGTTTTTTAAGGGCAGAAGAAACCATCCACACCTGATTAGTGGTCAGAAGAGGCTGCCCCTCAAGCCGCTTCAGCCGAAACTTATAAACAGTAAACCCAGAAACCCCTTTCTCTGCCCAGTAATTAACTACCTGCAAACATAGAAGCCTAGGGTTACATGAACTTATGGAGTATTCATAAAAACTACTCCGTATATAGATCATGAAGGAAGAAAGTTTAAACTTAAAATCTAGCCAAGAAAACGAGCAAATAACAAACCTCATCAAATGGGGCTTCCTAAATTATAACATTTTGTGAACAATGCCAGTATAGCAACTAAGCAGACGGAAGTACGGAAGTGAATGAAAATGCCACAACATAACAAATAAGAAATCAAAGAACCTTAGAGACAAGGTGAATAAAACCAGAACAAACTAGTGTGTCTACCAGAACTGAAACTTAGTCTTGGGGAAACATGCACCAAAGTCCACTGAAGTTATATAATTAGACTGTGACAAAAGAAGATATAGTACATGAGTAATGCTATGGTTTCCAAATTTGAATCCCAAACTCGGTTCCAAATGCTTTGACAGTTGTACCACATATCACTACATGTGGTACCACTCCGATAGCTTTTGGGATATCTCAAATCTGCAAACCATAGCATTACTCGTATGAGTATACTAGGGCAAAGGATGACTGACGTAGTACACTAGGTAAATCGTACTAAATGCTGACAAGAAAACGAAACACAAAAAAACAAAGGGCAATGCTATTGTGAGAAGCTTCTCACATGAGAAGACGGGTTTTAACCGTAGGATGAGCATCTAGCCTTAAGATTCTCTCCAGATTCCTGGGAATCTTAAGGCTAGATGCTCATCCAACGGTTAAAACCCGCCTTCTCATATGAGAAGCTGCTCACAATAGCATTTCCCAAAAACAAAACAAAACAAAAAAAAAAACGTCACTTCGATTGGAGTATTTGAAAGCTCCAAGATTTAAGAGTCAAATGACGATTGGAGCAAGGCCAAAAAAAATGCAAATCTGATTTTAGCTCAGATTACGACAATTTCTAGCAACTACCGCTCGAATACCACAAGCTATGGGCTGAAACCCAGCCATATGAAAAGAAAGAACTAAACAGAAACCTGAATTTTATTTCTCCAATCAAAAGACTCCTCAAAATAAAGTGCTTGTTGTTAAACAACAAGTGGCTAAATGCAGTCACTATACAGCAAGCCGCTTACAAGCACACAGCTTTATGACAAGTAGGTGACAATACCTTCTGTAAGGACATTACTTGAAGATGAACCTAAGGGAACTAAATTATAATAATGCTAACTATATTTGAAACTAACCTAATCTAGATGAACCTTAAAGACATACAAGTCATTGCTTAAACCATGAAACTCCTCTTTTCTTGGAGTTCTGATGGACTGTTGTTTCCACCCACAATATTTCTCAATCATAATCACATTAAAAAAACCTCTAAATGTCCATAAACACTAAAACAAATCACGAAACATGAAAGCTTAAAATTTATAATTAAGCCAAGATTAACAAGGCAACTTTGATTTATAAAAGTAAAACAAGTCATCAGATAAGGCGTTCTGAATTATAAAAATAAGCTATGAAAAATGCCAATACAACAAGCCAAATGGAATGAAGTTTGGAAATGAACTACAAGTCAAAAATTTATAAACAGGAAATAGATAAATAAAAATATGCTGTAAAGACAATGGGGATAGAAAAATTAACCATAACCAACTAACATAAGAAAACCATATCTCCATTACAAATGCAACAAGGAGAACTATTCATCAAACACCCATAACTATATGATAACTGGATAAAGGATGACTAAAGTATTAGACTAGGAAAATAGAACAAATACTAAACATGAAAAGATTAAAAATCTCAAGATAGAACAGGTTGTAGAGGACTAGTCGGAAAGAAAAAATATAGAGAGAAGTGAAGAAAGAGAATAATGAAGGGAAAGAAGAGAGACCGCAACCTCTGTATGGGTTTCTTCAAATCCAACCAGCCCCTAAAAAGCGTTAAGAGGCTTAGAGCTGTGCATGTATTGGAAATCCATGAAATCCTTACCCTCGTTTTCGGTCTAAACACTTGCGAGCATGGAACTTTGAGTGTTCTCTTTTCTTCTCTTTTTTGGGTGGCGGAGGTTAGTGGGGTAAGGATCCCTTCACATCTCCTACCTGGGGTTTCCTCTTTCAAGTAAAACTTTAGAGGCAACCCACGTGGCGGCACCACATAAGCAAAAAAATACAACAAAAACAAAATGGGAGACCAATACTTCCACGAGTAACTTCAAACCAAACCACATGTATCCTATGGTTTAGCGGTATATTCTAGACAGACACAAATGAGCCATCCGAAAGGGATTATGTCTCCAAATATAAGTAGGTCTCTCCCATTTTCAAGTATCATCCATCAAATAGGTGGTAGGTGATGGCAAAGTCAACAGTAGTTAAAATTTGAGGAAGATGGAAACCCTATCACCAATGGAGTATCTAGTATGTCCTAGAAGCCTGTATAGAAACTGATATCTGCTTTCCACCTCACCAGAGTGACCAACCAAGCAACGATATAGAAAGTCTTGGCGAGCCCAATACATCCATGAGGAACTTGGAACCACCCTCACCTGATGTTACTGAATTCTAGTCTCCATAAAGATAAACAACAGGAAGCTACCTCACTCTATATGGCCTCTTCAAAAAACGCAACCTTAGCTTTTAGGTTAGAGCTCAGAAGCCACTGACCGGTATACTCAGTTTATTCCTTCCTAGGTTGATTTGGAATTGTCTTGGCTAACGCATATCTAGAATATTTTACTGTTCTAAGCTTTTCAGGAGAAGGGCTCAGGGAATTATCAAATGAATCACTACCATTATTACCACATCACTCATCATTGCTAGAAGTGGTGAATAGTCAAATGAATCACTACCATTACCATATCACTCGTCATTGCTAGAAGTGGTGCTCATTTTTAAGTACGAATACCTTAGATGACTCTGGAGTGATCCAACATGTTCTTGTGTCTACTATAGACAAACAAAACTGTGACATAATATGCAAAGAAAGTACAAAAATTGAAGAACTGAAAAATGAAGGGCAAGATCCCGAATGCCTTCCAGATAGTTACCTTGTACAAGCCATCATAAGTATAAACTTTGCCAACGTAGCTACAAGCAGATTGATGGCCACGAACAACTCTAACAGGCACGCATTGCTCCATACAATTCTGCGATCAAGTATAGAACAAGTATATTTGACAATGATGTTATCTAAGTGGAAAACACCACATAAATAATATCATAAACACCCTCACATGTCTCTTCCAAAGGGAAAAAATACAAATTGCACTCCACGCATATAAAGCACTTGTGAACGAGATTTTTAAGCACGTATTCCCAAGTCCAAATCCAATTCAATAGAAGTTGTACTATTAAAACTAATGAAAGGAATGTGAGATGTTCATCACTCTAACGCATACATCTATAAAGCATGCAACTATTTGACACAAGTGTGACAACTACTATACATATTTTGTGGGAATAATTCGTGGAATCGTTTGGCCATTAAACAATGTATCAGTTCTTGATGCAGTGATTTTGACCCGACAGAACCTACAGAGAAATCCTGACTGTTAATTATCAGTATTTAATCTTATTGCAATGCAATGAATGCATTTTTAGACAAATTGTGACTACTAGTAATATTAGTGAGGGACAGATGTGTTCAAATTAGTGCTGCATGTGCAATGTGGCTAAGGGGACGATTAATCCCTTGCTTTTGCATTATAGCATGATAAGGAAGTTAGGGGGCTTCTGATACTCTCATTTGCGATGACCAGGGTGATGTCAAGAAAGGATATAGAAATGCTAAATGTTTGGCAGACAGGCAGTGTGAGACATGCTAATTGTGCTTTGTTTTGGTGCATGTGGATGGAAGAATACATAGATGTTTGACAGGGAGAAAATGCTGATCTTTACAACATACCACACTGGTATTTGTTTTTCCAATGGCCTCAGGACGGTTGTCTAACTCCCAGTTTCTTTATAGTAGTATATTGTTTAGAGGATTTCTTTAATTTGGAAATACTTCTTCTTTTTGGTCTATGCTCTTGCATACTTCCATGTACTTGGATTGTGCATCCTTTTGTTTACTACTGGCAGAAAATATACCTAAAAGTTTTTGCTTATACAATAATGGATGAACATTTAGAGTATAGTGAACAAAACAAAAATCATCCCAAAATAAAAATGAGATTCGAAAGACACAAACCTTCAATGCTAAATTACCACGTTCCATCACTTGATCCCGTATTTGACGCTTATTGCCTAGTAAGTTGTTTCCACCCTGACCAGTGTATACGACATCCTCACAATTGTCCAGATCATCTTCATACTGGCCAGACAAGACAATTGCCACCGCAAGTGGTACTATATAGTCACTGTACTCCTACAACAATGCAGGAAAAAAAACAAAGTGGTTACCGTTACAACAAATGCTGTAACATAGTCAATGAAATGTGATCATTCAGTTAAAGGTTTACAATACCAGATAACACTACCACGTGGAAGATTTAACATAGATTAAATTACAAGAAACAAAATACTCTTTAGAGTTTTAAAGATTCAAAACCTCAAAAGTGTTGGCATACACAATCGAGGGCACCTCTGACTTTTGAGGAACTAAAGCATCAAGGTGGGTTAATAACTTAATAGGTTAAACTTATGAAGCAATAGGCTCATAATTAAGATTTCTCTTAAAACTACTGCTACAATTTCAAAAATCACCCATCATTCCATCCACTATTTTACTACACAAAGACAAATGATTTTTAAATTCAAAAGGCAAGGGTCATACACTCATACCTCATCCATGGTGCTTTCAACCTCAGAAATTAAAAGCATCAAGGTGTTTAAAATATATGAAAGCAACAGAACTAAATTACGATTTCAATAACTAGCATTGTCTATCAAAAATGAAATTCACACAGACAAATTAATATAGAAATCACATCAAAGAAAATTTGAGGTTAATTTATGAAATGAAGAAGCAAAATAATCATTGTTAACATAACTATCAATGCCGCGACTACTGCAGTTAAGAAGAATAAAAGCGAGCCTAAGTGAGAGAAACGGCTGATCTTGAGAAGATTCTGATGAGAAGATTAATCACTCCACAGAGCATCCTTGTAAATGTATCAAAATTTATACTCATATACCAAAAATGTACTAGATAAAGACAAACACAAAAGTGCAACAACAATTCAATAATTTTCCAGTGCTGGTTATATCGTTGATGGTGGTGGGGTTGGTTGGAATTTCAGAATAATCAACATTTTGTCATTCCTTTGTTTTAGACGTAGGAAGGATCGGGTGAGGGTGGTAAAAAGACCCGAGCAATCGCGTAAATTAACCACATGAACCATTGGGATGCCACCTAGTCAAAGTTTCAGATGAATGATTCACAAGTGGTGTCCACCATCAATGTTTTCCAAAAAAAAAAAATTTACTCCAAGCACCGATGTTATCTAATAAAGGGAGCTGACTATTTGCACCATATAGAACGAAATCATGCAATGTTTCTGACAGCAATCTCCACAACCTAGAAGAATTTAGAAAAAGTAAATATCTCATCAAGTGCCATTACTGTATTATTCTATTCTTGAAGATATTTCATTACCCCTTTCCGGCCAGATTGCCCGATGTAGTCTATTCCATTGAGCCAGTGGCTATGGAAACCAACAGCCACCATCTCGGCCCTCGAGAAAAACTGGTGTCCAACTTCGACCCCTGCCATCACAAAAGCAAGCTCAATACCTTTGAGATTCTTTCATAATACAGATGTCTTTATTCTGTAACTGAATTAAATTGAGCTTGTCCTAAGCTAAAGTGCTAAACACAATGCTAATAAATGTGTAGTCAATAAAATCTAGACATGTAAATTCAGCAAACCAACTAGCCAAATAAAACCACCAACCTGGAAGTGAGCCAATCCTTTTACTTGGGTACAATATGGCATTGGTCTCCATCATCTGCGCAAATTTTTCATGTAAATATTATAGAAATAGATTTTTGCATAATTAATAAAAAAACAAGCCCAGATTTTTGCCACAATTATTCGAAAACAAGCCTAGATTTCAGAATTCTCCAGTATGAAATGTACCGAAATTCAATTCACTAGTGATAGTAGTGATAAAGAGTTCACTGGTAAATATTAGCTTACCAAATCCTTGCATGTTGAAGATTTCAAAGACTAAACATCATTTCTGTAAAAGCTTGGTAGAATATGGGACTAAAATACACAGGAAGCCTAAGACATCATAAAAAAGACCAAAGACACAAGAACAACAATATAATATCACGAAATGAACCATGAGTCTTAACTATTAACTAATAGCCAAGTGATAACAACATCGACAGATGGCAATAAAACGAGCTGTGAATTTAGGGAAGAAGCAACAATGGAAAAAATCAAGTAATGTATTAATCTCATTAGAAGTAACTTGCCTTGGAAAAAGCCTTCAGATCAGGTCTCTTGGAACTTCGCTTGGCTTCATCTTCAAGAACATCCCCTTTCTATCTCAGATATTGACAAAAGATAAGAACTTTGAGGTTGTGACAACAAGAAGATACAGTGGACATAATATGTGTCTCACAGTGGAAATAAAGCAAATTTTTGTGACAAAAAACCACAAGAAAGAAACCTTTTCTGTATAATATTGATTACCGTTTTCATACCTAAAGGTCGAAATGATGCAATTATGACCAAATCAACACACAAAACATTGCAAATCCTTCAAATGCTCAGTGGGAAGTTAGATATGGTAGCAATTGAGCATTTTTACAAAGACTTCCACTTAAGGATAAAACATTGTAAGCCAGCAGTTACCATAACATTGTAAGCTTCACTTCAAAACCTAAACCGACCCCTACCATTACCCTATCTTCAGCATTTAATTTAACATGAAAGACCGTAGTACCCAGACTTTCTCACATACACTTGATTACTATAGCCAAGTCTTTTAAAACAAAATTATCTCAAGGATTATCAATATCCAATACAAATGTGCCTACCTTGCAAAAGAGTGTGCATATTACCGTCTAGATAATATATCAAAGATGTTGTAATTTAAAATAATGCTGCACTCATGAGTGAGATGTCATTCAAAGAAGTGATGTAAACATCTTTAAACAAGACCAATCATATGAACATGAGTTTCATAGGAATCTAATAAAAAGGTACATGAGGAAATAAAAGGCAGGCAACATATGAATTAATCAGTATGATAGGCCAAATATCAATTACTCTATAAACAATAATAACCTCCATTAACAACAAAACTAAAGAAGAATTTAATACTAACCTTGGATTTTGAATTTTTGATTGTTTTCCTATCGGCTTCCACTCTTCTACACCTCTCTTCCTCTTCCTATGGCCAGTCAAGAAAAAAAAAATGTACAAATTACACACACATATTGAAGCAAGGAACAAGATTAGGAAAAACAAACAAAGGTTGAGAAACGTGTCCGAAGACAAGGACAAAAGGCAGGATATAAGGCAAAACTTAAGAAGAAATTCATAAATTCACAAGAAGGAAATACATTTTAATTAAACTAATAATTGTCCTTTCAAATAGTAGTAATAAATGAGTTATGCACAAAGAGAGAGAGAGAGAGAGAGAGAGAGAGAGAGAGATTATTGCGGCACCAATATCAAGTTCTCAATTGCTCCAAAGCTTAAGATGTAAGAGACTGAGACCAACAATGTATATCAATCTCTAACACCCTTGACCCCATCTTGCACACGAAGAGGCAACAAACAAAACTCCCTCATAATGGAGAGAAACAATAACATACATTATGCAACCAAACCAAACCAAACCAAACTGGGACAGAGACTTGACCGGAATACCTCCCCCCACCCCACAAACAAATTATCGAATACCATTGTTGTTAATTCACAAATATACAACTATATGTCGAATGGACAGATTCAAATAGAGTAGTAAGTAGTAATGTTCTCATCTGCAATAGTGAATCAGTTCATCTGAACTTGCAGCAAAGTATACATTGTCTCTGCTTTTAGACTAAGCTAACCCATGGCCGAACTAATAACAGCTAAACAACATTTAGTAAAATACAAGAACAGACCTGGACGAAGTGAAGGTAGTGCTTGTTAAAAGTCCTCAAAGTCTCCGTAACCCTAGCAAATGCACTTTTCTCAGTCGTCACAATTGCATTCTCTGCAACCACTGAAGTATTATTAGTATTGACCTCAGGCTCCGGAGAAATTTGATCTTCCGTTGAGTGAGGAGAAGTCACAGTGACATAATTAGGCCGATGATCCTGATCCATCTTTCTGTTTTCGTTCAGTCTGGTTTTCTTTTGAACAACTAATGTGCCTGTGTGTTCTGTGTGAACAGTAGTAGTCTCCTCTTGTGCGTGCTTATGTTTACGAAGGAGAAGAGCAGCTTTTTCAGAGTTGAGTTTGTGAATCCTAGAACTAGTCCTTCTCAACGCAGGAGGGCTTCCGATTATTGCTTCGTTGAGAACCATCAAATGCTGATGAGCAGCGTCGGCTTCTTCAACAACACCACCACCACTACTGTTAGTGTTACTAGGAGTAGTAGTAATGGGTTTGTCTTCGCATGTTGTATTTAAGCAGGGAAGTGACTGAACCATATCGTTCCTAAGAAGAAATATTACTATTAATCTGCAGGTTTTGAAGATGAAGAAAAATCAAAAAGAGTAGACCGAGACAATGAATGGCCGGCCGCCGGTAAGTGAAGTAGTGATGAGAGATGGATTTTCGGAGAAGGAGATGGTTGAGGTGGATGGAGGAGTTTGAAATTTGAAGCGAAATTTGAAAGGACATACCAAATCGCATTTACTAGTGGAGTAGTACAGTATATATTTGTTCCGCTTATTCTTTTCTTGTTCCCGCTCGCTTATCTCTGACAAAAATTCAAAACGTTTATCGTTTCTTTTAAAAAAAACATCTTTTCTACTGTATTTACAACTATAAATAAATGAGTTGTTACCCATTTGCATCCGGATTGGATACACATATCTCACACGCACACACATCTCATTTCTAACTCAATTCTAAAATTTCATATTGATTCACAGTAAAGCCCAATAAGATTCATTCATTCCAATTGAAGATTAATTAGGGGACAAGCAACTAGAATCACCTACGGGAATTCGAACACTCTCCCCTATCAGTTAAGAATAAGTTGTACCACAAACATTACCCTTTGTATTTTGCCTCACTTGGCCACATCTACTTGGAAATCATTTCAGCATGAATAATGTTTGACACAAAAGTGTTACAAAGAGATCATAAAAAAGATGCAGGGGCCTTGTTTTTTGGCCAATTTTCTTATAATTTCTTCCTAATTTTATGAAACTTATTATTTTTAGGCCTATTTTCTTCTAATTTCTTCCTAATTTTTATGAAACTTAATATACAAGCCTCATTTTTTAGGCCCCTTTAAAAGTTTGCTTGAGGCCTCGAATAATTTTTGTCATCTCAGGGCTAGCCTGAAAAGATGTACTTCATACATAACTCGTGGCCACGTCACTGCTTCAAAGTGCATTTCATCATCTCTTTGTTTATTAATTTGAGTGCGAGTAGTTGGGGTGCAAGTAAAAAATCAAAAATCGACAGAAATCAAAAGACCGATAGGTCGGTTTTTAAAATGTATGTTCAAGTCAAAACCAACCGACCGACTGCCACTACTGCTCATTTTTTTTTTTCATGAAAAAAAAACCGACCGTAACTGACCTCTTACACCCCTAACTAGTAGTACGCAGCGCTACTGGAGTTGAATTTCCTGTGTAATCCACCCTTACTTTTCTTGTGACCATATTTGGACGACAAGAAGGGGATTGGACAATTAATCCATTTTAATAGATAGTCTCGGGACTAATAAGATCATCCCTCATGGTATAAGTTAGCTCCTCGTATGTGGTACTATTATTTTAAAATGGATAGATAGTCTCGCGCATGATAGTCGCATTAAACGCCGAACAATTCAAATAAAACAAACTAGTAGTCAAATCCCCCTCTATCCCCTATTAGTACTTGAGAACAAACATGGCCTAATTTGTTCAATTTAGCTTTTGGAATTTCATATACCTACCATAAGATGGCTGGAGATTGAGTTGGGTTGGGTTGATCGGACTTGACAGACTATATTAAAACTCAATTTGAGTCTCAACAAATCTAAAATCAAGCCCAATCCAACCCGCCCGAACTACATGGTATAGTTTCAACAAGAACTGGATGTTGAAATGCAAACTTTGGGGGATATGAAACGGTAGTATCAACCCAATTCATATATCTTGCTTTTATAACCTTCATTAAAAATGTCTTACCCATCAAAAGCCACAAAGAGCATCCGTAGTGGTGTTGTGCAAACTTAGTTAAACTTAAGCTAAGTTGTTGTACATGAGTGGTGTACGGCGTAGTGGTGTAAAATGGGGGACGGCTTTGTGTAAGCCGTGAGAGAATCAAATAGCATAGAGTGTGTCGTGAGGTTGGTGGCCGGCCCATTCTGTGCCGTGAGCTTTTCATATATAAAAATATTATTGTCAATCTTTGATTATTTTTATAGTAATAGATGTTATTCAAGCAAATTTAACTCTTGGATGTGGAAGGCACACACTGAGCCGTGGGAAAAGTGGCCGGCACAGTGTGTGCCGTGTAATGTGTAGCCAGCACATCATATGCCGTGTAGTTTGTGGACGGCACACCATGTGTCGTGTAGGGGTGAGCAGCACTACCTGTGTCATTTGGCTGTAGTATAGTAGAACTAAGTCGAACCATAAACTTAAGTTCTACTAAGTTTACCTATTATATGCACATGCCTTATCTACACCATTGCAGACCGATTTGCTTTCGTTTAGCTACCTCAAGCACACCACTGTGGAAGCTCTAATATGTTAAGCATAAATGTCGTATTGTGGGATTAAAAATATATATATATATATATATACACACACTAAATACACAACACATTTCACAACAGGGCATTAATTGTATTGTATTACCTGTTGTTTTAATTTTTCACATTTTTCTAAGCACCACTTATATAGCACAGAATATATGCATTTATAACTCCATTATGAAATGTGTTGTGTGTCTTAACATTTTTTATTTAAAAAAAAAAGGTTTACCACTAGGCCTTTTAACCTTCGGACATTAAAGTAATCTTAAACGTCTATACTATATATATGAAACACAGCATAAAACTTTCTTATTGTGTCACATGCAATTTCTCTTCTTCTTTTACACCATGCTAATTAATATTCCTTCTTGAAAAGTAACACTTCAATTAAGATCTGAATTTGAATTGTAGTTTTTCTAAATTTTCAAAATTGTTGGAAAATAATAAAGGGTTAAGGGATAAATTAGACAGACTTCTAGACACGGGATCGCTAGCTTTTAGACAAATTTCTCCCCCTTTGATTAGAATCACGAGTGTAACAGGTTATATGAGAAACGTCATGAGGATACAAAGAAGCCTTCTAACTGTTGTTGATGTTTCAATATGCACTACTCAAATCAACCCGGAAACACTATGAGATGGTTTTTGATGATGAAAGAAGGTAAATAAAATGAGAAGGGAAAATGATATTCTGTATTGTTGGAATAACGAAAAACTTGAAGAAAAAAAAATGAGGGTGAAGCGATTCCATTTATAGACGCAAGAATTGTGGTGTATAGCCACCGGGTGATGTTTGCGTTCATTCACCAAATGGCTTGGCATTTGGAGGCTCTCTATCTCTCTCTTTTAAGCTCTTTCTTCTTCTTACTCACCGTATTTCTGTATTTTCTCTTCTAATTTCAGTTTGTGTGTGTATTGTATGGAGATGAAGTGAGAGAGAGTAGTGTAATTATGTATACACATACATATGGAGTTCACAACTTGGTAGCCAAGTTTATTTTTTTGTGGCTTAAACTGTTGCGCGCGCTCACACACACATTCGTACCACACAAATGCACTCGTAGCTTAGGCTCAGTTCAGTTAGTTTAGTTAGATAGTTAAGTTGGTTAGGTTGTTTTAGTTGGCTTTTAGGAATATCCCAAAATATTATCAGTGGGAAATTTAATACAAACAATGATTAAATGGTATTTGAAAAATAGGTTTGTCCCAAATTGTATGATATTTTCGGAGCGCAGTCTTTACGTGAAATTGCGTATAATTATATTGGTGGTCCTGCAATTAAATTACAGAAATTGTGAATAGTAGATCACATAATAGTTGTTTATTATTAAAATAATATAATCACCAGGTATATAAAATACAATAATAATATAAAATTGATATTTTATTTAAAATATAGAAATCATAGATTACAGGTTGCTATATGTTATCCTCGAGAAGGTGCTACATACGATATTTTAGTAAGGACATCTTCAGTCCTTACTTAAATTGAAATGTACAAAAGTATTGGTCCAATATAGAGCAAAATTCAGTGGCCATATTGAGTAACACCCGGTCAGGGGTACAACTATCACGACCGGACCAATGACCCCGCCTACAGGTCGAGAACGCCGCCTGGGCCCAGCTCCTCACGGGATAGCTCTGAGCCAGCCTGGAGGTACAATCCGAACTCATCCAGACAATTTCGTATACAAGTTAGAAGACTAATGGAAAGTGAAGATTATTTTCTAATTCGATTAGGAAACTCGCACACTTTGTGGTAATCACACCTAATCAGATTGTGTTACCTTATCAATAAGGTTTCCATGTACGAGGGGGACTCTTGCAGCTATAAAAGAGGCATCTCGCCCCCTCCATGAGAGAGATCAATTGAACGATCAATTACTTTTCTGCACAATACGTACTCACCATAGCTTTGTGTAGACTGCCCGGTCGACCTCTAGTAGCTCCAGTTTATTGTTGGTTCACCAAAGGTCCCCGGCTATTTTATAACATAGTGAAAGTACTTAGACACACCACGTGGACGTAGGTCTCTTCATTAATAGGACCGAATCACATATCAATTTCTCTTGTCTTCTTTTTCTTACGTTATACCATTTTTGGGCATCATCAGTTTGGCGCCGTCTGTGGAAACAACAATTTTCCATAAACAAATCTCTTGACTGATCGTCATGGCTCCCCGTTAGACTAAGAAGACTGCTTCGCCAACCGGTCATGTGGATCCACCGGCCCCGGAGCTAACGGTTCCCATGACCCTAGAGCATATCATTGCGGCTCTCTCTCAACTTCTAGAGGGTTAGCGCCAAACCCAACAGTAGATCAAAGCCTTGGTAGCCCAACAGAACAAGCCTCCGCAGACTGAGGTACAACTCAGGAACGATGAGTGTGGTCGGGTGCCCGTACAGACCCGACAAAGTGCCCGAGTTGTGCCAAAATCCCCATAGGCTGTGGGATAACCCGGGAATGATGAGCATGGTTGGGATCCCATACGGACCCCGCAACATGCCCGGCCCAACCTGGACCGCGTGGGGGACGCCAGAAGCATCATCAATGATAAGCACGCTGCCAGAACAGAGGGGTAAGAGCACTTAACCTGGGAATTGGCCCAGGATTGCCCCACCAAGAGTCGAAGTGACCTTAGACACACGATCAACCAGAGTCAAAGTCGAGCCTTATCCCCGTGGACAACGCACTTTGAGGGGGAAGCTTCTTCCTCCTACCCGACCTACTGCACGGATACCGGTCGAGAAGATGTGGAAGCCCGCATCAAGGACTTAGAGAAACATACCGAGAAGCTAAACAAAAAACGTAGTCATAATCATGCCAACACTGAGACTGAGTCGCCATTCTACAATCGAGTTGTGGGATTTGCCATCCCATGCAAGTTCAAAGAACAACATCTTGACTCCTACGACGGCTCGGGCAGTCCTGTCAACCATATCTGGACCTATAAGTCTCAGATGGCCTTGGTAACCAATGCCGATGAACTCCACTGCCTGGCCTTTCCTAGCACTCTAAGGGGGGCCAGCCATGCAGTGGTTCCACTCTCTAAAACCCAAATCAGTTGACAATTTCAAGGAGCTCAACAAGCTATTCGTCAGCCAGTTCGTAGGTATGCTCGGTCGACCTCAGCGTGATACCCAGCTACTTACTATCAGACAACAAAAGGGAGAATCCTTGAAGGATTATGTCGATCGGTTCAATCAGCAAAAGCTTTAGGTTTATAACCTGGATGAGATAGTCGCAATCACAGCCATCTGCTCAGGAGTTTAGAACACTAAGGTTGCCACGTCGTTCCAGCGACAACGACTGATGACCTTGGGTGAACTCTCGGAGAGGGTTGGGAAATGCATTGATACCAAAGAGTTCTTGAAGTCCAAGCGTTCAAACTTTGCGGAAGATGAGTCTCCGAGAGCCAAATGGAAACAGGAGGGCTCTGAGAAGAGTTCGAGAAAGAAGCAAAAGTCGGATCAGTAAAAAGGCAGCTGGGATCAAATCCCGATTACCTTCACGCCACTTTCCCAGTCCATCTAAGAAGTCATGGCGGCCGTCGAGGCTCAAAAGCTACTCAAGAAACTGACTAAGTTGAAGAGTTTGTGGTGCTCTCATCGAGGCTCAAAAGCTGCTCAAGCTCCTCAGCTGGTGCTACTACTCCTCCTACTACAACCCCAATATCCCAATCCTCGACGATCACATCGTCAACCTTCATCTCCTCAATATGAAATGCGGGCTCGGCAACATCGGCGATCAACTCAGCAAAATCTCCAACTATGGCCATAGCCTCTCCTAATGCAACCTGTCCTATCGGAAGTCCAGCTGGTTGTGTAACCATTGTTGTTACCTACTCAGCTGCCATGTTGGCAATGGCTGCCATATGTAGTACATGTCCTGCTGGTAAATCGAACACAACAGATATCTCTGGTACGACTACCTCCTCATCAAGAACATCCGCTACTGGTGCCTAAAAAATCTCGTCTCCCTCTACCGGGTCCTCTGGCTCAAGCTCTGGCTATTGGGTTTGTGCCCTCAAACCATTATTTTATGTATGAGATATTGACATTTTAATATATGGATATCAGTTTTACATTTCATTGTGTATGTTTTTTTTATGAGATGATTGTTAATCCTTAAGTATCATAGTAGGTAATTCGTGTGTGTATGTGTAGACACCCCAATTTTGATCAAACGTCAAATTAAGGAGAGTGTCACCTCCATATCCGATGATGATAAGGACCGAAAGATTTGAAGTATTCCAAGCTCTTCAGAAAGTTCTTCGAACGCGATAAAATTTTCACAGAAAAAAAAAAAGAAATACCGGGGATTCAGGATTGAAAACATCACGTTTGGCAAAGATCCCCGAAAATAAGTTTCTTAGAGGAAAAAGGAGAAAAGAAAAGACCTAAAAGGGGAAGTTTAACGGAAATCGGCACACGGCAGTTTTTTGCGGCACTCACAGAATGCCGGACCGGCACTCATCAGTTGCCGCCAACATTTTCTGACTGCCATTTGCTTTTAAAGTCCGTATTTTGTGGTACAATATGTATATGTATGCGGATAAGACAAAAAAAAACCTGATAAAGTAAGGCTGACATAAACGCGGAAATCAATAATTTGGTGCGGCTCTCAGTAAGTGTCGCGCGGCAGTCATGGAATGCCGCCGCGGCTTTCACGGAGTGCCGTTCCAGCATTCCCAGAGTGCCGCGAAAAACTTCCTGACTGCCGTTAGCTCCAGCAGTCTGCTCTTTTTCATAAAGTACGCATTGTACCTCCAAATGATGTATTTATAGCTGTTTTTTACTCCGAATTCACTGAAATTACCTAGAAATTTTTGTCTATATAAGAAGAGGTATCTTCATTGAAGAGGACAAAGAAGAAAAAAAGAATATTGGGGGGAATTTGAGAGGAATTTAGGAGAACTCTTGAGAGAAGAATATTTGGGTAGGAGAGAGACACCATAATATACCATTATAACAACACATATTTGAGAAAGATAGAAAGTTTTTGGAGAGCTTGAAGAAGAGCTTGGAAGATCTTCAAAGTAGAGAAGCTTTGAGGATAGTTTGGAGGTGATCCTCTAACCATAAATTGTTTATTTTCATTCTTTCTTTTAAGCCTCTAATCTTCAAACTACCTAGTTTTCTTTGCTTCATTTCTTCTTGTTGTTCATACTTCCCTCCTGAGATTCTTAGAGATCCTCAATATCTCTCTTGAAAACTCTTGAGTTTGACCCCTTGATTCCATGTAAGCTTGTGTTTCCCATGGAAGACTTAAGGTTGATCATCTTTCACATAAGGACAAGTGGATGAATCCAAACCCTTACCATGGTTTGAGTTCCCTAAACTTGGAGTTCTCATGGCATCTCTTTATATTCCTTGAAGACTCATAAGTATTAGTCATATCTTCATCTCCAATGACCATCGTAAGAGAAAGTAGTTTGAGTCTAAGCCTATCTCTATGGTTTAGATTCATCATCTTGAGATTTTAAGAAGTCTATTCATACTTCATTTGAAAATCTACAAGTATAAGGGTCTTTAGTCTCCAATGACCATCAAATGATAGGAGAAAATGGTTTAGTTTAAGTCCAACTTCATGGTTTAATAGTTGGGGTTAACAAATAAAAGTTGAACCTGACAATGATAAAGTGCGTTCATAAACCGGTTTTGATCAAAGATTTTTAGTTCGAAATCTAACTGTTGGAATTAAGTGAAACCAACGGCAAAAGTGTCTATAACTCAAAGTTCTACCACTACAATTTTTGTTTTAAGGAGATTTCATGTTTAAAGTGGTTTGGTCACGAGTTTTGTGAAGTCACTACAAACTGTCCAGAGTTTCAGAATAGTAACACTCTTTTGAAATAAGTAAATCAGAACCTTAACAAAGTATTTGTGACCCAAAATAATTTTTTCCAAGTAGATTAATGTGTTAGGAAGCCACCCTAAAAAGAACAAAGCATTTCTGATCTTTTTGCTATTTTTAGAAAATCGTGCAAGAACTCTGGACAGAGGGTCGTAGAATGCTGAGTGATGTCTAGTTTTTGTTCAATTCCCAGAGATCTAACCGTTGAAACTTTGATTTCTTTTTGGGTTAAAAAACTAGACACACAGAGGCATCTTGTGTCCAAAATTCATCAAGATCAATCCACGGGAACCATGCTTTTTATTTCTTTAAAGTTATGATATGCTCTCAGCAATTTCCAGAATTCTGCAATAGTTTTAATCAATCTTATGAATAAAGGCTTAGATGATATTTTCATGGGTTAAGGTTCAAACCATGTTTCAATAATGGTTAGTTAAGCTTGAATTCAAATTTTAAATGATCTAAATCACTGAGTATATTGTAATTTATTCTTGTTCATGTACATGTTCATCCATATGGCTTGACACTTATAATTAGGACTTAGTTGCTTTAGACTTAATTACATTTGGTAGATTTAAGCTTGAAATTTAGGATTGTTATTTCCAACTTCATATCTTGTATACCATGTGGACTAACCTTTGTTTTGTAGCGCTATCAAGGTATGACTTCTTGAATTCCTCTTTAGTTTATTTTAATTTCTTGATTTGTCAATTATTTCGATCTCATGCGCGACACCTTAGAATTAGGACTTGCCTTATGTGAATACATATGATTAGAGCCTCTTTTAGGATTTTCTTTTGTTTGCATGCAGTGCACGTTTAATATCGCTGCTGGATCCCGGGTAAGTTCTCTTGTTCCCTATTGCATATCACATTGTTTGCTACTTGAATTATGTGGTTTTTGAATGATATTTTATCGTTAGCAATCTTGCACCCTTTTAGACATGCTTTTGTGACGTATATCTATATATATATATATATATATGTATTAGTTGAGAACATGCTTAGATAATTAATTCGATTAAAATGATGTTGAGTAGAGGCCTATCACGAGATAGGATGAGAAGGGGCGTTTTAGTCCGATGGGCTCCTTCCCTTCTCATTCCATAATCCCCGGACCTAGTTAATCTTTGGTTTCGCAAAAGATCAGTTTCCTTTTTAAATGGTTTCTTAGTTTTTCTTTGAAAAATTAAGTGGTGACTCATTTGTTTTGAATTTGAAATTTAGAAAAGATTTTTAAAAGAAAAGTTGTGGGTAAAAGAAAGAAAAATTGCGATATCCACAGTATGAGATACATACAAGTGAGATACGAATTAGTATTCTTTGATACTTTAGAACTTGTCACGGTGGATGATGAGGCTGGATATCTCATCAGGTATACACTATAGCATAATTAACTTCCATTGGATGGACTGATTAATCTCAATCACTGGAGTGTAACTCCTAGTTAATATGCTAGTGCTTATGGTGCATTGACGGACCTGAGCTTTCCTATTGACGCTTAAGACTGTCAACAGTCGATAGGAACTCATAACTTATATAAGGTACGTGTTCTCAATCTTGAGACGATTATGAACACAGACTGTGGATATGGCTGCTTTGACTTACCAATCAGTGAGGTCTATAGAAGATCAACACCTGGGTATCTTGGGTATGTCATGTTCATAGGGTTGTGAACATATATTATCAAGATAGAATCTATCTTCTTATTCAGAGTAAGCATTCCCTTGAGAATGTCACCAAGTTGATTACTGAGAACTGCAGTCTTGTTGATAAGTAGTTATCAACATGTTTGGTAATCATGAGAGGTGAATGGAACTCAAGGAATACAAGAAGTAATCATGATTCAGGTTGACAGTTACAGTTATCCGACTACCTGAATATGATTACGAATGCTGGCGGTAGAGGGATATTAGTACACCATACAAGTCTAGTTATCGCTTCGGATATGTTCGTTGCGTTGGAGTTCAGTAATCGTTTTATTGTGGAGTAAACGTTAACTGATCAATTGGTTAGTTTGCTGATCAAAGAGTTTGATCATGGGAATTAATAGCTGGTCTGAGCCAACAATAAAGAGCCTAGGAGGTCCTACTCTTAGCTCCGCTAGAATTCTTGGAAAGGCACATGAGGATCTAGTCAAGGCGGGTTCGATCGATCGAAGGTGTCTCGATCGATTGAAGTCTTGGCGGGTTCAATCGCTCGAAGGTGGTTCGATCGATTGAATTTTCGATCGATCGAATGCACTTCAATCGCTCAAACATTAGGTCGGTTCTAGGAATCTATAAATAGGGTAGCTGCATCCAGAAAAAAGAGTTCGTCGTTTTGAACGTCAGAAGCTGCAGAAACTATATTAGAGCTCCCAAACCCTCCTTATCCTCTCTATTAGAAATTCCACCATCTCTAGCCTATCCGGGAAGCATTCGTAGGAGACATAAGGGTGAAGATAATCTAGTGGAGAGTGCTGCACCATCCCGGAGAAAGAAAATTAGAATTGGGTTCAAGATCTAAGGTATATTTTTTCTCCCTCTTTAGTATACGCATCTATGGAATTAACAAGTAGTAGATTCTGGGCTACCAAAAGTTTTTTGAAACTTAAACCTGGTTTTCCATCACTGGCTCCTCTGGGTCATCCTCCGGCTTGTCATCATCATCAACAGGCTCGATGTCCTCGGCGGGATCCTCCTCTGGGTCAACATCTACTATCGACTCGGCATCTAGTGACTCTGGCTCCTCAGGCTGTTTCTGTGGCTCTGGAATGGGTATCTCAGGTACCGGTGATGGTGGTGCTACTACTGGTACTGCCTCAATAGGTCCTCCAAGAATCGCTCGAAGCTCAATAACGACCATCTCTTGCTTACTCTGGATCAAACGTAAAATCTCTTGGTAAATATCCCTATCAAACCTTGCTGAATGATAAGCATCCATATGCATCTCTGTAGGGTGGGTCTTTACATAAAGAGTCTTCCACATGTCCTCCTCTAGATATCGGCTAGCTGTCTGGTATATGCGGTCATGATAAAACTCTGGATCAACTAGCTCCACGGTATCCCCATGGATCACGTGTCTTCCATAGGCACTAGTCACAAACTTATGGAACTCTGGATCCATAATACTAATCTGCAAAGAAAAACTAACTATCGTCAGAAGGACGAACTTATCTTAAACTCATATCTCATCTCAAGGATCTTAAATACTAGGACCAGATGGTATGGAATCGTTAGTGAACGAAAGTATCACAAACCTAAAGCTCTGATACCAAAAATCCTGTCACGCCCCGGAGCAGCAAAAATAGAGAAAAATAAATTTCCTTTTTGAGTCCATAGGGAATGACAAGCGAAAGTCACTAATTATCCACGCCACACAGTACTAGTCCATAAGTATAACATCCGTAATTGTGTTATTGCATTTCATTACATTGTCATGCATGATAATGGGATGTGTTGTGCATTTTAGCACATGTTTGAGTGCGTTTTGACTCACGAGTTGATTTGGGTGTCTGTGTTAGAGAACCCTTTGAGACTGTTTTGATGAGCATTTTGTTGTTGTGACGTCTCTCCGAGTATGAGACGGTCATTGTGGAATACTTTAAATGTTTATCTGTGTATTTCATTATCTATATTATTTCTAGTTTAGAAATTTTATTCTGTTGTTAATTTTAGTATCCTGGAGAGGATGAATTAACACGCTATTAATTTGGTAGGCTAATTAGCAACTTCAGAAATGTCATGTAGAAATTCACGTTTTAGCAACCAAATGGAACTTAGTCAGAAACTTTTATAATTTGGAGGTTTCACTCGTAAAGCTATGAATTAGCTGTGTAGAAAGTTTCAGAGACTGATTAGGAGTTTTGAAAACTTGTGGGGAGGTAAACACAATTTTGGAAAATATTGCCTATATATAGAAAGTGATGACTTTTATATTTTTACAACTCCTAACCTAAAACTCAAAAAGGAGGCCAAAGGGAGATTTAGGAGCTTAGAGCTTTCTGACGCCAAACGACGACCTTCTGCCCGTCTAATTTCTTCTAGATTTCATATTCGAGTTCCTCGAGGTAAGAGCTTCGTTTTGATACCTATTACGCCATGTTTGGCTAAGTTTTCCAAAAAGTTATTTTCTAGAATTTTTCATAAAAGTTGATAATCAGACTTTTGATCTATAGGAGTTGTACTGGACGAACTTCTGCACGTTCTTTGTGTACGGTTTTTCTTTGGATTGAATTATAAGAGCGTTATTCGGAGGTGAGTGATTCAACTTTGTATTATGGAATGAATGCTTGACGTGTATTCATGTTATGTTTGAATAGCATGTGTTAATTCATAGAGATATATTGTGTAGTTCATATTGGGCGATTATATTGATAAGTAGGCCCAATAGCATGGTGAAATGTTTTAATTACTGAGAGCACGGTGATATGTATTTGAGCATGTTGAGTTGCTTATTTGGGTCAGAAGGAGCACGTGGTCACTAAGCCATTTTGTGGAGCCGATATAGGCATTAAGGTCGCACGATTGAAGAAAAGAATCGTGTGTCTTTCCCTTTCGCGTGGTCTTATTGGCGAGGAGTCGCGGATTGGGAGTATGGAATGTGCACGTGAGTCTCCGGCGACTAGTATAAAATGTAGAGATGTGAATGTGAGCATGTTTATCATTTATGTGCATATGTTGTTTTATTCACTAAGCGTTAGCTTAAACAAATCAAAATATGTGTGATTATTCAAATAAACATTTCAGGTACTAATGCTGGCGAGGAATCGCAGAAATGAGTACGTGGGTTTTGGGAGTTTACTTAGAAGGCGACTCAATGCGCTAACCTCATAGTTTTGTAATAACATGTTGTAATAAGAATTCTTATGGTTTTTATCTATGTTTAACTTAGTATGTTAGAATGGATCTAAAATGTTGTAATAGTAAGTAACTGGTTGTAATTGTGTTTCAGTAATGTTGTAGTACAGTTAGGATCACTTTGGCATGAGTATGGTGTGTGTGTTTGGTTCCTGGAGTTTTTCAAAAAGCTTTTAAACTTGGAAAAATATTGCAGAATGTGTTGCTGCCATGACTAGAGCCTCTTTTCCAACAACTCACTGCATTCTTTTATAGAGGATCAGTCGACTGGGTTCCGGACACAGTCGATTGGGTTATGTTTTCAAATCAGATATTTTTGTCCAGGCTGGACTTCAGTCGACCAGACCGTACCAGTCGACTGAAAATTTAAAGCCCCAGTCGACTGGATATAGAAAACAGTCGACTGGATTATGTTCCAAATTCAAACTTTCTGCTGGACCAGTATTAGTCGACTGGGCCTAAGGTGCAATCAACTGGACTGCTGCTTTTCAAAATGATTGATTTGTTCCACTGTGTGTGTTCTTAAAACTAATTTTTGGGAACATTAATGAATTGATTTAGCCTCAGTGGCGTGCCATCGGCTCCAGTTCTGCTATTATGGGACCGGACTGTGACAATAAGATAAACAGGTACAGTAAACAACTGAAATATAAAAGCATTATCACTATTACAAACATCAGAGTGTGGTCCGCGGGACCACAATAGGTCTGGAGACAACATATGCCCAAGTACCCGTTAAACTAATAAAGTCCAACAGCAACAACAGAAATATAAACTAGATATAACTATCTCCAGATCTTCAACTGGCATAAGGGTAGTCGTCAGCATAATACTCCTCTCCAGTATAACCGTCATCAGTGGGGCCACCCTCTGCATAATCCAACTCCGGGTAGTATCCATGTCACACCCGTCCCAGAAATTATGATTTTTTTTTGGAAAATGCATCAATTGAGATTTTGAAAATTTTAATGTTATTAATTAATTGAGTTGAGGTTGACTGCGAGTCAACGGTAAGGTGTCAGTGAGGACACAGGAACATGGCAGTTCATATTGCATGAACATGAGTAAATGGCATTTATATGATTTAAATGTTCTTTGACTTTATCTGGTATTCCTGTGAATAGTAATTATACCTGTGTAGTATAATTTTGATATTTGGATACTTTAGTATATTATTTTGAGAACTGTGGTGAGAACGTGAGTGCCACGTTAAATAAAAGGTAGGTTGTGTAGAGATTTTACAGAATATAGTTTTCGGACGTTATTTTTTTGGACCCAAACGAAACCTAGTCGAAAACTTTTGGAATTTATAAATTTCACTCGTAAAGGCATAAAATGGACGTGTGCGAAGTTTCATGGGTTAATGAGAAGTTTTGAGAAACTTACGGGGGAGGTAAACGTAATTCCCAGAAAGTTGCCTATATATAGATGAGGATGAGATTTAAATCTCATCCAAACTTTGCAAAATATCTAGAGAGAGGAGAGAGAAGGGAGATTTGGTTGCCCGAGCGTGCCGGCGACATACGACGACCGTTCGTCCGTCAGATTTTTCTCCAGATTTAGATTTGAACTCGTGGAGGTAAGAGCTACGTTTTGATGCTACTTAGGCCATGTTTGGCAAATTTTTGTAAAAATCTTAATTTTAGACTTTTGGAAAAAATCCAGTAAAAACTTGTAGGAATCGTCTCAAATTTGAAATCCGACGATTAATTAGCCCCCTAGACGATCCTTCAAAGTTTGAAGAGATTCGCACGAGGTATGAATTCTAGATCTATGAAATATATGGATTATCATGTTTTGAACATCAACTTTGATATCTTTGGATTCGGGTGAAATTCATGTACTAGTTAGGCCCGTTAATTATGCACGTAAAAATATGAGAAAAGCACGTATAACTGTTTATGTGAGCATGTTATGTGTCTACTTGGGTCAAAGGGGAGTTTGGTGCAAATTCATCCTGGGTAAGCTCCTCGAACCTTGAGGATTGTGAGTGTGATTGAAATGGAATTGAAGTTGTGGTTGTGTCTGGATTGGAGGTGGGCCCAACCAGTACACGGTACCTGGTATGGAGGAAGGCCCAACCAGTGTACGAGATGCGTGGGAGAGGTGGGCCTCCTACGGCATCGACCGGATGAATGCGTACCACTCACCCTAGAGACTATTTCTATGTGTTTTAGATGCCTAAATCATGAACTATCATATGAGCATACATTTAGAATTGTGCGCTCAGCATATAGCTGAGCAGTGGAGATGTACTCTATTGCAGGTAAGAAGAAAGACATGAAGAAGTGTAATGAGTGAGGCCGAGGAACGTCGGGAAACCACATTTTGTATATGTTTTTGTTTTAATCCTACAACTTGTGTAAGGATTTGAAATTGTAATAATATGTTGTAATAGAGCTATGGATTAGTTTCGTAGTATTGAAATCTTGTAATTGAACGTCTGTAGTTCTGTTTTGAATGATGGAATGGAAGGGATAGAAGTTAGTTTGGATTTGGAAGAACCTTGATTGGGAAAAATTATAGTTTTGAGTTTTGCTGACAGAAACCAGTCGACTGGTTTTTGATCCAGTCGACTGGATCGCTGTGTTGAATTGGTTACTGCTTTGTTTCATCTGAAGTTCAGTCGACTGGGTTGAGAAAACAGTCGACTGGATGGGGCCCCAGGCCATTGCATTCTGCTGGATTAGAGTTCAGTCGACTGGACATTTTCAGTCGACTGATAATTGTAGGTACCAGTCGACTGGTCCCCCGACACAGTCGACTAGATGGGGTGTTATATTTTGAAACCTTTCTGTTTGAGATCACCAGTCGACCGGATCCTCGATCAGTCGACTGGACCTCTGTTTTCAAAACTTTTTTTTTATAACTCTGATTTCAATAGATTTTGCAAACTCAGAGGGTTATGTTCCCTAAGTTTTAAATACCCAGGGTTGTTTTAAAGTTCTTTCCGCTGCGTATCGTTAGAGGATGTTTGGTTGAGCCTTGGTGGCGTGCCACGTGTCCTATTCCACGCGTAGTGGGATGGATCGTGATAATCCATCACAGTAGGCTCCAACACCTGCATTGTTAGGGACAAGGTAGTCTGGACGGGGAATGTCTAGGCAATAAAGGCCGTCATCTTACTGAAAGCTGAGTGAGAGCTAACTAATATAGTCTCATAGAAATAACGTAATTATTAGTCATGCACGATATACAACAGTGATAAATAATATATTTTCCTCTTTTATTTTGACACACCATTAACCGATTCTCACTGTCTTCCAACTCTAAGACTGACTGTACCAATCCCAATTGACTATACTGAACCGATTATATCATCACGACATACTAGTGCTCTTGTTCACCACTTTTAAGAACTCCACCGCTTTTAAGAACTCTTATGAGCACCATACATTGTTCTCATATAAGGACTAGTCTATGAACGCATCAATACTCTTGTTCACCGCTTTTAAGATCTCTTACTGTTCACCACTTTTAAGAACGCTTGCTAGTATCATCCGTTCATAATCCATATGCATCAGTACTTCTGTAGCACAATACATAACGCTCGCATCCCACGCAGATGTGTTCACGACCAACTCATGATACTGACATATTTGTACTGACGGTCACCAATACCCCACTGACTCAATCACCAAGATTAACCAATGTTACCCACCATCATAACCCAAACCATATCTTGTTAATGCGTCGAAATGTTACTAACGTTACGAACCTTATTACGTTTCTCACCATATTCTCAATCTCATTATCGCATCCTATTACCTCTGTAATCCCTAATATCGCATAATAGAAACATAAAACATCAATGAACAGTTCAGCATTTTGAATTATAAACTAAAGGAAACAACCAAGTTCTGTTATGTTCGATCGATTTAAGTCCTCTCAATCGCTCGAAGAAAGTGAGGGTCGGTCGATCGAAGTGTTCTCAATCGATTGAAGTCAAGACAGTCGATTGAAGTCCTCTCAATCTCTTGACACTTAGGGATGTTCGATCGATTGAACTCAATTCGATCGCTCGAACTTCGTCTTCTCCAGATTCTAGCAGTGAATGTCCAGAATCTGTTAGGCCATGTTTGTATCCTTTTTAAACGTATAGAACTTGTAAAACATTATAACTGAGCTACTGAGTGAGTTTAGAACTCACTAAAAGATCTTAAGGGTACGTTTGACTTGGATTCCAACCTCGATCTTTAATGGGGTCTCCTCTCTCTCTTCTCTGCCTCAGTCTCTTCTGTCTCTCTCTATCTCCTTCCTTTCTCCTCTTCTTCTTCTCCTTCTGCTTATCTCTCTCTATCTCTGACTATGTATATATATATATGTGTGTGTGTATATATATGGATGTGAATATATGTATAAACACAAGCACACACACTCTCTCAACTCTCTTGGTTCAGCAACCACACACATCTTACGAACATAATGTATATATAGGAGGAGATGGGGTACATGTGGCTGTCTTTGCGGGAAACCTGAAATTCAAATTATTACAAGTTTGATCGATCGAAGGTAGTTCGATCGCTCGAACTCAGATCGGTTAGGTTTGATCGATTGAAACTAGTTTGATCATTTGAAGTGGGGACCACGTCATAAATTCATGTCAGTAAGGTTTTGATCGATTGAACAATGTTTGATCTCTTGAACTTTGAAATGCTTCGATCGCTCGAACGAACTTCGATCGATCGAGGGTGAAATTACAAGTAAGGTTAAGGAAGGTATATGGAATCTCTCTACATAAATATTTAATGAAAATATAGGGTATTACATTCGCAGTCAGCAAGGAAGAGGTATGCCCGGGCATCCCAGGTGGATGTCGCGCATGTCCAGCCAGTCAACTGCCCTCCGACCAATACCTTCACCTTCTCATCTATTGATATTCAAGATCTGCACTACCTCCACGACAATCCACTGGAGGTAACGCTCTCTATAGCCAATTACATGGTCAAAAGGGTACTTATAGACATAGGAAGCTCCTCTAACATACTCTTTGCCTCGGCGTTTGATCAGTTCAGAATATCAAGAGACCGGCGCCGACCAGTGGACACTCCGCTGGTAGGATTCAACGGGTCCAACATATAACCACTTAGGACAATCGGGCTACCGGTTTTAATAGGGACTTACCCACAACAAGTCTCCACGCTCGCAACCTTTGTAATGGTGGAAGCCCCCTTTGCTTACAATGTCATCCTCAGGAGGCCAATACTTAACAAGGCCAGAGCGGTTGTGTCGACTTACAGCCTGGTCATCAAGTTCCCGACTCCGCAAGGATCGGGGAGTCTGAGATGAGATCAAGCCATCGCTCAGAGCTGTTATGTCAGTTCCTTACACAGAGATGTGATTTCTAAAACACTAACTGTCGTAGAGATGGACCCAAGGGACAACAGGGATGGAGTCAACCCAATCGAAGAACTCGGCCAAGTGGTATTGGATCCCTAGTTCCCCGACCGGTCCGTCAGTATTGGTACTCTCCTGAACCAAACCTCTGAGAGAAACTAGTATAGTTTTTGAGACAGAATCAGGATGTCTTTGCATAGAGCCACAAAGATATACCTGGAATTGATCCCACGGTCGTGTCCCACCAACTTAATGTTGATCCAAGCTTTCGCCCAGTAAAGCAAAAGAGGAGGGGAATGGCCCTTGAGACAAGAAGCGGTATGCTAGGAGGTTGGAAAACTATTCAAAATGAAGTTATTCCATCAAGTGCAGTATCTCGAATGGCTGGCTAATGTTCTCTTAGTTAAGAAGAGTAACAGAAAGTGGAGACTATGCGTAGATTTTACCGATAGCCTGCCCCAAAGATTGCTACCCAGAATAGATGTCTTGGTTGTGTCTCGTACTCGGGATACAACCAGATCTGCATGTACCCTGGTGATGAAGAAAAGACCTCATTCATTACCGACCGGGGAGCATACTGCTACAAAGTGATGCCCTTTCGACTCAAGAATGTAGGAGCGACCTACCAACACTTGGTCAATCATATATTCAGGGACTTGATGGAAAGGCCATGGAAGTATACATAGATGACCTCCTTGTCAAGAGCTGAGATGAGCTCGACCATCTCGAGCACTTGGCCGGGGCATTCAGCATCCTTAAAAGGTTCCAGTTGAAGTTAAATCCAGCAAAGTGCACGTTTGGGGTCTCATCCAGGACATTCGTGGGTCACTTAGTCAGCAGATGGGGAATCAAAGCCAACCCATAAAAAATTCAGGTCATTGTCAATATGTGGTCACCAGATCAACCAAGAAAGTTCAGAGTCTAAAAGGACGGGTGGCAACATTAAATAGATTTGTATCCTGGCCAACCGATCAGTGTTTACCATTTTTTAAAATTCTACGCAAGGCCTTTGAGTGGTCAGAATAGTGTGAGAAGGCGTTTCAAGAACTCAAGAAGTACATAGCCTTACCCCCTTTACTCTCAACGCCTGTTCTAAAGGAAGAACTATTTTTGTACTTGGCAGTATCACCCTCAGCGGTGAGCTCGGCACTGGTTAGGGAAGAACATGGGATCCAACACCTAGTATATTATACCAGCTGGGCACTCCGAGGAGAAGAAAGCAGATATTCACACATAGAAAAGCTGGCCTTTTCCCTTGTCACTTCAGCCCGGTGACTTCGCTCGTATTTCCAGGCTCACTCCATAGTTATCCTCATGAATCAGCCCCTGCAGAGGATCCTGTGTTAGCCTGAGATGTCCGGGAGACTCATGAAGTGAGCACTAGAATTGGAAGAGTTTGAAGTTCTCTAATGACCTCGAACAGCGATCAAAGGACAGGCCATAGCAGATTTTCTTGTGGAATTCACCTATCCAAAAGATTCGATCAAGGAGAATGCCCCGTCCGATCTGCAGCCCGAGGTCCCGACATGGGTACTCTATGTGGATAGGTCCTATAATAAATAGGGCAGTAGGGCAGGAGTCATCATGATCACGCCCGAGGGGATTCAACTCGAGCACGTGCTCAAGTTTGGATTCAAAGCATCCAACAACGGGGCAGAGTACAAAGCCCTGTTGGTCGGACTACAACTGGCTACTTCAACGGACGCCCAACATATTAAGGTACACAGTGACTCTCAGTTGGTGGTAAATCAAGTCTTGCAATAATACAAGGCTAGGGAGGACAGTATGGTGGCCTACCTAGCCCAGGTTAGGAAGATTACCAGTAAGCTTAAAGGTTTGTCTATCACTCAGATACTAAGGGAAGAGAATGCACAAGCCAAGCAGTTAGCTCGCCTAGCATCATCGTCAAAATTGGATCTATAGGGAATAAGGGTGGAATACCTGTCCAAGTCCAGTATGTCCATCCCAAAAGGCATAGAGGCGGACCTGATCGATGCAGGCCCCAGCTGGATGGACCCAATTTTAACGTTCCTCATGAGCAGAAACCTCCCGCTCGAGAAGTCTGAAGCTCGACGAGTTAGATATCGAGCAGGAAGGTATCACCTAGCTAATGGAGTACTCTACAAAAGGGGATTCACTGTTCCCTACCTTCGATGTGTTCACTCGACTCAAGTTGAAAGTATTCTGCAGGAATTCTCGAAAGAATGTATAGAAGCCACGTCGGAGGTCGGGCTTGTCCAGGAGGGCCCTACTGGCCCACTATGGCTCAGGACTCAAAAAACTATATGAGATGGTATGATAAATGCTAGAGGTATGCAAGCATGATCAACCGCCAAATAGAAGAATAGATCCCAATCCTCAGCCCGTAGCCGTTCACTTAATGGGGAATCGATATAGTCAGACCACTCCCCATGGCCAAAGGTCAAGTCAAGTTTGCCATCATAGCGGTCGACTACTTCACCAAGTGGGCAGAAGCCCAGCCATTGACCATAATCACCAAGAAGAAAATGAAAAGTTTCATGGAGAAGAAGATACTTAGCAGGTTCGGCATTTCCCGAGTTCTGGTCAGTGATAATGGTAGACAGTTCGACACACCGGTGTTTAGACAATTATGCTCGAGCTACGGGATCTCAAACCATTATTCTTCTCCTGAGCATCCCCAAGCTAATGGATAAGAAGAGGTAACCAAGCAAACAATTTTACATTCCATAAAAACAAAGCTTGAAAAAGCCAAATGACTCTAGGCAGAAGAACTTTCGAGACTTCTATGGGCTTATCGGACCACACCCTGAGAGGCTACTGGAGAAACCTCGTTCTTGCTTACCTATGGCTACGAGGCGGTAGTCCCGACTGAGCTCCAACTACCAACCCACCGAGTGGCAAACTACTATAGCAGTCGGGATAATGAAAGTCCTCTTAGAGGGAAACTCGACCTTATAGAGGAAAGAAGGGATTCAATGTACCTCAGAATGGCAGCCTACAAGCAGAGGGTCTCCCAATACTTCAACAAAAAGGTAAAGCACCGCAACTTCCAAGTGGGAGACCTGGTCCTCAAAGCAGTCAACCTGTCTACCAAGAACCCTAGCCACGGGAAGCTGGGGCCAAATTGGGAAGGGCCCTATAGTGTTACCCGGGTCAACCGACTGGGAACTTATTTGGTTACAAACACTAGAAGGACAAGATCTGTCACACCCTTGGAACATGGAGCATCTACGGAAATGCTTTCAATAAAATTAGAATCAATATTGGTTAGGGAGGTAATGTTTTCTTTAATAAATTGTAGCTCTTCCTGATCACCCACAGCAGTTGTTAAATGAACTGAAGATTTTTCTGGCAAATAGTGTTCCTTACCAATGTTTTCTAACAATAAAGGCCTTGGGATCATACCCGAGGCATCAAAAAGACCTCGGGAACACACCTGAGGCACCAAAGAGACCTCGAGATCACACCCGAGGCACTAATTCCACTTAGAATCTACGACCTACAATGGGGGCCAACCCCCTAGGTGACCCATAACAAGCAATGAATATTGTATATTCATGTGCTAATATAATAGATATAGTGCTTATTTAATCCCCAAATCCCTAGTTTTACATGCATTTTGGAATTAATATGATTTAATGATGATGTCACTTAAATGTGTGTAATTGTGAGCTTTTACATATTTTATATGCTTAGGTAAATAAGAAGTTGAAATAATGCAATAAAAGAAAGGAAAGAAGTAGCAAACACACGGGATTATCTCCCATGTTCATTTGTGCTTATTGAAATTTACGTTGCCAACTTTGCAAGCTACCAATCTTAGGCAAAGGAAACAATAAGACAAAGAAAGGAAAAAATTAACCATGAAGAAGAACAAGGTATTTAATGCCTTGAAAATGACATTCATCCATATACATCTTTTTGTAGGAATTTGGGAATCTTTCTTTTCTCTCTCTCTCTCTCTCTCTGCAGATTGATTCAAAATGGTGTCAGAAGAAAAAAATGGGCGATGATTGAAAAAATGAGCAAACCCTCACTTTTATTCATGTTCAATGACGAATTGGATGACGAATCTTCTCATCCTTCACTTAGCAAGACAGACAATCTTCATCTATAAATAGACAGCCACAGAAAGAGAAGAAGACACACAGAGCCACACAGCTAGAGAGAAAACCATAGGAAGAATTCTATATCCAAAGTTACCATGTAGAAATTTAAGCCTTTCTTTGTTTAATTATGTTCTAAAAGTTGTAAAGATTTTATTTATTGTAATTTTGATGATTTCAAGTTCAAAAATCTCTGTAATTATTTTCATCTACTCTATGAAAAATTAGTTTTCAGATTTTAGTATTATTAATATTTTTTGTATAGTTGGAAGTTGTAGATGTTCCCTAAAATAGTTTGAAGCCCCAAATTTCTAGTTTTTGTAACAAAATTCCATTCACTATACGACACAATTTTCAATTAAATTCTAGATTTCTTTGCTACGTAGTTGTTATAATCGCATATTAAAGGTCCAAGCTTACCCTATACATATTCCATTCCCAAATTAGATTAGGATTTGGTTTGACCTTGCTTGTGTTCTCGGAGTTCATCCACTATAACCCAGCAAGAATTCAAAGTCAAAGGTTTAGTATCTTATTTTTTGTTCAGTATTTTAATTTATTTATGTTTTATTAGCTTAATTGTACTAAACTTTGTTATTTTGCAGACTCCAAGAATTCAATCTCAACTATTGTTAAGTGAAGAAAAAGTATGTTAATATTGGTTTTCACTCTTACCTTGATGTTATGACTTTAATCTTAATTGGACAGTGATTGTATACACCTATTTAATTTATCTTTAAAACTTATTTAGAAGACAGTTTCAATTCCAAAAATGGTAGGCTAAAACTTTAATTGAAAATATGTAATAAAAGCTAAGAAATTACAACTTTTATGCACTGATCTTAAAAGGACAGATTTATCTTGATGAGTTGTTTTTCCATTTTTGGCCAAAATATCTATAGTTTGTGACTATTTAACATATTCATAGACTATACTACATTGGACTTCAAAGGATTATGTATTTGAAATAATAATTTAATTATGTGACTTGTCAAACTATGCATTTTGTCACAAAAAAACACCTAGCATACAAAATAATTTATTTAATAAAGTTTATATTTCAAGAATGTGTATATATATATATATATATTTCTATCCATTAATGCACAAGCTTTCAAGTATGTGTATATATATACATATATTTCTATCCATTAATGCACATGCAATCGTGTAGTGGCAGAGTGGGCTTAAGTTCGAACCTGGCTACTACCTGATTGCCTCTTTATTTTTGTAAAACTAAACGACGTCGTTTCATAAAAACCTGACACATTTGATATGACTTCAACTGGTATAAGTTTATTTTCAAATAAAGAATTACTCTATTTAAAAATGTCAAACCCTTTGAAAAGCACAAAAGTTGTGTGAATAGTATTGATTTTGCATATTCCCAATCCATTTAAATCATTTCTCCCAAGTTAATTAATATTTCCTATTTTTATATAACTTAGATTAAATATTTATATTATTTTCATCTTTCGCTATAATAAAATCCAAAAGTTCATTCATGTGAATCTAGCTTTTATTTATTTTTTATTCATTTTTCTTCTTTTTCTTACTAGCATCTTAGTTAGTTTATTTTGTACTGTTAAAATATTTACTGTAAACTACTAAAAAAATAGCTTTTAATTAGTTTTACTCCAAAAATATAAGAACGGGTAGTTTAGGAAAAGCCCCAAAAATCTATCATCTTTTATTTCCTTTTTAGGGACAAAATAGTTACTTCCTATTTTTAAAAAATCTTTTTACCGTTCCCTGTGGGTTCGACCTGGTCTTAACAGAACTTTATTACTTGTACGATCACCTACACTTGGGTGTTGATAAGAAAACGCGCTAGTAGCACATCGTCAAACCACGATAGAGCAGTCAAAAGACCATGGAACCATATGTTCTAGGTGGGCTACCTACAGTAATTACTCCCACAACGCCTGCCTTACCTAAAGCTTGGGGGGCAAGAGGGGAATAGTGAACTATAGGAAACCACACTGAGCATTCACAGGCCTTGGTTAGACATCCGAGGTGTCCATAGTGTTCAGAGTTAATGTCTAGTTGTTATAAGGCTGAGGATTACCCAAGCATAAACTTCTGCGCTAATCCTGAGCACTTATTAATGCCCCGATTGGGATCTACAAACCTGAAAAATTCCAAGTACAACAGCTCAAAAAATTCCAAGTACAAGGTTTTACGGTTCCACAGAAAACCGAGTGCTCCCTACCGATCACAATTCTAAAACATTTTGCTAAGGCAGGGTCATAATAAGGCTAGTAACTCGTCGAACATGGGCAATCGCAAACAAACATAGGCAATAAGAGTACAAACATGAACAACAATTGGCACAAAAAAAGTGACCTCGAAGGGCCTTTGTCATTTAGTTCAGAAAAAGTACAATGCCTGGGGGCAATTATAGTAGCCACCCAACAAAAATAAAATAAAATAAAGAGAGAGCTGGGAGAAGGCTTAGTCTTGGACATCGTACACAATGACCACCTCATTCTTGGTCTCCTCGACATCTCCTGCACGAGCCGACCCCCCAGCGGGAGCCTCCTCCTCAGCGGGAACCTCACCAGTAGCAGGAGCCTCCACGTCCCAGTAGTCAGAATCCACTCCCGAGTAAGCTGTGAGGTCCCACTCCGGATGGTTCAAAGCCACTATCCTCTTCAGGTCTGAGTAGCCCTGAAAGAAATCGTTGTTGAAGTTGCCCTCTAGGGCCTCTCCGTCCCCTCCCGAGCGATTTCGGTCTCGACTATGGCCTTCTTCTCGGCCTCTGTAGCCGCCAAACTCTCTCGGGCGGTATTCAGCTCTGCCAGGGCCGTCTCTAGCTCTGCCTGAACTGCACCTAGGCTTAGGGCCATCCCCTTCACCTTGTCCTTCTCCACAGCCAAGGCATTTTCCTTAGCTCCAGCGCCGCCCTCTCATTCGAACGGGCGGCCTCAGCGGTGTCCACCCTCTCACCTAAACTGGGCAGGTAGGATTCAGCCTCGGCCGCTATGCAACCAACCTACAAAAAGGAAAATAGAAACTAGTTAGTCGTCTTCATGCCTGAGTCGCTGACCGCTGGGGGCAAGCTCACCAACTGCTCTCTTTCTCTTCTCACTCGCCCATGCGACCGCGATGGCCTCTTTCGCCCTCAGTGCTTCAGGGTCTCTCCTGGGGGCCATATCTGCCGAATCAGGAGTGGAAACGAGTCAGAAGGATGTGGACAGAAGAAGGAAAGGCAGCAAAAAGACGAAAAATCCAAAAATCAGGAACTTACCAGGAATGATTAGAGGAAAGACTGGTGATTCAAAGGCTTCGGAGGGCGTGTAAGTAATCTCTTGGGTTCCTGTCCTGGACAGCACATTAACGATGTTTATGGGATCTTGGGTTAGCACATTTATCAAATCCTGGCATTCGTTCGAGATGATTGGTGGATTAGAAGACCCCACAACAAAATAAAGAGGGGTCAGTTAGCATTACGGCAGCAAAAGGTAATAATGAAATGCAGGCTAGAGACACAGCTTACTCCTTAATTTGCTTGCCCAGGTGGTTCTTAGGGGAATTCCTAGGGCCTCCTCATTGAGCCCGAGGGTGGACACTTGGAAGAATTTCTTCTTCCACCCTTTATTGTTGCTTGGGACATTCTCTAATATCTTTCTCCCTTACCGAGCACTCAGTGAAAAGAAGCCGACCTCCCTATGCAATAGGGCCGGTTGGTAGGTCCACAAAAATTCTTGGAGGGTTAATTAATACCCAAAAACTTGGGACCAGAGGTAAATGGTCCCCATCATAAATCTCTAACCGTTCGGGGCAAGCTGCTCGGGAGCAATACCGGGGTAGATCAGTAAGTCCAGGCAAGCGGGTGTAGAGAAAGACGAAGACCCGCAAGGAGCAGGTCCTCGTAAAGGACCAACGAACGTGTGCCTCGCCGTTCAGCACTACATGGGAGAAGCCATCGAAACAACTGAACTTTTGCCTGATTCTATCTAAATCTGACACAATCAGACTACTGGAGGTCCTCATACAAGAAAAGACAACACGGGGTTACCTGAGGATGATGCCTCATTACCCATCTTTCTCGACTCAGAAACCTCAAGGTATTCCTAACTCGCTCCCTCATCGGACACCCGAACGGGGATTCTACCCTCGCTGTGGTGGTTTGATGGGATTATTGAAGGAGGATCCAAGCTAGCGCTTGAGGTCCCAGACCTCGACTGCGCATCCTCCGATCGAGAAGACGAATTAAAACTGGAATGACACTTTCCTAAAGTGCCTGCTATAGGACGAGGAAGCAACTGACGACATGAGTAAGGGTTAGAGACCCCTAGCCTAAGGTAAGGAGGTGGAAGACCCCTATACGATAGGGTGTATATGGTCCTAATTGTCAAATAACACTCAGACAGGGCTGGTCTTGGACACACCAATTGATCAGACTGCTCTATCATAGGAAGACGACCTCCCGTCCTAAGGAAAAAATAAAGCCTAAGGAAAAAGAAATCCCACTCTCTCACAAAGCCTAAAGGATTCCTATTCTCCAACCTTGCTCGGGAAAAAACAAAAGAAGAAGAGAAGGAAAAATGCAATGAATGACAAGGCTGGAGAAAAGAAAACTTACAAGAAAGGAATGCAGGGTAATTTCTTCCTATGGACTACGTAAGGAATGAAAATTCTTCCTGTGGACTACCTAAAGGATTCCTATTCTCCAACCTTTTTCTCTGGAATCGCTCGGTAATTTCTTCCTATGGACTACGTAAGGAATGAAAATTCTCAAGTGTCCCTTATGTAGATTGCACGAATGGTTCAGATGATCTCAGATCCAATAGCCCAGTAAATTTCCCACCTAACTCGATAGTTGGCACCTCGGGTAGTCCATGCAGTGCCTTAAAAGGCGTGCACATTAATTATACGATGTGATGGTTTGGTTAGGTTGTGACTGACCGATTATACCTACACAGGTCTAGTTGGATCTTGACCAGACCAACCCATTCTTGGCATGTGACAGGTCGGATCTCGAGCTCCCAAGTCATCAGACCGGGTTCATAACCCGAGTTGTCAGGATGACTGTGTCACAGCTTGGTCCCACAATAGCGGAACCGGAGCCCGTGGCACGCCACCGAGGCTAAACCAATTCATTAACGTTCCCAAAATTAGGTTTGAAGAAAACACGCAGCGGAAAAACAAAACACATTTTAAAACCAGAGGTTCAGTCGACTGGGTCGGGACCTCAGTCGACTGAAGCAAGCAGAAACAAAATGAACACATTAACCTTCAGAGGTCCAGTCGACTGAGGCAGGCCCAGTCGACTGCTTTTGCCATAAGAAGAAGCAGTAGCTAAACTGTACTGCCCCGTCGACTGCCCCGTCGACTGCTTTTATCATATAAAGAAGCAGTAGCTAAACTGCTCTGCCCCGTCGACTGCCCCGTCGACTGCTCCCCTGACAGCAGCCCATTCTGCAGAATTTCAAGTTTTAAAAGCTTCCTAACTTTCACCAATGATCAACCACTCAATCCAAACTCAATCTAAAGTAATTCTAGCTGTATTAAATCATTTCTAAAGCAGGATTACAACATGTCACTAACTATTACAATGGTTTAAAATCCATTCTATCACACGAAGTTAAACATAAGTTAAAACGATAAAAATTCTTATTACAACATCCTATTGTCCCAAAACTACAAGGTTAACATTCAAGTTGCCTCCCAAGCGAACTCCCAACCCTCGTGCTCACTTCTGCGATTCCTCGCCAGCATTTACACCTGCATTGGTTATTTGAATAACCACACATATTTCGATTTGTTTAAGCTAATGCTTAGTGAATAAAACAACATATGCACATGAATGATAAACATGTCCGCATTCACATCTCTACATTTCATACTAGTCGTCGGAGACTCACGTGCCCGTCCATACTCCCAATCCGTGACTCCTCGCCAATAAGTCCACACGAAAGGGTAAGACCCACGATTCTTCTCTTCAATCGTGCGACCTTAATGCCTATATCGGCTCCACAAAATGGCACGGTGACCACGTGCTCCTTCTGACCCACATAAGCAACTTAACATGCTAAAATACATATCACCATACTCGCGGTAATTAAAACATATCATCGTGCTATTGAGCCTACTTATCAATATAAATGCCCAATATGAACTACACAATATATCTCTAAGAATTAATACATGTTATTCACACAAAACATGAATACATGTCAAGAAATCATTGACAAGCGGGTGTATTTGTAGAATATAACCGCACTAAAAGAGAAAAATGCACTAGGAAAGTCTACAATTCCCCTGTTTATCTGCAGTTTAAATTACAATACCAGTTTCTACACAAATTGATTAAACTATGATAAGTGGTATTATTTTTAGTGATTATTTGTGCAGATCACTGCTGCTGTGTACAAGATTGAAGAATGTTGATAAAAGGAAGTGTTTGAGCCTGATGAAGAAAACTCAAAGCTGAAATAGAAGTTTCGAGCGATCGGGAATGTTTCGAGCGATCGACATTTTGATCGATCGAATTGAGTTCAAGCGATCGAAATTATTGGAAGTTCAATCGATCGAGGGTTTTCAATCGATCGAACATGCTTTTTATCAGATTTTGCGCGCACGCAGCAGAAACGGGTTTTAACCCTAGCATTAGGTCGAAGCTATATATATTCATTTCGTTTACGTCCCAAGGGGACGCCCCACTTGTTTTCATCAGTTTTCATAGGGAAGAGAGAGTTTTTCTTGTGGTTTCTTTTGTAGGTTTTTCAAGATTCAACGTTGTTAGAGTGGATTGGTTGTAGTAATACAAGTTTTTCTCGTCCCAGGTTCTTTATTATTGTTCTATTTATATGCTGCATTGAGTTAATCACAGTTTAGTTCTTCAAGCTTTGAATATTGCATGTTAGATAGGTAAAAACCATTATTTTCATAGTTTTAATGGAAAACTTGCAACCAAACGTTACCTTAATGACTTTTTACGTTAAAAATAAATCTGATACTTCTCAGACCATGTCTGAGTAGTTCGGGGTTGGGAAATTGCGATGAAATCGTGATTTTAGACCTCTGCCATGCACTAGTTTTAATCCTGTGTTCGATCGATCGAATGTCGTTCGATCGATCGGACCAGAGACATAGTCGAGCGATCGAACGTCGTTCGATCGATCGAGAGATGAAGTGTTTCGATCGATCGAATGCGCGTCGATCGATCGAGATCCCTGATTCTTGAGGACATCTAATACAGTATTCCAAGACTTTCTGCTTTACTGATTCGTTATCAAACTGTCCCCATATGCTCAGTTTGTCAAAACAGTCTTTAAACGTTAAGCCTTAAGGCATTTTCTTTCAATATATTTTGCAAACCACCCTCAATGCTAATACCATTGTAGGTGAGAGTCTTAACTATTGAATTAAACCACCTTTGTGTATTTCAAACTTAATTGTGATGATATAGTCCCGGTCATGAAAGGACTATTGATTCTATATCCTTAGAGAAGTACGGAATACTATAGAAGTTGCCCTCCGTTGAGCTTAATTGCATTTGCATGGTAGATGGTTGAGTCACGGTGGATTCGCGTGATCCCAACACTTTCTTTTATTAAGAAAAACCGTTTTCAAATCTTGTTTTAGTTAAATAGTTAATCATTAGTTTATTTACCTTAGCTGCTTTTAAGTTAGTAGTTGTTAATTGTAGAACTTTGTGTTCTACACTTCTCTTTGAATATTGAATTTCCTTTTCTTTTAGAGTCTAATCTAAGTTAGTTGATTTCTATCCTTCCCTGTGGGATCGACCTGGTCTTACCAGTTACTACTTGCACGTCCACCTACACTTGGGTGTTGCACAAGAGCGCACAAGATTTCTCACGTGTCAAGTTTTTGGCGCCGTTGCCGGGGAAGGCGACGATCAATTCCTTAGATTACCTCAGTCTCTCTTCATCTCTTTCTGTTTTTATTTTCTCTTCTTTTCAGTTATTTTGGGTAAGCACTCACCCTAGGGACTCTCCTAGTTCATGTCCAATAATTCTATTGAAGGAATTTTTGGAAATCCTTTCTACCGCTCTGACTCTGATAGTTCCATCAACCCGATAGCCACTCCAACTGAATCAATGGATGATCATCAGAGTGAAAATGGTGACAATGTTGTGGTACCAATTGATGAGGCGCTACAACCTCTTTGCGATCTCATGCAACCAGAACATGCACCTACGCCCTCTTGCATTCAAATCCCACCGCATAATAGCGAATTTCAGTTTCGCAATGGGATGATTCAACTGCTTCCCACTTTTCATGGGATGGAAAGTGAGAAGGCGTATTTACATGTCACTGATTTCGAGGATGTTTGCAAAACATTCTCGCAAAATTGTCCAAGGGAGGTGACGCATCTAATGTTATTCCCCTTCACTTTGAAAGATAAAGTGAAGGTGTGGCTCCACTCCCTCAAACCTAATTCAATTTTCACCTGGCATGCGATGAGCACCGCATTTCTAAAGAAATTCTATCCTACTCGCATGACCACATACCTTCAGCGTCAAATCAATTCCTATAAACAAAAGAGCAATGAAACCTTCACACAAGCGTGGGAGCGTTTCAAAGATTTGCTTCTCTCGTGCCCACACCATGGGTTTGAGAAATGGCGAACTATCATCTTCTTTTATCAAGGATTGAATGGTGAAACAAAGAAGTTGGTGGAAACGATGAGCTCTGGACCATTTCTGCGTAAAAACACCGAAGAGGCTGAAGCCCATTTCGAATGGTTAGCTAAATACGCTCATGAATGGTCAAATTCTGACAATGTCTCACGCTCACAGATATCCTGTGTAGAGGAGAAAAGCCTATACCAGCTAACCAGTGGAGATCACCTCATGACTAAGTATGAAGAGCTAGCAAAGAAGGTAGAGGAGTTAAGCATGAAAGGAGAGAGCTCTAGGCAAGTCATGCCTGAGGAACCATGTGGCACATGCAACATGTTGAGACATACAACTCAATATTGTCCTAATGTGCCATATTTTCAAGAGCAAGCCCCTATAGAGATGAATGCCATGCAAGGTTTTCGAGGGGCGGGGAATTCCAACAATAACTTTCAAAGTAACAATAGATGGAATCACCCCGGTTTTGATTGGAGAAATAATGCTGGGACCCAAAATCAATATCAACAGCAGCCCTACAACAACAATCAATATCAAGGGCAAAACAATAGGCCGTTCCAGCAATACAATCAAAACAGAACCAATAACTACAACCAAGCTCAACCCTCCAATGCACCACAAACCAATACCTATGTGCCACCGCACAAGAAGGTACAAGAAGAAGAGCCACTTGCTAATGCCAATCTAACGCAGCAACTCATACAAATGATGAGTAGAATGTCTGCCACGTTATAGAGGATAGATGCACGGCAAGAGGGCTCAGGAGGAACATTCCCTGCCCAACCACTTCCGAACCCCAAGGGACATAATAATGGTCCTAACAATCCAGAACATGCTAAAGCCATGACTACACTGAGAAGTGGAAAAATCATTGAGAAGAGCATGCCTCTATCTACATCCAAAGTGTACAAAGAGGAGGAAGTGGTGGGGAATGAGCTTGAGCAACCATCTACTCGAGAGGAGGAGCCGTCTACTAATGACGAACCACTAAAGGCAAACATTGAAGCTCCTAGAGTAGAGGAAGAAGTTGAGCGAAGGTCTGGAAAGGAGTCTGTTAAGGAGGAACCACCAAAATGCCCTTTTCCGGCACCTTATCCTCAACGGTTGAAGAAACCCAAGAATGAGACAAAGAATCAAGAGTTTCTGGAATTGTTTAAACAAGTTAAAATTAACCTTCCACTCCTAGATGCTATCAAGCAAGTGTCGACCTATGCTAAGTATCTCAAAGATCTATGCACGGTCAAGAGGAGACAAAGCGTGAAGAAACATGCTTATGTTGCATGCCAAGCCAGTGCGATCATTCAAAATGAGTTGCCTCCAAAACTCAAAGACCCCGGTACACCTACTATCTCATGTAGAATTGGGAATCAAAGGATAGATAACGCACTCCTCGATCTAGGAGCAAGCGTAAACCTGCTGCCTTATTCAGTCTATAAACAGCTAGGGTTGGGTGAACTCAAACCCACCCGAGTCGCTTTGCAATTGGCAGACAGATCTGTGAAGTACCCTAGAGGGGTGTTAGAGGACGTCCTTGTCCAAATAGACTCTTTTGTCTTTCCGATTGATTTCGTGATATTGGACACAGAACCTGTGTCTAATCCTGGTGCACATATCCCGGTTATCTTTGGACGTCCATTCCTCAACACCATTGATGCCACAATCAAGATTAGAAGTGGTATCATGACTATCGTATTCGGGAACATGACATTGAATGTCAAAATTTTTTCTAATCCCCGACCTGAAGAATACGATGATGAGGAAGAAATTCATTACATAGACACAGTCATTGAAGATGAAGTTGACTTGGTCGACTACAAAGATCCTTTGGAAGTTGTGATGACTCAATTCGGCGATATCTATCAGCCTGTGGAGTCAACTCCATTGGATGCTGACCTGAATCAGACGTGTCTTATGATGGATACGATAGAGGAGGATAGAGAAGAATGCATGTGGGTAATGCCATATGAACAATTGCCTCCTAAAACTAAGTTGGCAATGCCTTCTAGTTTCCAGTTTCCAGAGTTAGAGTTAAAGGAGCTACCCAAAGAGCTAAAATACGCATTCCTAGGGACTGGAAAAACTTATCCTGTGATCATTTCATCTGCTTTAACTCATGAACAGGAAGGTAAGTTAGTGCAAATGCTGACCAAGCATAAGGATGCTATGGGATGGACGATTGCTGACCTCAAAGGCATAAGCCCATCCATATGCACGCATAAGATATATCTGGAGGAAGACGCTAGACCTTCAAGGCAAATGCAAAGGCGTCTGAATCCCAACATACAAGAAGTAGTTAAAAAGGAAGTGCTTAAACTACTTGATGTTGGGATGAATTATCCGATATCTGACAGTCCTTGGGTTAGTCCTACCCAAGTAGTTCCAAAGAAAGCAGGCATAACGGTCATCCCGAACAAAGATGGTGAATTAGTACCAACACGTGTCCCCACTGGATGGAGGATGTGTATTGACTATAGGAAGTTAAATATTGTGACCCGAAAGGACCATTTTCCTTTGCCATTCATGGATCAAATGCTAGAACGTGTGGCGGGTCACAAGTATTACTGCTTTTTGGATGGATACAGTGGATATAATCAAATTGAAATTGCTCCTGAAGATCAGGAGAAAACCACATTCACTTGTCCATTCGGTACATTTGCCTACCGACGAATGCCGTTTGGCTTATGTAATGCACCGGCTACCTTTCAGCGGTGCATGTTAAGCATATTCAGTGACATGGTCGAAAACATCCTTGAAGTCTTCATGGATGATTTTTCAGTGTTTGGCCATAGCTTTGAAGATTGCCTCAGCAATCTCGAGCAGGTTTTAATGAGGTGTGAGGACAAACACCTAGTTTTGAATTGGGAAAAGTGTCACTTTATGGTGACCAAGGGAATAGTCCTCGTCCATATAATATCCGATGAAGGAATCCAAGTGGATAAGGCTAAAATCGACATAATCTCAAATCTACCTGTCCCCCGTACAGTAAGAGACATCCGTTCGTTCTTGGGGCATGCATGATTTTATCGTCGGTTTATCCAGAACTTCAGTGCAATTTCTCGACCCCTTTGTCAACTTCTTATCAAGGATGCACCATTCGAGTGGTCAGAGAGTTGCCAAAAGTCCTTTGAGGATCTAAAAGAGCTCCTCACCTCCGCACCTATAATACAGGCACCCGACTGGAGTTTGCCTTTCGAATTAATGTGCGATGCTAGTGATTACGCCATTGGCGCAGTCCTAGGCCAGAGAAAGGACAATAAGCCATATGTGATATACTATGCCAGCCGAACTTTGAATGAAGCTCAAATGAATTATACAACCACTGAAAAGGAGTTGCTGGCTGTAGTATTCGCCCTGGACAAGTTTAGGTCTTATCTGATAGGGTCACCAATCGTCTGTTTTACAGATCATTCGGCCTTCAAGTATCTGCTGTCAAAGAAAGACGCTAAACAACGGCTTATTCGCTGGATACTCTTACTCCAAGAGTTTGATCCAACAATCAAAGACAAGAAAGGAGTAGAGAATGTGGTTGCGGATCATTTGTCCCGGTTGACTTTTGTTGACAATACTGAATCCCAATCCATTAAGGATGAGTTCCCAGACGAACAGCTACTGGCAGTAAGTAGTCTGCCTTGGTATGCTGATATTGTAAACTACCTTGTCACGGGTGAGACACCGACTCATTGGTCGAACCAAGACAGAAAACGGTTCCTCTCGTTCGCGCGTCATTTCTTCTTTGATGACCCATACCTTTTTAAGTACTGTGCTGATCAGGTTATCAGGCGCTGCGTCCCCAATGAGGATATAACCGTAATATTAGTATCATGCCATTCTGAGGCATGCGGTGGCCACTTCGCGTCACAAAAGACCGCACAAAAAGTTCTACAAAGCGGTTTTTACTGGCCCTCAGTCTTCAAAGATGCATATTCCTTTTGCAAGACATGCAAACGCTGTCAAAAGCTTGGAACTATTTCTAAAAGGAATTCTATGCCTTTAACCCCTATCATCACAATTGAGATATTTGATTGTTGGGGCATAGATTTTATGGGCCCATTTCCCTAGTCTAATAACTGTGAATACATACTCCTTGCTGTAGAGTATGTATCAAAATGGGTTGAAGCGATACCAACGAGACGCAATGACCATAAAACGGTCATGTCTTTTCTAAGAGAGCATATTTTGTCTCGTTTTGGAACTCCGAAAGCTTTAATAAGTGACCAAGGCAAGCACTTCTGCAACAGGCCTTTGGAGTCACTTCTCAAGAAATACGGAGTCCACCACAAAATCGCTCTTGCCTATCATCCACAGTCAAATGGGCAAGCAGAATTGGCTAACCGAGAAATCAAGCATATTCTCGAAAAGACGGTTAGCTCCAATCGAAAAGACTGGGCATACAAGCTGACCGACGCTTTATGGGCATACCGTACTGCTTATAAGACGAATCTTGGTATGTCCCCGTATAGATTGGTTTACGGGAAAGCTTGCCACCTTCCTGTTGAAATTGAACATAAAGCTTACTGGGCGACACGCTCATTGAACTTTGATATTCAAGAGGGAGGTCAGCTACGCAAGCTCCAACTTGCAGAGCTAGAGGAAATACGACGAGATGCGTACGACTCTGCAAAGTTGCATAAGGAAAGGTTGAAGGCTCGCCACGATCGTACGATTTTTCGTAAATCATTTGAGCCGGGGCAGAAAGTTTTGCTGTATGACTCTCGCCTCCACCTTTTCCCAAGAAAGCTCCGTTCCCGTTGGACAGGCCCGTTCATTGTAAAAACTGTTTTTCCACATGGGGCGGTTGAGCTAGTCAATCCAAAGAACGATGATTGTTTCAAGGTCAATGGCCAAAGATTGAAACCGTTCTTGGAGAACTTCCACACTGAAGTTGAGCACATTCAGCTGGATGAGCCCAGCTATTCTCCCACTTAAAAATCCAAAGTGGAGTTCCAAATTGTTGTTGTATTTCTTTTCTTTCCCTGCATTTTAGTTCCTCTCTTTTGTTTTTAAGTTTTTGTTCGTTCTTTTGTGTTTGTGATCTAGTTCTAATCCATTATACCTTAAACCACTCTGTTGCAGGTGCATAGATGCGAGGTGATGATGTTCATTCTATCGGTTCTTGGGCTGATTCAGAATATCGTTGTGGCACCTGGACTGAGGGTGAACTCACACCCTGCCCCTTGCTTCATCAAGACCCTGAAGCTCATTCTCTCATTGATGCTGCTCAAGGGTACATTCCATACCCACCGGCCCTCCTTGACATCAATCCATATGAAAATATGGGATTTCAGGATGACGATGATGTGGATGAGGAAGAAGACCTGTACATGGGGAGAATGGTGGATGATGCACTCATGGCACAATGGGAAAATGATGATATGTGGGAGCCATGGGAAGATCATGACCTCCAGGATGTCGTCCCAGACCGCCACAATGCCGTCTTTGTTTTCGTGGATGATTTCCTTGTTCCTGAGTTGGTCCCATACCACTATGTGTACCTGAGCTTCTTGCTATTTAGGCTCCAATGCCCCTTACCAGCTAGTGCATTTTGGGAACCTATGCCAATAGTGAGGTTAGAACTTGTCACATTTCTTTGTATTTTTGTTTCTGTTCATTGTTTTTCTTTTCGTGTTAATCCGTGTTTCTTGTGTTCCGTTATTTTAATATCGGTTTGTTGTCTTTTGTCCAGGATTGTCACTATGTTTCTAAATGGTATTTCGGTATTCCTTCCACATCAACTGGTTCATGGTTTTGGGCCCTACATAAGGCCCCCACACACTCCGCCGCGAGAGGACAGTCCATTGCGTAATTACACTCCATTATCCTTGTCTCCATCTGGATCACCTCTTGCATGGGATTTCAATTCTTTAGAGACGCCAGACTTGCTTGATGATGTCCTCGCTGCTTTTCGATTGTTCTGGGAAAGGGAATCATCGAGTTTGGACTCCACTTTTGAAAATTTGGCAGGTTATGAAGAGATTGTGGAAGAGGAAATCTTTATACTCGAAGATTAGTGCTGCATTTCAGTTGTTTCCGTTCATTTCATCTTTTGTTTATCAACTGGAGTGTAATCCTTGGCAGAATTTTATTGGTTTTAGTTTTATTTTTGGTTTTCTTTAGTTAAATAAGGTCTTAAACACCATTGGGGGTAATAATGTTGCAATTTGGATGCTATTATAAAGTTTTATTTCTATATAATTTGCACTTATCTATTATGAGGCGGTGTTTTTGGTTCACATGTCCTGGTTTTGAACTGTTTTTTTTTCTATTCTGTTGTCCAGAACATTGTTGGCTTATTGGGGGTGCTAAATTTCTTAATTCAGGGTTATAAAAGTTTTTTAGTGTTCGATCGATCGAACTCATCTCGATCGATCGATCTTATCATATAATCGAGCGCTTGAAGCGACCTCAATCGATTGAACCTTCGATCAATCGACATCTCTCGATCGATCGACACTGGTGTTAAAACGAGGCGTCGTTCTGAAGTTTTATAAAATTTCATTTTCCATCTCACCCCGCTCAACCGCTCGAGAACAGAGAAGCACCCCACAAGTTTTAGCCTCCCGTGTCGTTACCTCGTAATTCACGAAGCTCTGGACTCCTCTGATCGTAGAAGCACTGCAGGCAACCGTCCCCTTTCGCGTTTTTCGAGGTGAGGCCCCACGATTACCCCCTCGTAGTTTTTTGTCTTTTCATTTGTGAACGGGGTTCCCCCATTGATTGCTTAATTCGTGTTCTTAGTGTTTTGTGTGTGTGTGGGCTCTTTCGGTTCTCGAAAGTAGTCATCGCATCTTCGCTGTGCTCGATCGATCGAGACGGTTTCGATCGATCGAACCCAGCTATTTCTCAATCGATCGACAGAGTCTCGAGCGATCGAACTCTGTCCTTTTTCAATCGATCAAACGTTGTTCGATCGGTCGAACCCAAGCAGTTTCATTTTCTTTCTTCTCTTTCTTGTTGTGATTCTTATTTTGTATATCTTCTATTTTCAGGGCTCTACAATGAATCCTATCACGGGCTACCACAAATCTAAACCTCTGGATCTCACTATACCGGACCCCATACCCGATCATGGGTTTCGGAGTACCGAAGAGCGTGTGTGGTTTAGCCGCTCGTTTCAGACGCGCAAGGTGATGCTCGAGCGACCATTAGAGTCCGTATGGCTTGCCGCTCCATGGTTCCTAGCACGGATCCGAGCCATGCCATTGTGGTACGACATGCTAATCCAGACCAAGAAGATCAATATTCATTGGGTCCGTGAAGCATGCTCTTCTATGATCAAGGATCCCGCGGCCCCGTTTACATATCGATCATTCTTTCGCGGGCGCGAGATCATTTTCAGTCCTGCCAGAGTCTCTGCAGCTCTGGGTGTTCCTGAGGTCCCTGACTGTTTCTATCCCTCATTACCAGGAGCCCCAGAGATCCCGTCCACCACCATTATCCGTGAGCTTACAGGAGGTGTCGTTCAGTTCTGGAACAGTGTATCAAATATTGAGGATAAATTTCTGACAGAGAATTACCACCTCCTCCACCTGGCATTGGTGAATTGTATTCTGATGACGTCCTACCACGAGAAATTTGCGCCGTGGTATGCCCGTGCTCTGTACTCCATTGGGACAGGACAGCGTGTCTGTTTGTCTCGCTTATATATCGACTTCTTCGTTCAGCCCACGCGGTATATTGCCGCCAAGCGCCATCTGAAGGGCGCTTGGCCTATTCATAGGGTTATTGAGCGGGTCGGCCTAGCCCCATTGGCCACAGATTCTATTATTCAGGCCTCTAGTCTATTTGGTGAGACAGCGGTCCGTCGTTCTGATGCTCAGAAGAAGAGAAAAGCCAAGGGTAAGGCGCCAATGAGGGTGAAGAGGAGACGTGGAGGCACGGACACCGAGGGAGCCGCTTCTGGGACGCCCACTGAGGCTGAGGAGCATGATTTAGACGAGGAGGACGATCCCGTTCAGGAGGTAACACGTTTTGAGCTGAGACAGAGATCTCAGGCTCCAGCCCAGGGAGAGTCTTCATCCGCACCTCCTCCGACTATTCACGATTTACTTCTGGAGGAGAGGGAAGCCCGTATGAGACTCGAGGGCAAGGTGGATCATATATCCGCCATGCTGACCACCCTGTTGGTCCAGCTAGGGTTTGACCCGATCATACCCCCATCTTCCACTCCATCAGCACCTCCACCACCTACTACTGGCCCATCTTCCTCTGCACCTACTGATCCCTCTACTACTGATCTACCGGTTGATCCTTTGGCACCATCGACATCAGCCGCACCCGCTGCTTCGGAGACATCACTTCCACCTGCTCCTATCGTGGCTGGCACATCAGTCACTACTACAGTTGTCACGACGAGCGATCCGGCTACCGCTACTATCGGTGTCGAGGGTGGAGTTATGGATGCTCCAGATTTATTAGTAGAGATTTTGTCTGATGTTCCCGATGAGGGGTAGTCAGTTGGTGTATTTTTAGTAGATTTTTTTTTGGATGTTATGGGTTGGTGTGGGTTCTTGTTGTTGGTTATGTTTTTATTGGGTATATTTCTTTTGGACACGGATAGGGTACTATGGTTTGGTTATACTTTCTTATCACTGCTTTTGTAGTTTTCTTTGTTTTATCTTTACAGTGATTGGTTATGTTAATATTTATGGATCTTGTGTTTTATATTTCTGTTTATTTTGATCCTGTCTGCTTGGAGATTGTCTGCTTCTTTACAGATTATTATGTGCGCAGTTTTTACGTTGCTTTGTCAGGTGATATCACTCTATCTATCTATTTGAAAATCAACTTCTGAGGTCATCGCAATTTTCAGTTGGGGGTAGGATGTAGATAGGTCATCACCTGTGCATTTCTATACTTAGCAATCTGTATCACTCCATCTATTGCAGATCTCCATTATAATTCAAAAAAAAAAAAAAAAAATCCAAAATTGCAAATTTTCGAATAATTAACCAAATTTTGGGACTAAATTGGTAGAAAAATTCTCAATTTTCTTTCCTATTTTAGCTGTTATCGAGCAATGACATATTCATATTCATCTCATCCTATTATGACTTAAGTTCACGCGTTTTTCTAGTTTCACTAAGAGGAATGCATATGTTGACCAGTCTTGTATCCAACACCCATTTGCACGCGTTAATAGCTATGCTGAAAACTTACATAAGAGTTAATATGACTATTATGCTTTAAGGAATAAATAGTGGAAACTAACAACCCTTAGTGAGTTTTTGAACCCAATCTTCAATTCTGAGGGAATTGTCACATTAATTCGAATTGTTTTTCTTGAATATTCTGGAAATTCGTCGAATAGTCTCAAAAATTCTTCATTTAGGCTGTTTATTAGAGGAGAACGTTCAGGATTTACCAATTAAACTCAAATGAACACTGAAGTGCTAAAACTAAGAAGTTAAGAAAAATGATTTAAGCCATCGTTATTCAGTCCTTACCTTTTTCATATACCTGTATCAACATCCAAGAATCTCTTAACCCCATACCGATTAAATATTGTCAATATGAAAGCCCAAAACCTTCCGTCTGATACTTTAACCTCTATAAATTCAATTGCACATTTGATGTGATCAAAATTATTGAAGTATGTGACAAGAAGGGAGTAGTGTGGGAAGGAGGTTATAGAAAGATTTTTATAAGGAGATGTTGAATAATAAAAAAAAAAAAAAAGGAAGGAAGAGTAAAAAGAAATAAAAGTATATGAGAACAGAGGATGGTTGGAATAAAGAAGAAATAAACTAGTCACTATCACAAGCTAAGGATGTGCAATTCTCGCCTCTCTTATCTTCACTCCACTAAATAAAAGCCGAAAAGTCAAAGTCTTAATGATTTTTAACAACTTGGTTTGAACGTGAACGTGTACTTTGAGTATCCACGGTATTTCGCTCCTCTAGTAAGTAGTATTCCTTTCAGGAGACTATATCACTCTAAATGTTCGTCCTTTATTGAGTTCGGTGTGAAACACTAGTAGCCAGAACATCACTCTTATTAAAGTTTCACACCATGAGTGATCATTATTAAACCAGTTTCTGTGGGATGTTCATTTTTGAGTGCAAACCCATGTGAGAATTGAGTTGAAACTACAAATTTCAAGGGTATGATAGTCTAAACAACTCTAAAATAAAGTTGGATGCATAGTTGTTGACTTCACACACACACGGATACATGAATGTAATGCATATGTATATTTGTCTTGGTCACATGAGGAACATGTGGATTTCTTCATGGTCTGTATGAGGTTGATATGTTATGTGGAGCTAAATTGATAGTCGAATGGGAAAGAATGTTTAAAAGTTTTTTCTATATCTCTTTGAGTTTAAAAATTGAGAATTTTGTGGGTAGATTCACTGCAAACCCTCACGAGACAACACTCGTCCACTAGGGGAACCTAGGGGTTTAACGGCTTGTTGCATTTGCTAAATGCAACCGCGATTCCTGCGAAAGTGAGTTAGGTAGTGTCTCTTTCTAAATTAGATTAGTTTGCATTAGTTTATTTTTGTTTCTTCTAGTCGTTGTAGTAGGAGTTAGTTTGCTTTATTTTCGCTTTATTGCTAGGGACTAGCAACTCGCTAGTTGGGGGTTGTGACAAGCGGGTGTATTTGTAAAATATAACCGCGCTAAAAGAGAAAAATGCACTAAGAAAGTCTACAATTCCCCTGTTTATCTGCAGTTTAAATTACAATACCAGTTTCTACACAAATTGATTAAACTATGATAAGTGGTATTGTTTTTAGTGATTATTTGTGCAGATCACTGCTGCTGTGTACAAGATTGAAGAATGTTGATAAAAGGAAGTGTTTGAGCCTGATAAAGAAAACTCAAAGCTGAAATAGAAGTTTCGAGCGATCGGGAATGTTTCGAGCGATCGACATTTCGATCGATCGAATTGAGTTCAAGCGATCGAAATTATTGGAAGTTCAATCGATCGAGGATTTTCGATCGATCGAACATGCTTTTTATCAGATTTTGCGCGCACGCAGCAGAAACGGGTTTTAACCCTAGCATTAGGTCGAAGCTATATATATTCATTTCGTTTACGTCCCAAGGGGACGCCCCACTTGTTTTCATCAGTTTTCATAGGGAAGAGAGAGTTTTTCTTGTGGTTTCTTTTGTAGGTTTTTCAAGATTCAACGTTGTTAGAGTGGATTGGTTGTAGTAATACAAGTTTTTCTCGTCCCAGGTTCTTTATTATTGTTCTATTTATATGCTGCATTGAGTTAATCACAGTTTAGTTCTTCAAGCTTTGAATATTGCATGTTAGATAAGTAAAAACCATTATTTTCATAGTTTTAATGGAAAACTTGCAACCAAACGTTACCTTAATGACTTTTTACGTTAAAAATAAATCTGATACTTCTCAGACCATGTCTGAGTAGTTCGGGGTTGGGAAATCGCGATGAAATCGTGATTTTAGACCTCTGCCATGCACTAGTTTTAATCCTGTGTTCGATCGATCGAATGTCGTTCGATCGATCGGACCAGAGACATAGGCGAGCGATCGAACGTCGTTCGATCGATCGAGAGATGAAGTGTTTCGATCGATCGAATGCGCGTCGATCGATCGAGATCCCTGATTCTTGAGGACATCTAATACAGTATTCCAAGACTTTCTGCTTTACTGATTCGTTATCAAACTGTCCCCATATGCTCAGTTTGTCAAAACAGTCTTTAAACGTTAAGCCTTAAGGCATTTTCTTTCAATATATTTTGCAAACCACCCTCAATGCTAATACCATTGTAGGTGAGAGTCTTAACTATTGAATTAAACCACCTTTGTGTATTTCAAACTTAATTGTGATGATATAGTCCCGGTCATGAAAGGACTATTGATTCTATATCCTTAGAGAAGTACGGAATACTATAGAAGTTGCCCTCCGTTGAGCTTAATTGCATTTGCATGGTAGATGGTTGAGTCACGGTGGATTCGCGTGATCCCAACACTTTCTTTTATTAAGAAAAACCGTTTTCAAATCTTGTTTTAGTTAAATAGTTAATCATTAGTTTATTTACCTTAGCTGCTTTTAAGTTAGTAGTTGTTAATTGTAGAACTTTGTGTTCTACACTTCTCTTTGAATATTGAATTTCCTTTTCTTTTAGAGTCTAATCTAAGTTAGTTGATTTCTATCCTTCCCTGTGGGATCGACCTGGTCTTACCAGTTACTACTTGCACGTCCACCTACACTTGGGTGTTGCACAAGAGCGCACAAGATTTCTCACGTGTCAATCATTCCAAAAACATAGTTGAATTACTCACCTCCGAATAACGCTCCTATAATTCAATCTGAAGAAAACCCGTGCACAAAGAACGTGCAGAAGTCCGTCTAGTACAATTCCTATGGATCAAAATTCCATTTATCAACTTTTATGAAAAATTCTAGAAAACAACTTTTCAGAAAACTTGGCCAAACAAGCCCTAACATATATCAAAACGAAGCTCTTACCTCGAGGAGCTCGAATATGAAATATGGGAGAAAACAGACTGACAAAAGGTCGTCGTTTGGCGTCGCAAAGCTTGAAGCAACTAATTCTCTCTTTGGCCTCCTTTTGGAATTTAGGTTAGAAGTTGTGAAAATATCTCAACCACCTCTATCTATATATAGGCAAAACTCTTGGGAATTACGTTTACCTCCCCACGAGTTTTCAAAACTCCTAATCAGTCTCTGAAACTTTCTATACAGCTTATTCATTGCTTTACAAGTGAAAACTCAAAATTATAAAAGTTTTCGACTAAGTTCCGTTTGGTCGCTAAAACACGAATTTCTACATGACGTTTCCTAAGTTGCTAATTAGCCTACCAAATTAATAGCGTGTTCATTCGTCCTCACCAGGATACTAAATCTAACAACAGAAATAAATTCTAAGAAAATAATACAGATATTGAAATACACAGGTAAACATTTATTTCCATATAAACATTTAAAATGTTCCTCAGTGACCGTCTCATACTCGGAGAGACTTCACAACCACAAAGCACTCACTAACAAATTCTCAGAGGGTCCTCTAACACAGACACCCCAAAACGACTCGTGAGTCAAAACTCACTCAAACATGTGCCAACATGCACAACACATCACATTCTCATGCATGACAATGAAATGAAAATGCGATAACACAAATGCGGGTGTTATAGACTGATCCCACCCTGGGTAGTTCTCCCGTGCTATACTAATTTCCAAGCCTCATCCGATGCAGTACCAGTTTAGCCTTGGAAATGGGGGGCAACTGATATATACAAAAGTATTGGTCCGATAAAGAGCAAGATTCGGTGGCCATATTGAGTAACACCCGATCAGGGTGTACACTATCCCGATCGGACCAATAACCCAGCCTATAGGTTGGGAACACCGCTTGGGCCCGGTTCCTCGCAGGACAGCTCCGAGGCCAGCCTAGAGGCGCAATCCGGACTCATCCAGACAGTTTTCTATACAAGTTAGAAGACTAATGGAAATTGAAGGTTATTTCCTAATCCGATTAGAAAACTTGCACACTTTGTAGTAATCACACCTAATCAGATTGCATTACCTTATCAATATTGTTTCCATGTATGAGGGGGACTCTTGCAGCTATAAAGAGGCATGTCACCCCCTACATGAGAGAAATCAATTGAACAATCAATTACTTTTCTGCACAATACTCACCATAGCTTTGTGTAAACTGCTCGGCCGACCTCTGATAGCTCCAGTTTATTGTTGGTTCACCAAAGGTCCCCAACTATTTTATAACATAGTGAAAGTACTCAGACACACTATGTGGACGTAGGTCTCTTCATTAACAGGGCCGAACCACATACAAATTTCTCGTCTTCTTTATCTTATGTTACTTTTACTCAATTTTTTAGTTGAAAGAATGTTAAATAACTCATTAAAATAGTGCAATCGAAGAACAAAGCCGGAATCGGAAAATTTGAGTAATAGTTTGATTTGGTATGGACCTCTCAAATGGTCACACTCAAATTTCTTTATAATATTATCATTTTTGTTTCTCTCATTCGAGTAAAGGCATCTCTAACCCTTACTCACACCCATATGAAATCTAATTAATATTTTCTTTCAAACTATCTTGTGTCGAGATACATGCGGCTATAACCATTCTCTTTTATATATCTCGTGTCGAGATACGTACGACCATAACCATCATCTTTCGCATATCTCGTGTCGAGATACGTACGACCATAGCCATCATCTTTCGCATATCTCGTGTCGAGATACGTACGACCATAGCCATCATCTTTCGCATATCTCGTGTCGAGATACGTACGACCATAGCCATCATCTTTCGCATATCTTGTGTCGAGATACGTACGACCGTAACTATTCTATTTCAAACTATCTTGTATCAAGATACATATACAAACTATTCCTTTTCGCATATCTCGTGTCGAGATACGTGTGCGACTCCTATTAGGGATATAATTATTCATCTCTTAATATATCTCGAGTCGAGATACGTATATCGATAACCGTGTGTCACAGATGTTCAAGTCCATTTCTTATACTTTCTTATATTCTAAATATCTTTCACTTATCTCGAGTCGAGATATGTAAACCGGCGACCGCATGTCACGGATGCTCAGGTCCATTGCTGGTACACTTTCATATTTTAATACATTTCACTTATCTCGAATCGAGATACGTATATCCTGTATATTCTCACCTCTTACTATATCTTACTTATGCCCCATTATTATGAAAACCACTAAAATCGGCAACCGTGTGTCATGGATGCTCGAGGGTGCCTAACATCTTCCCTCGACATAATTGAGTCCCCAAACCCATCTCCAGAACTCTGGTTTTTGCATGACTATCAAGAGTCACACTTTTACAGGCTTACTTTTCTCAAACTATTTTCAAAAGGCCGAAGATGATTACTTTTATTGTCTTTGCAAGGATCCTAACTCTTGATAATGTTAGGTGGCGACTTTGAACTTTCACTTTGCCTTACTCCCACTTTCACATACTTTTCACACACCTCTCACACGCCTTCTCGACTTAAATGGTCGTTATCCTCGAAGGGCCCGCCTCCCACTTTCGGGGTGGGCACGACAATGGGAATTTTTTGATGATTTGGATAAGGACACCCATGAAAATAGGGGGACCAGGTAGATTGATAAAGTCTGCTTATTGGCTTGGGATATTGTCATGACCCAGTCTCGCTCAGTAAGATATTGTCTCCTTGGGTCCAAACCCTCACAGGTTTGTTTTTGGGCTGCTGCCCAAAAGGCCTCTTACTAAGGAGACTTGGAATCACACATACTTTCCATAATGTGTAGCCTGCTAGCACTTATTGCAGTTACAAAAGTACCTACATCAGTCCACCCACAACACCAAAGTCGTTACAGATACCATGTAGGATAATATCCCTATTACAATCAATATTTATTTACACCGTCAGTGGGAATGGAACCTAAGGACCACGTGGTTAAAAGCCATGCACGTACTCTACCGGCTGAGATAAGATGGCTTGATCTTGAATTCTCTACAGTTCAATTAATGGAGTACTATTTTTGTTTTTTATTTTTTTTCAAAAAAGAAAAAAATAGTGAGGTAGAGTACCACTTCACCGTCTTTATTCCCAAATGTCGAAAATTAGTCTGGAAACCAGAGAAACAAAGTCCGTTGAAGAAGAAAATGTTGAGAGTAACAACAGTAGCAAGGAGCTAGGTTCAATTGTCTTTCATTGTCATCATGGAGGCCCATGTACCAGGCAACCTCCTCATCGGCTATCATGATCTCCCGATGACCTTATTTATTAGAAGATCACATCCACCATCCTATTCCTCTCCAATTCACTTCTATTATTTAACCATATGCATCCTGATCAACTTCATCTTCCATGTAGAGGTTGGTTTCCCCAACCCAAACTCTTCACCATGCACCTTCTACGTATATATATTAGTACTACTATTATTCAGTAGGGTTCTTTTTGTGTGATAGACACATGTTTCTCTTTCTCATATATGATATGATAAAGTCCTTGTTTAATTTTGAAGTTCTATTATTGTCTTGAACTTCTTGTGTCCCTTTATATTTTTCTGGTAGATCGAATATTAACCCACTAATTAAAACTGTAAAACACGATCGAGGGCGATTTAAATTGCATCTAACTAAAAGCTTTTGGATAATTGGATTGGATTGGATTGGATTGGATTGGCTTTGGGATGTAACTAATTAACTAGTCGATAACCCGTGCTATGCACGGGTTGTACACAATGAATAATGCTATGCATGCTTTCTAAATTGGTTCTCAAGTATTTTTTTGTTGGATATAAATCAAAACCAAGCCTAGTCGATAACCCGTGCTATGCACGGGCCGCATCATGTTAAATATATACGGTAATAATTTGTTATCTACAAACCTTTGCGACTACCTCGGTCCAATATTTTAAGCAACTTAGATCATCCTCAAGCTATTTGGATCTTTGACCAAACAAAATCCATAATTGTTTGAGAACCCAGCTACACTTGGTAATACACACTTCATTGGATTCCTTCAACAAACATCCCATGTGAGTTTGATGAACCCTGCAATGCAACAAATAAAAAACAAATTTAAAGCAAAATTTTTCCAACCACTGGCCAGTGGCTGCTACAGTCGGCGACGCAAGGCGGAGGAGGGACCAGTGAGGCGAGGAGAGGCAGCGACAACTGTTTGTAGGAATGAATGAGAATGGGAATGAATGCTCCTAAGAAGAAGAGATATATATGAAATTACTATTTTGTGGCCTTTCAATTTTTCCAAATGTGGCCCTTTCAACTTTTTGAGGGAGAGAAAGTGAAAGAGCAGGCTTTTTAGTATTCTGTGACTTTTGGTACTCCTTGAAATCAAGGAAAAGAATTTGACAAAAACCCACGTGCATTTTACATGAAGATGAAAAGACAACTGTAAACGAAATACAATGCTTCTATTTGCTATTGTCAAAGAAATCAGGAGAAAGCCACGTAAATGCCACATAGGTAGATGAGGGTGTCACATAGAAAATTTGGAGGAAGGAAAGAAGTGCCACTTGACATAGCTTAGAGAAGGCTTTTGGCCTTGTCTTTTATATATATATATATATAATAGATTGGAGCTGAAAATATATATGAAAACTTCTTTAATTCATTCACGTGACAGTAAGATTAACAAATACTATCATTTTTCTTACTGTATAGTTAGTACGTTGTCACCAAAATGAATAAAAAAATATGTATGTGGTCCAGTCATATATTTAATGGACCAACCTGTACCTACCTGAATTAATTTATTTATAAAGCCCAACTTGAATTGAGGGGCGTAATTTTTATTGCACAAATTCGATTGTATGGGGCAACTTGAAAGATTAATAATCTATAATGCCCAACTTTACAGAGTGATCCACCTCGATCTAGCTAGTACACCCCAATTTCCATGAGTTTTATTTTATGCGAAGGGCTAGAGGCAAATGTGCTTGACGGGTGACCAAGGAACTCTGGCAGATGTGGAAAAACTAACCCTGTTTATACAGCTGTTTAAACATTTGCGTATCTTCTAGTAGAGTAAAATCTATAACTAAAAGCAGAGAGTTTTAACGGGAGACTGTATAAGTTCAAAGAACCTGAAACTCTTCCCTCTAGAAAACGAAATGTTCTCCAGTCCACATACACTCAAGACAACCTCTAACATTCTGATTTCTTGACGCGCGGTGCTTCTTCTGCTTCCTCTTCCTCTTCCTCTGTATGTTTGTTTTCCTCTCTCACCTTCATTTTCTTCCTCTCCACTACCAACCACTCCACCTCTCTGCCACTACTAGCATCGCCAATTTTTTTCTCTCTCTCTATTACTCTGTGTCTGTGTCCTTCACACACCTATCACGTCTAGAACTCCGAAGCAGTAGGCAGTTAACTCATTTCGATCTATAATAATTTTGGGGACACAACTTTCAAACAACCATCTTAAAAGATGTGTCATCATTCTCTTGTGATGTCACTGGATCCACACTGACACAAAGATTGACACATTTGTGTGAAAGTTGTGTCCCAAAATTATCCTTCGATCTATTCTTCTTCTTCGAATTCTATTTTGTTTATCGATCTCTTACATGCATCTGGTTATTCATGCGGTAATTTATGCTATTGGGGATTGGTATTTGATGTTTTTGTTTTGTTTTTTTGTTTTTAACTTCTGTTGGTGTCTTCTTGATCAAATTTTATTTATTTATTTTTATTCTTTTCCTTTTCCTTTACCTATGGGAAGATTTAGTTGATAATCTGGGGGCTTCTGTTTGCTAATGGAGTTTCTTAATGTGGTTGTTATGGCATTGTAGTCTTATGAGTTATGGTCAATATATGTTTGATGAAATGCTTGTGTGGAAGTTATGGTCTTCAGTTTGTGATCAATACATGTTTAATGTTTCCAGCAATTACTGATTACCAACGAAATAAGCCTTTGATGGTCTGTCTTGTCTAAACTTGTTAGTGTTACTCAAATTTAAAAAAAAAATTTAAATAAATAACAAAACAAAAAAAAAAGTTACCTACAATATTTATCCATATATACATACATATGTATGTGCGTAAACGTACGTAGTATTGTTGTACCTCTTTAGCTATAGATTTTAACCGTTACATAGTTAAGAGTAATGTTATGCTACCCAAAATTGTATCTTGAATATTGTTCCAACACATTTGCCGGATGGCACACTTGATTTTTATTGGAGAAAATTGAAGTAAAATCCCACCCTTTTTGAATGTGGTCAAAATGTGTTGGAACACATTCCAGATACAAATTTGAAAAGCGTAGCATTACTCCATAGTTAAACTTGAAGTGTGTATTTCTGTTGAAATAGTGTATATTTAAAATTGGAGGGAAAGGTTGAGGGAAAAACTTTGAAATTTGGTTTTGAATTTTGTCTTATTCACAAACTAACCCATATGATATTTTGTTTGTCCCATATAGGAAAATTAGAGGAAGTGGGAAGGACATATATAAGTGGAGGTTTGAGTAAGGGTTGGGCCTCTTGGGAGTACCAAGTTTTGTGAAGGGGGAGGATCTAGGCCCAATTGGGTTTACCACAAAACACACACACACGCGCGTGCACCGCCGCCCTGCCCCGCTCCGCTCCGTTCCGGGCCGGGCTTGGGTTTGGGTTTGGGTTTGGATGTGGATGTGGATGTGGTCCTACTCCTATATATCTTTTTATACAAAAATTATTTGGAAAATAAATTTTTTTTAATCATAAAGAGTTTTATTTTCAGTTGGAGACCAAGTCTCCCAAACAACTCCTCCACGTTTTTTTCTCCAGATTTTTTCTCCAACGTTCCCAGAGTTCTCTCCACGTTCTGCAACGTTAACTTTCCCAACGTTCAGAATATATTCTTTATATATACACAAACTGCTCTCATAAAAAGAGACAGACAGTTTTACAGAGAGAAAAAGAGTTACAGAAATTATTTTTTACACAGTTTCTATATACAGTTTCTGAGCAACAATTTCTGAAAGGGTGTGGGTTTTCCGATCTTCCTCCGTGCAAGGATTTTCGAGACAGAGGCGATTTCTGGGCTGCTTTATCCTGGGGACGTCGTGGCCTTCATCCGAACTGCTTGCACAACTTGGGCAGAGCCGCGAAGCGTCTTAAAGAGAGCGACTAAGTCCGCGACTCATCCCAAGAAAAACGTCAAAGGCTACTGATATTGGTAAAATTGTTCCTTTTAGTTTCTGCAGCAACAATTTTAAGACGTTTTTACATCTGCCATGGAATCTTCAATGCTCTCTGTTACCCATGACCTCAACAAACCCTTCAAATTTGAGGGCCTTCACTTTAAATGGTGGAGGATGAAAATGATGTTTTTCTTAACTACAAAAAAATTGCAATCTGTTTGTCTTTCTGAAAAACCCACTGTTTCTGAAAATCCCACTGTTGCTCAAATCAGAGAGTTTGACATATGGAATGAAAATGATTTTCTTTGCAAAAACTATGTTTTGAATGGACTCTCTGACAGTCTTTATGACTATTATGCAAACTGTGATTCTGCAAAAAAAAGTTTGGGATGCCCTTCAGAAAAAATATGACACTGAAGTAGCTGGAGCAAAGAAATTTGCAGTCAGCCGTTATTTGAAATACCAAATGATGGATGACAAATCTGTTGAAGCTCAATCCCATGAGCTGCAACAAATTGCTCATGAGATAATTTCTGAGGGCATGGATTTAAATGATCAGTTTCAAGTTGCTGTCATTATTGACAAGCTTCCCCCAAGTTGGAAAGATTTCAAAAATATTTTGAGACACAAAACCAAAGAATTTTCATTGGAAAGTTTGATTACTCGCCTTCGTATTGAGGAGGAGGCAAGAAAACAAGATTTAAAAGAACAGGTTCTTGTTGTTTCCAACAACAAGAAACCTCAAAATTTTTCTAAAAACAAAACCTCTGTTGTTCTGAAACCACCTGCAAAAACCATGAAGTTTCAAAATCGAAATCAGAACAAGAATCGCAACAACAACAAGAATCAGAATCTGAAGCCAAATCAGAATAGGAACATACCCCCCTCAGGAATAAATGAAGTTGGACTGGTTGTTTGCTACAATTGTGGTAAACCAGGTCATATGGCTCGAAACTGTAGGAATCAACGACGAGTTGCTCCCCAAGCAAATCTTGCCGAAGAGCAGCTCGTTGCTATGATTTCCGAGGTCAATATTGTTGGTGGATCCGAGGGGTGGTGGGTAGACACTGGCGCCTCTCGCCATGTTTGCTATGACCATGACATGTTCAAATCTTATTCTGAAGCTAAGGACAAGAAAGTGCTGTTGGGTGATTCCCACACCACTACTGTTGTTGGTATTGGAGAGGTTGAATTGAAGTTTACTTCTGGAAAGACTGTCATCTTAAAGGATGTCTTGCACACTCCATAAATGAGGAAAAATCTTGTTTCAGGCTATCTTCTCAACAAGGCTGGATTTACTCAAACTATTGGGGCTGATCTTTTTACTTTGACTAAGAGTGGAGTGTTTGTTGGAAAGGGTTATGCAACTGAGGGCATGTTTAAATTAAATGTTGATTTTAATAAAGTTTCTTCTTCTGCTTACATGTTGTGTTCTTTTAATATTTGGCATGCTAGATTATGTCATGTGAATAAAAGGCTTGTGAAAAATATGAGTAGTCTAGGATATATTCCACAATTGTTCTTAAATGAATTCGAAAAATGTGAATTTTGTAGCCAAGTTAAAATCACTAAAACACCACATAAATCTGTCACTAGGGAATCTGAACCTCTTGAATTAATTCATTCAGATATTTGTGAATATGAAGGAATTTTAACTAGAAATGGAAAAAGGTATTTTATTACTTTTATTGATGATAGTTCAAATTATTCATTTGTTTATCTTATGAAAAATAAAAGTGAAGCTATTGACATGTTCAAAATTTCCTAAATGAGATTGAAAATCAATTTAATAGGAAAATTAAAAGATTTCGTAGTGACAGAGGTCATGAATATGATTCTGATGAATTTATTGCTTTATATAAAATTAATGGAATCATTCATGAGAAAATTGTCCCTTATTCCCCTGAAATGAATGGAAAAGCTGAAAGAAAAAATAGGACTTTTACTGAATTAGTAGTTGCTATTTTATTAAATTCAAGGGCAGCTTCTCATTGGTGGGGGAAAAAATTATTAACTATTTGTCATGTATTAAATAGAGTTCCTAACTCTAAAACTAATATTTCCCCTTATGAAATTTGGAAAAGAAGAAAACCAAATGTGGATTATTTTAGAACATGGGGTTGTTTGGCATATGTTAGAATTCCAGACCCTAAAAGGTCCAAATTAGCTAGTAGAGCTTATGAATGTGTTTTTATTGGTTATGCTATTAATAGTAAAGCTTACAGATTTTATGACTTAAAGAATCATGTTATAATTGAATCAAGTGATGTTAATTTTTTCGAAAATAAATTTCCTTTTAAATTTAAAAATAGTGGGGGTTCAACATTATATGATATGCCTAGATTAGTAGAACCAAATGAATATGAACTAGAACTAGAACTAGAAAAAGTAAAAGAGCCCGAATCGCGAAAGATTTTGGGACCGACTTTTATACCTACAACTTAGAGGAGGATCCTAACACCCTCCAAGAAGCCTTGACTTCTATAGATGCTGATTTATGGCAAGAAGCTATAAATGATGAAATGGAATCATTGGAATCAAATAAGACTTGGCACTTAGTAGATCTTCCACCTGGTTGTAAGACAATAGGTTGCAAATGGATTCTTAAAAAGAAATTGAAACCCGATGGCACGATAGATAAATATAAAGCACGTCTTGTAGCTAAAGGTTATAGACAAAGAGAAAATATTGATTTCTTTGATACTTATTCACCTGTCATAAGAATTACTTCTATTCGTGTACTATTTGCTTTAGCTGCTATTCCTGATTTAGTAGTACACCAAATGGATGTTAAAACAGCTTTTTTAAATGGTGAATTAGAAGAAGAAATTTATATGGACCAACCTAAAGATTTTATTATTTTTGGTCAAGAAAATAAAGTTTGCAAATTGGATAAATCTCTTTATGGTTTGAAACAAGCTCCTAAACAATGGCATGATAAATTTGATAGTTTAGTCATCTCAAATGGTTTTAAAATAAATGAAAGTGACAAGTGTATTTATTACAAATTTGAAAACAATACTTGCACTATTATTTGCTTATATGTGGATGACTTACTTATTTTTGGATCAAATATTCATGTCATTAATGAAGTTAAATCTTTCTTATATGCCAACTTTAATATGAAAGATTTAGGAGAAGCTAGTGTAATTCTTGGAATTAATATTACTAGGTCAGATTAGATCAATCTCATTACATTGAGAAGATTCTAAAGAAATACAATTACTTTAACTGTAAACCAGCATGTACTCCATATGACCCTAGTGTAAAATTGTTCAAGAACACTGGTGACAGTGTTAAACAAACTGAGTATGTGAGCATCATTGGTAGCCTCCGTTATGCTACTGATTGTACTAGGCCAGATATAGCTTATGCTGTTGGAGTACTATGTAGGTTTACTAGTAGACCTAGTATAGAGCATTGGCATGCTATTGAAAGGGTCACGCGTTACCTAAAAAGGACGATGAACCTAAAATTACACTATCAGAAGTTTCCCGCTGTCCTTGAAAGATATAGCGATGCTGATTGGAATACCCTATCAGATAACTCCAAGGCCACTAGTGGATACATTTTTTGTATTGCTGGAGGCGCAGTTTCATGGAAGTCTAAGAAACAGACTATTTTGTCTCAGTCCACGATGGAGTCAGAGATGATAGCACTAGCTACAGCTAGTGAGGAGGCAGGTTGGCTGAGAAATCTGCTATCAGATACCCCTTTATGGGAGAGACCGATACCAGCTGTCCTAATCCACTGTGATAGTACCGCGGCTATTGCAAAAGTTGAGAATCGTTACTATAACGGCAAGAAGCGACAAATACGTCGCAAGCACAGCACTATTAGAGAGTTTCTCTCTTCTGGAGCTGTAAGAGTGGATTATGTACGGTCTGAGGAGAACTTGGATGATGCTTTGACGAAAGGACTAGCACGAGAGAAGGTTTGTAAAACCTCGAAAGGAATGGGACTAAAGCCCTTAGATAGTTGAGTCACTTGTGATAGTAACCCAACCTGTAGACTGGAGATCCCAAGAAATAGGTTCAAAGGGTAATAACAAGTCATGAAGTGATATGAGTGGAATCATGCTAATATCAATATATGGGGGTAATACTCCAAGTCCATCCCTACGAAGCATGACATCCTGAAGGACAGAAGGTTGAGTTATTTATAACTCTTAATGAGATCTAAACTCCATTTGGAGTGGGATACCAAGCTACAGGAGTATCCTTGTTGGACTCACCTAGGCGAATGTGGAAGTGAGGCCGCTTCCTATGAAATTTTGGGCAAATTCTCTAGATCATTCGCTATACTGGGATATAAGCACACGGTCGTAAAGTGCTGGTTTTTGAACTTCACCCTAGTAGGACTGTGTGTGTGATGTTGTCTGAGATAGAGTTCAAAACTACGGTTACTCTAGTATAATGGGAAGCACTATCACTACGTAAATGTTCAAGTTGAAAAACACCTTTACTTATGCACAGTCTTATGATACGTTGCTCAATGATCTTAAATCAATTTTTAAAATACAAGTGGGGGGTTATTGAAATAGTGTATATTTAAAATTGGAGGGAAATGTTGAGGGAAAAACTTTGAAATTTGGTTTTGAGTTTTGTCTTATTCACAAACTAACCCAAATGATATTTTGCTTGTCCCACATAGGAAAATTAGAGGAAGTGGGAAGGACATATATAAGTGGAGGTTGGAGTAAGGGTTGGGCCTCTTGGGGGTACCAAGTTTTGTGAAGGGGGAGGACCTAGGCCCAATTGGGTTTACCACAAAACACACACGCGCGCGCCGCCGCCCGCCCCGCTCCACTCCGCTCCGTTCCGGGCTGGGCTTGGGCTTGGGTTTGGGTTTGGATGTGGATGTGGATGTGGTCCTACTCCTATATATCTTTTTATACAAAATTTATTTGGAAAATAAATTTTTTTAATCATAAAGAGTTTTATTTTCAGTTGGAGACCAAGTCTCCCAAACAACTCCTCCACGTTTTTTTCTCCAGATTTTTTCTCCAACGTTCCCAGAGTTCTCTCCACGTTCTGCAACGTTAACTTTCCCAACATTCAGAATATATTCTTTATATATACACAAACTGCTCTCATAAAAAGAGACAGACAGTTTTACAGAGAGAAAAAGAGTTACAGAAATTATTTTTTACACAGTTTCTATATACAGTTTCTGAGCAACAATTTCTGAAAGGGTGTGGGTTTTCCGATCTTCCTCCGTGCAAGGATTTTCGAGACAGAGGCGATTTCTGGGCTGCTTTATCCTGGGGACGTCGTGGCCTTCATCCGAACTGCTTGCACAACTTGGGCAAAGCCGCGAAGCGTCTTAAAGAGAGCGACTAAGTCCGCGACTCATCCCAAGAAAAACGTCAAAGGCTACTGATATTGGTAAAATTGTTCCTTTTAGTTTCTGCAGCAACAATTTCTATGTAGTGTAGTATTCAGGAAAATAGAAGAGTTTGGGCTTGTGCTATTGATGACTGGTAAGTCATTTCAAGTTATCCAAATAAGATATATGACATGCAAGTTGCTTTGTGATGTTTATGTGTTTTGGTTCCTTATAAATGAACAACGGGTGCTTATTGATATCTTGTGTCAGTTTAGTCTTATCGAATCCCAAGTAGGTTCAAATCCCCTGAATCCCAATTTGACATGTTTTAGCTAACACAATCAAAGGGCAATAAACATGTAGCTTTGTATTGGTTTTCATTCGTATTGTTATTGTTGAAATTCCACCTTTTTTTTACACTAAAGCATGATATTGGTATCATGAATGTTTTATCTTTTATTCAATGTTTATAACCACACAAGCTAATAGCTGGGCCATTTTGAAGTTAAAAGTTTCTTACTTTGATAATATTAGGCTTTGCTTACTTGATGGTAGCTTTGAGAAATTTTAAGTTCTCATGATTGAAATTAGCATTTGCTTACTTTGCGAATATTTTATTGATAACACTCTATCCTCCTTTTGTACTTTTCCACACTTAACTTTGTCGTTATCTTCAAATCTAATTGTGAAAACTTCTCTAATACTTCGAAGATGGGCCTTACACTCCCATTTTCTTTTTCTTTCGAGCAGAATATATGGTTTGAACACCGGAAATGGGTTAACCTAAGGTAAAAATACCAATTTGGCACTATATAATGTTAGCAATTTTGGCAATCAAAATAGACAAAAAAACCTAGGATAGAATTATGGTAATTAACAAAATTATATTATAAACCATTTGATCCATGTTCATGATTTTGCTTCATGCTTAGGTATTTACGTTTATTGTTCCTCTAAATTTCACTTTTATTTTGATTGAATATGATTGGCATTTTGCACTCACACAAAATGAATGCTTTAATGCTTGAGGAACGTGTTTGTCACTTCTTATCACGTCTATTCGGTTATCTTTAGAATTTTGTTCAATAATAATTAATTGAAGTAACTTTGCTGGGACGTTTTCAATGAGTGGGAGGAACAAACCATAATATTTTTTGATTCAAGTCTCATCTCTACTCTTACTTATGCCTTGACATGAAGTTGCGAGTTTCCACTCTTAAGATATTGTTGAAAATGATAGAACAAAAGGTTAAAAAAAAAAAAAAGACCTGTAGATTTTAATTTTGATGCTTTGCTTCTTACTTCTACCAGAATTGTAGGTATTTCGGAATTCAAAAATTATTTTTAGTAGCCAAAATTGGAATTTTTCGGATCGGAATCAGTCAGAATCGGAATTTCCTTTCCAAATTGCACCCCTACATGACATACAGTTCCGTGTAAGTATTCTACAGATTACTTGCCGACAACAAGAAAACCTGTAGTACAACTTTATTAGTTAGAGAAATTTATGAACCTAGACCTCATTAACAACTTGGATGACTCAGTACCACATTTCTAGATCGACATGGGTCTATTTTTTAATCAAATATTTTCATACTGTTTAATTGTTTATCCTTGCTAAAATATTTTTTTCAATGTATAGTTGCAAATGGTTCAAGTCAAAATGGCCATGGCCCTTCCAGACAAGAACTGTGACGGCTAAATGGGCTAATATTGAGACAAATCTAAGCCTTCAAAGGGCAAAAGAAGATAGTAAAACCTCCTCTTTACAAGAAAAAGTTTGAAAGAACAAAACTTGATCGATCTCCATCGGCGGAGGAACGATACAATATGAAGTGAAGATACAATCCAAAACTCAATTTTCAAAGTATTAAGAAGTTTTTTTTTTTTTTTTTGTTGAACAATCTAATGCTTTTATTGCAATGCATTTTCCCGTATGTCTCTCCCCCTCTCTACCACTTAATTTTCACTCTAAATCTATTGTATATCTGCACAAACCACAATTCAAAAATTGTGCAAAACTCTCTCTCTCTCTCTCTCACACACACATATATATAAACTAAAGCTCTGAACTAAAGGAGCATAGTATACCGACACGGTTTTTTTTTTCTTTCGATTTCCCTGTCACCTACAATGAACCACTTGACTATTAGTATATTTTAAGTCAAAAGATGTAAATAGCGGTATGTTGCAAAGTCTCTCTCTCCCCCAGTTGATAATATTTCATGTATCCGCGCATCGCGCGGGTTCTATGCTAGTAAATATAAAGGTAGCTTCTTTTTTGAAAATGTTTTCAAGTTTAAATTTTCCTTGTATCCTTTGCCTCTTCCTTTTTAGTATGTAGTGCCTTTTGGTTTGCTAATGTAAATCTTGGCTTTTGTTGGGTGTGACTCATATTATAATGGGTCCATTTCACTAGGTCCAATAGTTAAGTGGGAGGGCCCTATGGCCCTTGGCAGAGCGAAGTGTAGCGTAGACATGTATAAGATATAACACCGAACCACGTAGCATTCTTTGTCTTTGTCTTTCTATTTTTTCTTTTGCTATTTTGTGCGTGTGTGTTTCAATCCAACAACTTTGGCCTCACTTGTGCCTAGTTCCTTTAGTATGTAATCCAAGGTTTTACGAGGGCTGTCACTCTGTGGAAGCAATACATACCAAAGGCTAATATAATACCCTGACCACGTCTCACTATAGACAAATCAAACATTTTATACCAGAGCGTATAGTTTGCTGAAAACTTAGAGATAAGTATTCCATTTTATTTTTAAATACTTGCTTGAAGCTTATTAGCCAACATTTCTGCTCATCCCAGTTGGCTGGACAACTTTTACTTGCTTCTTGTAGTTGTCAGGCATTACAATCAATGAAGATTGTTGGTGGTGGTTGATGTTTGCTGCAGATTTTGCTTCTAATGGGTTACTCACCACCCAAAATAATGAAAATGTCCTAATTCCAGATATTCCGCCAACCGTGGGAACTGTTAAGAATCAAACCCCAAAGATAGTTTATGATGAGCACCACCACGATCGCTACTCATCGGGCGAACCTAGCAAGTGGGCATTTGCTTATTTTGTGTTGATAGATGGCAGGTTTGTGTATGCATCCCTGATTCGTTTCCTTATCATAAAGTTTGTTCTAAGCATGGCGCCCAGTAAGGATGTTCTTGCTCTGGCCTCCATTGAGGGTGATCTGTCCGGTATCGAGTGTGGCACCACCGTCACTATCAAGTGGAGTGGAAAACCAGTCTTCTTCAAACATCGGACTGAGGAGGATATCAAGTTGGCAAATAGTGTTGATCTAAAATCTCTCCGTGACCCAGAGGAAGACTCGGTCAGGCTTAAGAAACCGGAATGGCTTGTGGTCATTGGGGTTTGCACCCATTTGGGTTGCATCCTGATACCAAATGCTAGTGATTATGGTGGGTGGATTTGCCCATGCCATGGTTCTCACTATGACATCTCTGGCAGGATTCATAAGGCCCCGTACGATACTGCTTGGGTGAATATTGATGAGGATGAGGTTTTTGTTCTCCAGTGGACAAGCTGTGGGAAGTTAACGTAGTCTGTTTCCTTTGTGTATGTAACTTGGCCACACTTAAAGATGTGGATATCTTTGTTTTTTCGATGCCTTTAGAGATGTTAATGTAATTAACTTTGATTTTGCAACTCCCTTTGATGCTGGTGATGGTCAGAAAACTCAAGAAGTGGCCTCTGCTTAGTGTGCATATTTCCTGTATAAAAAAACTAATGCTTCATAGGTGAGAAATTAATTAGTTAGATTATGGTGTGCATTATCGACATGTTTTTTTCCAAAATATGTTATGCTAATGACATGCGCCGTTGCGCGTTATCTAATACATGATAAAAATTCCCACCTTGGGTTTCTTCCTCCTGTTGTGCAGGTGCTGAAGGTAAGGTATGCGGCTTGGTTTTGGCAATTGACCCCATCGTGGCGTCAATCATTCAAATAAAGAGTTTTGAATGTAACCCAAGTGGGGGGTGTGTGTGTGTGATTGTGTGCATGTGTGAAAGAGAGCAAATTTCTTAGACATTTTCACATATTCAGTCGTTTTTGTAGCTTTGTAAATTTAATCAGATTGCAGAGGCTAAGTGTCACTTTTAAAAATTGTAGTTGTGTTGTAGATAATTGCCTAATCACAATTAGATGATGTGCGATAAAAAAGAAAAAAGAAAAATACAAAAATAAAAGAAGATGATGTAATTAACTTTTTCTTCTTCTTCTTCTTTTCCTCGAAATTAAAATTGGTGTAGAACATAATGTTTTAATGCTTTCACTATCAGTGCAGTGATTTCATTCTAGTTTCCAAAACCAAGTAGATACCGAATATGATGGTAGATACTCAAAAACTAAGATAAAATTTTCATGAACTACTGAATTTACACTACATCCACAGAACTCTTCACACCAATTACAACAGCCAACAAATTCCGTACATTGTGAGGACCAAATGAATGTGTTGAAGTACCGCTTATCATTTTAACTATTAGCACTTTCTTTAAGAAGCATTGCCGAATAGGCCAAATTATTATGTATGTGGTCCCGACCAATTAGGGAAATACATTAGGCTATCAAATCACGACACTTTATTCAAAAAAAAAAAAAAGGTTTAATTACTCCAACGTGTTTAAAACAACATAACTATGATGGATTTTGAGTAAAAATACCATTTTAGAACCCAACAAACTTTAAAAGTGAAACAAGAGTCATTGGACTGAAAACCCCAGGCCGATCGATCGCCCAGCTACAGGCCACAAAAATATTATTATGTCAGGCGCACAAATTAAGGGCTCGCATGCTAATGTTTTCTGTTTTTAGTTTTCAGTTTTTTAAAAACGAAAACCAGTTTCTGTTTTTTTTTTATAAAAAAAAAACAGAAACTTGTTTGTTAACATTGGTGATTTTTTTTTTAAAAAAAAAGAAAACAAAAACAGAAAGCACGTTTGATAACGGTATCAATATCAAATCTCTTTTTCAAAAATACCTCCCAAAATACATTTGAGATTACTACTATGACCTCCCCTGAGTTTAGGTCTAATTACACGGATCTCCCATGTAGTTTTCATAATTACACTAACCTCTCCAAAATTATTATTATTATTATTATTTTGGTTGTAGTCTCGTTTTGTGTTTTTATCTGTATAAACAAATAATATAATCTGTTGACAAACATGTGATGTTTGAATTAAACCATTACATTTTCCATGCAAATGAATAATATCCAAGTCATTACATTCAATTAAACATAGTTCCTACAATTAAACAAGTAACATAACTATTAAAAATAGTTTTACAAAAATTTGTCAAGATATAAGCAAAATAAATCCCCACAAATAAGTTAATCACGTTGAACACTCGCCCAAAGCTGATTAGCAATTTGGTCCCTTACACGAGCCATTCGACGCAACTGACTTTGACTCACATCAATCTCAACAGGGACATTTGCACTACTTCCTGCACCATCTCCACCATTGTCATCAACAATAACTTGATCAGTTGTAAATTCCTCAAACAATCGATCAACCGTTGCATGCATTCGTATAAAGTTGTGAACAGTGCAACATGCATTTGGAATGTACTTCTGTTTGCGGAGTGGATAAGGAGGCATTTGTTTTAAAATGGGAAAACAAGCATTTAATACTCCAAAGCAGCGCTCTATAACATTCCGCAATGAAGAATGACGATAATTGAATAGCTCTTCACGTGCACTTGGTTGACGGTCGTTACCTCTAAAATCACGCAAATGATATCTTTCTCCACGATATGGAGATAAAAACCCCGGCATATTGGTATATCCAGAATCAACGAGATAATACTTTTCTGTAAAAAGCAAAATAACATATAAAAATACATACATGTTTTGCACTAAAGAAAAGCATCAAATATAAGCAAGAATTAAAGTAACTACCTCTTGGCGGAGTTGGAAAATTGTTTTCAGGATTATTGACACATTCAAGAAATATCCTAGAATCATTTGCCGTTCCTTCCCAGCCGGACATTACAAATGTAAAGCGCATGTCAAAAGAACATGCGCACATTACATTTTGGGTTGGTTCAGTTTTCTTACCCCGATATGGAATTTGTGAATCCACCGGTACACGTGCATCAATGTGTGTTCCATCAATCGCGCCAATACAATTCTAACGAAAATAACATCAAACATTAATAAATTTGAAATGGAGTCTAACTTTCAGAAAATATCAATTCTAATCATAGCAAATAGATAATGTATTGACTAAGAAACACTTACCTTAAAAAATGGATAATATTTTGGATTGAACCGGATTTGAGGAGGAACCACATCAAAACTATGAGGCTTGATAATGTTAACTCCAATCCTACAAACTGCCTTTAGGACTTTGTTAAAGTATCGAGAAATGGTATGTCCAGAATGTTGGAATCGCTCAGCAGCTAAACGATTTCTAAAATTGTGAGAAATAATTAATAAAAATATTGCCACTTGCTCTTGAACCGTAAGGTACCTAGATGGTTTCAAGTTCCCCTTCTCCTTAACTCTTCGCAAAATAGAATAAACACATCTTTGTTCATTCGAAAACTATCATAACACCTGTCCTCATGTCCATTCAATATTTCGAGCACATAATCATGTCCTGTAAGTTAAGAGTTCCTAATCGGTTGATTTGATGTGCTATACTTGTTATACTGGGTCCATAAAAACATCATCCACATTGCATGCTCTCATACTCAATAATTTCATCGATCACATCAATGTCACCATCTTGCTCGCTTACTATTGATTCCATGAATAAACCTGCTTACTGAAATAAATTAACAAATATACGACAAGCAATTTCTAGTAACTATATCAAATATCAATAAAGCAAAGTCTAGAACCATCAAGTCCAGAAACATAAAAAGTCATAACATCAAGAAATACCAAAAAAGCAAAGTAGTCTAACAACCAAACAACATCGTAGCTCAAGTAGTCTAACAACCAAACAACATCGTAACTCAAGTAGTCTAACAACCAAACAACATCGTAACTAAAGTAGTCTAGCAAAGTCCATCAAGTCATAAAGTAAGGATCCACTCCTTCCTCCTTTGTGCAGGTATGCCCAGGAATATCCTCCTCCAAAGATGATCATCATGTAACTTACTCAGCACTTTTGAGTAAGTTAATCCATCGACGTCCTCCATTGCATTCAAAACATCCAAACACTCTTGCACTAGATCAGAGGAATGGCTAGAAGTTGCACCACTACAAGATGACATATGAGTCGGGGAATCAACAAGTGGTTGAGCACTTGCAAATTTCCTTTCCAAAATGTATGTCCTCCTTTTTGAGTCATCCACAAATGCAGCCATGGCACGTGCAATGGTAGTGTAGTATTAACATTGTCTCTACTACGACGAGCACGCTTGGAAGTAGTAGATCGACTTCGAGTCTCTGTTGATTTAGAAGTGTCATGGTCATCATCTCTAATGTCATCTATGGGTTCTTCTTCATTTTCAGAATCGGACGGCAATTTCGATGAAGGATATGCATTTTCTCCTGTTGCCGTGGTGTCACCGTAAATGATACATAACTGTGGAAAGTAAGGACACCCTTTCTTTTTGAAAGTCCTAGCATGTCTGATTACCTATGATAAAATTATGTCAATGTCACATAAAAGGTCGTCGTTGTTATAGTTATATTTATTGTGAAATAAATATCAAAGTGTTTTTTTTTCGCTTTGTACCTTAATCTTGCTTTCCCATTGTTTGGGAGAAATCACAACATTCTTACGAACTGGATCCCAACATGCTCCAGTCCATCAGCTTTTGGAAGTCCCTATATACAGCCCTAAGTTGGTTGAATTTGTTCTTCAACTGATCATGAGTATACTCAAATCCAGTCTCCTTCTTCATGTGTTCTTTCATATAGGCCCACGAATTTTTAGTGAATGTGGTAGTAGGCCTATTATTCTTTTTAACCTCTCCTTCCATAAGGCCAATAAAGATGGAAAGATTCTTCTCTGGCCACAGTGCCCCATTTTTGCAGTCACCCTCAATCTCAACAACTTCATCGTCGTTAACGTTTGACATCTACTTTTAATAATTAAAAATATTAGAAGTAGTTCACACGTATTATGCAACAATGAAAGATGGTTTTCTTGCTAACCAATTCATCTAGATACAAGGAGATCCCTCTCAATCACATACTTAATTGAAATTAGATATTAAATGCAAATCACTTTCAAGCAAAGATACACAAGGATATCTAAAAATTAAAAATTAGATATTAAATGCCAATAAAGATGGTTTTCTTGCTAATCAATTCATCACATAGTAGTTTGCAGTATTAAATGTGAATTGCTAAAGCCCAGATCAAAGTTTTGACTAGCTATTAAGTGTTTCTTGAATGCCCCTTAATTGCACGGGAGTTCCTACAAAGTACAATCTTTTATCTGAAAAATGTTTCCTCGTCTAACCAACATAAGGATATCTTTTATGACAAATTGAAATGCTAAGTACGGTATAGTTTTCCATCTACTACAAGGATATCTTTTATGACTTGAAAGCTACACGTCAAATACTCAGTTGTTCTTATTAAAAGTTAAAAGTTAAAAAAAAAAAAAAGAAAAAAAAAATGAGGTTTCAAATGCGGGTAATGTTCTTCTTTGATTTGTAAAGAAATGACTTATGAAACAAACTTATACATAGGATTTTCAATGTTCAAGGCACATTCTACATAAATAACTCGCAAACCAACTTCTGATAATATAGGCATAAATCGTGTTACGCTTGCCAGACATTAGTCTGCCTCTAGATGATACATACAATATTTTTTAGCTAATTTAATTCCAATACAAAGAAATCAATCTTTCTGTCTTTCTTTGCCCTTGTAAAATTAAAAACCAAGTTAAGCAGTGGTAATTTATTTTGCATTCTCTCACCATTCAACTATCATAATAATTGTGAATTGAAAAATTGCAAGTTAACAACATAGATGGGTTTCTTTTTTGCAGCATTGAAATTTCATGCGGTCGAAAATAAGTTACGATTAGACGGAAAGAACTTCAGTGCTTGCCAACTGTAGGTGCCTTCAACTTAGCAGATGATAATAAATAACAGTACATTGAACAAAAATCATTTCACTAAAAAGGAAGCCCAAAACTCATAATTTGATAACCCAATTTCTAGTAAGACAATATATAATCTGATAAAACAATGACTTGTCTCTAAATTCATCAAAATCTAAATTCATCTAAATTCATTACACAGATCTTGCTGAGATAATATATATATATATTAGGCATGTATATATAGAGAGAGATATAACCTTGCTGAGAATGACTGGTCCAAAATCCTACTTAGAGTTCTTGCTCTTGTTGATCTGATAAAAGAGAAAAACAGAGAGAAAATTCATACCCAAAATTAATAGCCAGATGAAAATAGAGAGAAAATGTGATTCCAAAACTTAATACCCAAAATTAATTTTCAGATGAAAACAGAGAGAAACTGTAAATCATAGAAGAAGAAGAAGAAAGAAGAAAGAAGAAGATCGAAGAAGAAGAGATCGAAGAAGAAGATCGAAAGAAGAGATCGAAGAAGAAAGAAGAAGATCGAAGAAGAAGAAGAGATCGAAGAAGAAAGAAGAAGAAGAAGAGATCAAAGAAGAAGAGATCGAAGAAGATGGAGAAGATCGAAGAAGAATCACTTATCGGCGGCTTTGGGCAGATCGCCAGATGAGAGAGAGGGCCCGACGTTTTTTGGTTTTTAAAAAACAAGAAATCGAAAACACCTTTTGGCTGTTTTCATTTTTTTCCCAAATTCTTAAAACGTTTTTTGTAAAAGAAAAACAGAACGATACCAAACGTGTTTTCAGTTTTCGTTTTCCTAAAAAATTAAAACAAAAACAGAAAACAGAAAATCGCAATGTTACCAAACGAGCCCTAAATATCCGGTTGATCGCCATTGCTATCGGCGCCAAAATTTGCCTTTCCGGTCGACCACCTAATCGTGCAGGTCGACCAACTGCCCTATAGCAGCTGCCCCAACCTTAAATTCTACATAACCATTTTGTGCGAAAAACTAAGTTCTAACACCCAAACATCCCAAATTAGTTAGGACCAAAACTTTAACTTGCCAAAACATGAAAACCATTTGGGCTTGTTTAAGGTATATTGGGAATGGGCCCACAATCACAACAAGAAAGACCACACCCACAAAGATGGAGATAAATAAAACAAGAACGACACAACACGAAAGAAAAATCAGGCACACCAACACAACAAGATTTAAATGTGGTTCAGCCCAACAATGCCTACGTCCACGTGCAAAGGCGATCACCTCGATTAATATAAAGATTACAAGCACTCAAGACCTCACGTGTATAATGAAGGAAAAACCGGTTTAAATTAATATTTTAAACTCGCAGCGGAAGGATCAAGTTATAAAACTTTATTGGCATGCCCGGATCTACTACCCGTCAACTCCATAGATGCGTACAAGGGGGTGCAAGTATTATACCTTACTGTCTTGAACCCAATTCTGAAATCTCTGACTTGCAACAGCGTCCACTAGATGGTCTTCACTCTTATGACTCCTATGGATGCTCGCAGGAAGGGCTAGGGTTGGTGGGAACCCTAACGGAGAGGATAGAGAAGGTTTGGGGCTCCAAAATAGTTTCTGCAGCTTCTGACGTTCAAAACGACAAACAACCACTTCCAGAACGCAGCTGCCCTATTTATAGATTCCCAGAACCGACCTAGCTCTCGAGCGATCGAAGTGGCGTCGATCGATCGAACGTTCGATCGATCGAACCATCTTTGATCGATCGAACCTGTCTAGACTTCAATCGATCGAGACAACTTCGATCGATCGAACTTGTCTTGACATCATCCTCTTTTGCCTTTCCAAGCATCCTAGCGGAGCTAAGAGTGGGACCTCCTAGGCTCTTTATTGTTGGCTCAGACCAGTTGTTAATTCCCATGACCAAACTCTTTGATCAGCAAGTTAACCAACTGGTCAGTTAACGTGTACTCCACTATAAAACGATAACTGAACTCCAACGCAAAAGAACATATCTGATGCGATAACTAGACTTGTATGTTGTACTAATGTCCCTCTACCGTCAGCATTCGTAATCATATTCAGGTAGTCGGATAACAGTTACTGTCAACCTGAATCATGATTACTTCTTGTATTCCTTGAGTCCCATTCACCTCTCATGATTACCAAACATGTTGATAACTCTTATCAACAAGACTGCAGTACTCAGTAATCGACTTGGTGATATTCTCAAGGGAATGCTTACTCTGAAACAGAGGGTAGATTCTATCTTGACAATATATGTTCACAACCCCATGAACATGACATACCCAAGATACCCAGGTGTTGATCTTTTATAGACCTCACTGATTGGTAAGTCAAAGCAGTCATATCTACAGTCTGTGTTCATAATCGTCTCAAGATTGAGAACACGTACCTTATACAAGTTATGAGTTCCTATTGACTGTTTGACAGTCTTAAGCGTCAATAGGAAACTCAGGTCCGTCAATGCACTATAAGCACTAGCATATTAACTAAGAGTTACACTCTAGTGATTGAGATTCATCACTCCATCCAATGGTAGTCAATTATGCTACAATGTATACCTGATGAGATATCCAGTCTCACCATCCACTGTGACAAGTTCTAAGTAATAATGAATAGCAATTCGTATCTCATTGTATGCATCTCATACATAAACGAATTACTTACTATGATACTTAAGGATTAAACAATCATCTCATGAAAGAACATACATAATGAAATGTAAAGCTGATATCCATATATTAAAACGTCAATGTCTCATACATAAAGTAATGGTTTGAGGGCACAAACCCAACATATAACTCTCCAACCAAGTTATATGACACACACAATAGCTAGAAACTAATCTCTCCCTCACTAGTTTACAGCCCTCTCTTGTGTATGTCGAAGATTTTCAACCAATCTTATCAATCACTTGAATAAGTCCTATATTTATATAGATTGTAGAGTCCCAATCCTAGTTGTAGTAGGATTTACCCTTATGGTAAGTCTTGTACAACAAAGAATACTCTCACAAACATTCCTATATAAAGTAGGTAACTTCCACCATCAAAGAAATCCCTATTTGATAAGGAAACCACCAAATAAGGAATCATAATTAGGAAATAATTCTACTAATGGAATTTTAGGCACAATCCTAACAAGGTATCCACTATCCATACATGTCACGCCCCGGAACCACCCATATGGCTCTAGGACACGTGGCATACCACCAAGGCACTCCTAATACTCTATAAGCTCCATTAATAACCATAAAATACAGAGTATGCATGAGAAGTTTTCCTAATAAAACACTTATAAAACATTTTATATTGAAACAGGGAAAAACCAGTCGACCGATCAGGGACCCAGTCAACTATATTGGAAACTACAAATAGTCAGAAATCTCAGAGTCGCAATCCAATCGACTGACCCATGTCCGGTCGATTGTGTCTGTCATTGTCTAGTCGACTGGTATCTGTCCGGTCGACTGTATGTTGCTGTTACACAATGTCCTGTTTGAAACACGAATCCAGTCGACTGGATTAGAAAGCAGTCGACTGCATTTAGGCAGCAGAGCCCATTTTGCAGCAACTCCAATTTATAGCCAAAACCAAGCAAATACACACAACACCTGATAAACACGACTAAACCCAACGAAGTCAACTTTTATAAACACAGACAAAACATGTTACAATATCCACGAGTTATCTAGTTAAAGTTATTACAAGTTTTCAACATATTTAAGGACCGGCACAACATTAAAACAAGTTTAACCGTAAAAGTAAACATAAAGTACTACTCCCAAAGCTCCCCGTACTTCCCATGCCCGTCGAATCATTTCTTCGGGTCCTCACCGGTATGATCATCTGCAATGGTTATTCAATAATCACTACAATATATAAGCTATATGCTTATGAATGATAACAATTGGAAACATGGATTAACTACAAGTCACAATCCACCAATTTACATTCAACTATAGTCGCCGGGAATACATGTGTTTTTACCCTCAATCTCAGTTCGCGATTCCACCAATGAATCTCCCACGCCCCCATGTTTCTTCTTTCATACGACCAATACCCAATAGCCTCTGGCAACTCGATATCCAATGCACACGATGAACAACTCAAGTATCCCATTGACCCAATTAGACAACTTAACATGCCCATATAAGTTCATTACACCATGCTATTGTCATACAAATGGGTCTTATTAACCACATGAGTTTGCCCAATAATGACTATACAAGTTGAATTACACAAATAGACATGCTTAGCATACAAGTGAACCAAAATAGGGCATCAACCCATTGAATCCCCAATTAGTATCACTCACCTCATAGAAATCGCTCCTAAACGCTGGATACAAATCCTACCACAAGATTATAGATTATAAGCTAAACCCTCGAAATGGGTTGTAGAAAAACTGTCACAGAACTTAACCAAATTGGTATCTATGTGTTAGACTCACCTCCAGGACTTCGAATTTGTAATCAGAATTAAAATTGAAGGTCAAATGGCGCAACAATTGACATCGAACGGTCCGTCGAATTTTTCGCCGAACAAAATTGTATCTCTTTATGTATCTTTCTCTCAATCTCACGAAATGAACGAAGAAAGAAGAGTTGGCATGTGTCACTCCAAGACACATGTCAACCAACATGGTAACCCAAGTTTCATTATTTGTGTTTACCTACCCAACAGTTATAGTGTATGCAATTATGCCCTTACAAGTAATGAAACCATATTAAAACTATCCCAAACCTAAGTGGGTATTTATCTATATCTTGCATGGGTCCCATAAGTGGTCCCATATAATATTATAAAGTTGCTAATTAGTCTACTAATTACGTGGCGTATTCAATTCATACACACAGAGGTAACCCCATACTAACTAACATGAAATAAAACAATATAATAAATTATTCCATATAAGCCTTAATAAACACATAATCGTATAAAGCGATTCCACATCACTATCCCATCACACAGGGACTTCATAACCCATGTCCCAATAACTTACTTTTTGTCGTATATAGCGTCAATCTCTCTTTATGACCTATAGTCACCACTCGTTTGTGGTCGTCACCACTTGCCACTTCCGTAAAGGGCTTTGACTTTCCTTCATTATGGGATAATAAATAGTGATTATTACTTGACATCCATTAATCCAATTAAGCACATAAGTAAATCAACATGTGAACGTGGTAGTTTCAACATATTTGACATGTTAAGCTCTAAATTATCACATGCTTGTCAATATAATCATGAATTAAGCATTTCTAAGCATTAATTACGACATAAACACAATCACACGTCCAATTTTGAGATTAGGACACTCACTTCTTCAAATTGATAACCAATTAAAGCTTTAAGAAGCCTAATTCCTACAAACCCCAGCTTTTGTAAGCGATCCTACACAAATTTGGTAAACCGCGTGTCATCGACTAAAATAGGTAACCGAAATCTAATGTTAAAAATGAAAATAAATTACATGCATGTGCTCATCTCACCTCCATGATACCGAATATAGCTTCGATTTTGAAAATGGATGTCGGACGACGATGTCATCGAGTCAAACATCAGCGAGAAACCCCTATCACCTTGTTCGATCGACTCTTTCTCTTCCTAGATGACTAAGTGACGAAGAAGGATACATGGCCCTCTTTAAAAACAAGTAGACTTATGACACCTTAGTCATATTTCTACTTACCTTCCCATAAGCTCCCATGGTTTATTATGACCAAAGAACTATATTAACTACGCAATCTCTAAGTGAGTATGAGTCTATGTCTCATATGGGAAAAAAATGAGGTCCCAAATATTTTGTGAAGTTGCTATTTAACTTATCAATTATAAATCGTATTCATATTCACTCTCATAAGGGTACCCAAACTGGCCCCATATATAAAAAGGTCACTACTAGCAATATAATATTAGAAGTAACTTAACAAATATTCATTTAAGCATATAAATGCAATTCATATATCCCAGACCCCTATCGAGTCGCACTTTCTTTTTTGACCCATCTGTAATGGAGCTTTTGTTCGTGTTCCCTTCTGAACACCTAACCCATCGATAAGTCTGTAACCCACATCAAATTAAAACATGTGTTTAATTAACACTAAGTAATGCATTTTATCATGCTAATATTGCCTTTCCCGGGTACGGTGTTACATTCACACACCTTTAAAACTATTGAAAACACATCTTCAGAGAAGCCAATTTATTCTTGTCACATATGCAAAGGTTGTAACGCCCTAAGTGGTCCATTGGCCCAACAACTTGTCGGGTTATAGAGGCATGTTATTAGTAGTAGCCTCCTTGGTTTTATATGTATAAGACTAACATTTTGTATGTATCCGATGTGGGATGGGATCTCATAATCTCCCCCACTAAAAGACGCAATGTTCTAGTCACGTTGGCCCAGTTCTCCTCCTTGGTTGGTCGATATGGAAGCAGATCATTGGTGACCACAGAGCAATCCATAAACGTGCACAAGGTATACTACCTTGGGGCCTCTACCCCTCTCCGGAGACTCTACTCATCTACCACACCGGCCCATGGTGCCCTTACGGGACCAGGTTAGTTTTGATACCATTCGTAACGCCCCAAGTATTCCACTGGACCAACAAGTTGACGGGCTTACTACATTAGCCCTTAAAATCCTCAAGTCCAAGTTGTTAGTAGTAGCCCCCTTGGTTCTATATATATCATACTAACATTTTATTTTTATCCGATGTGGGAAGGTATCTCACAGAGGTTATATCCCCTTATGTTTTACTCAGTAAGAAATTGCATTCACGTGTAAAATTTAAAAAATCACACATCCTCATAAAGATAAGCAGTGTGAAAAATTTCAGAAATCAATAAAGATAAGCAGCAAGACCAATTCTCCCAAACCTGACTATATAAAATGTTGCTTTTTCTATTCTATAAAGGGATAAGAAAAGTCCAAACAGAAAATACAATTACGCCATACCTTTTTTTTTTAAAAAAAAGAATTCCCTTGATTCTCTGTGATATATGTAGCTCTGTTAATTCAAATATCAACTCTTGTTTGGTTGGTAATTAGTGTTTACGTTTCCAGTTAATTGATGGTTTGACCTTGGTGGCGTTGTTACATAGTCCCAATGGGGTGTGACAGACAGACAGTGAATGATTGTTTAGCACATTCAAAATTGGGTGCGCTTCAGGGAGAACCAGAGTGGTGATCATACTTTATACTCATGTGAACAAAACGTCCATTTAGGAACAGAGTTGTTCCAATAAGCACGTAAACGTGAAAACTTTCGTTCTCTATATATATTATGGATCGAGTTTAATTTATGATGTCAGCCAAAATTTCATAGAAAACGTGCAAGTGTATTGTGCAACTGATGAAGTAGTTGCAACCTTATAGGAGGGACATTGACATTGAGGTGCTGGGATGAGAGGATAACATTTTTTTTTTGTTTCCCCCATCTTTAGCATTATTGTAGAGCTGCCTGTGTCACAGCCCGGTCCCACAATAGCAAAACCGAAGCCCGTGGCACGCCACCGAGGCTAAACCAATTCATTAACGTTCCCAAAATTAGGTTTGAAGAACACACGCAACGGAAAATAAAACACATTTTTTTTCAAAACTAGTGGTCCAGTCGACTGGGTCAGGACCTCTGTCACACCCCCAACCCGCCTCGGGCAAGTTGGGACACGTGTAACAAGCCCACACGTTCAAAACACCCTTAATTCATTAAGAAACACATGAATTAGACCTACTAAAACAGCTCCGTTGACACAAAACAGACCCAATGGCAAAATGGTCATGAATAAAGTATAGCAAATTTTATATGGAAAGATAGTTCTTTGAGTCCCGGTTCCAGCGCAAAAAACGGTGCGAGAATCCGAGTTTTCTAGAGAGAGTTATGCGCGTTTCCGTAAAAGCCGTCGAGGCTGAACCCAGACTAGCGGATCGATCCGGATTTAGCAGATTGTTATTTTCTGCAGTTCCTGATGCCCCGGATCGATCCGGTTCCTGCAGATTGGTTTTTCTGCTGCTAAAACATTGCTAAAAACAGGTCAAACTTTTCCCAAATCCTATAATTGATTCCAATCATCAAGAAAACTTTTGGAAACACTTCTCAACCACCCGTGAACATATCCACAACATTTTAAACCTTTCTAAAACATTTAGAAGCATAATCTAAGCACATACAAGTGAAGAACAAGCCATGGGAAATCCATTTTCACAACCTAGTAAGAAAAAGGAAAGTTCTTAACAAAGTGAACTCAAAACCCAAATAAATTCCATGAAACTTATAGAAACCATCTTCAAACATGGAACCAAATTTTCTTTCAACATTCAAACATGTACATGATCTCATTTGAAAGTTGCTCTAACATTCAAATTCATTAACCCCTTTCACTTGAACCTCATCTTGCATCATATTACTCCCAATCCATACATGCCATTTCAAAATAAGGAAACAAGATAAGCTTTACAACCCAAATTACTAGTTCCTACCAACTTCACTCCCAAAATACATAACTTGCAACTTGCAAGCTCAACTCATAGTTTGGAGCATAAACAACCACCATACCCAACTTTACATATTATAAGTTTCAAAAAAAAAAAACCCAAGATACATCTACATTGCTAACCAAAAGATACATTCTAGACACAAACTAACTAGGCATATGAACACATATACACATGGACACTACTTCTACGCCCACCCATCGTACAGATCATTTCCTCTCCTCGTCTCGCTTGGTACCTGCGATGGTTATTCAATAACCACAACAGAAATATATTTTCGTTTAAGCTTTCGCTTAGTGAGAGAACTAATCATGCCATTGGAATGCAAAGTATGTAAATGCAGCAATCAATGTAAACATCAACAAATTGATCTTCCGGAAAGTCAAGTCATTCCAGCCACCACCCCCGGGTCCTTCTCACCCCGGATCTTTCTCACTTTTGGTGCATATAGCGCAACACACACTCTCTTGTGACCCCGAAGGCGTCACTGGCATTTCATTGTGGTTGTCACCACGTCCTACTCATTGAGGACTTCCTATCCCTTACATATGGGACCTATAAATGGTGACCACTACTTGACTTCCCTTTGATCCATATAAGCACATAGGCAATTTCAACACATAAGCATAGCAATTTCATAAATTTTGACATGGTTTTATCCAAATTCAACAACATATATATACATGAGCATGAGTTTAGCAACTATGAGCAACAATTATCACACTAACACAACTAAACATCCAATTGAGAGATTAGGACACTCACCTCCTCGATTTACTAGCGATTAAGCCTAGATTTTCCCAATCTCTTGCTAATTTCCAACCCAAATTTCACCGGTGTAATTCCTACATAAGTTTGGTATCAAGAACATCGTCTATTAAAAATGGTCGCCGTAAAAACGTTGCCGAAAACGAAAATAAATTACATGCATGTGATCATCTTACCTCCACGAGTCCAAAAGTGGTCTCGGATCGTGAATCCGATGCCGGACGGCAAAGGAACGGCAAGAAACGTCGTCGAGAATTTCCGTCGCCGACTTGGAGCTCTCGTTCTCTCCAAGCTTGTGAATCTCCAACTGTGTTTTGTGTCTTGGAGACACATATCAACACATGCATATATGTTGTATTAACTTTCCATTAATTATATTTACCTCCCCTGACTTTTTTTAAGTTTTATTATGAAACCCCCATGTTAATTACATTAACTACCCATCTTCTCTCAAAGGATTTAATCTAAGTCTCGCGTGGGTCCCAAACATGGTCCCACATAATTCATGAGGTTGCTATTAAACCTACAAATTATGAATTCTATTCAAATACGCCCTCACACGGGTACCAAAACTGGTCCCCTTATCTATAATAAGACATAATAATAACTTTAAGCATTTAAATAAATATGCACATAAACATATAATGACATCAAAATGCAATTATTTGAATTAGACCCTCGTTGGCCCCACTTTTATACCAGTCCCGCCTTTCACAGGACTTTCATCTGTGTCCGCATTTGAACACTTTTTCACATGTGGGTTCATAACCCCACCTTAATTCGTTTTATGCATTAATTCTCATTAATTAACACATATTATTATCACATTAATCTTCTTTTCCAGGTACGGGTGTTACAACCTCAGTCGACTGAAGAAAGCAGAGAGTTTCCAAAAGGGTTTAACAGACCATCCAGTCGACTGAGACTGGGGTCCAGTCGACTGAGACTGGGCTCCAACTTTTAGTCGACTGACTTCCCCCTTCGGTCGACTGAATCAAACAGAACCAAAATGAACACATAAACCTTCAGAGGTCCAGTCGACTGAGGCAGGGCACAGTCGACTGCTTTTGCCATATTAAAAAGCAGTAGCTAGTAGGCACAAGGGTCCAGTCGACTGAACACTGGATCAGTCGACTGCTCCCCTGACAGCAGCCCAATTCTGCAGAAAACAAGTTTCAAAAAGCTTTTTAAAACAACCAAGTGTTAACCACACACTCCAATCTCACATCAAAGTAATCCTAGCTGTATTAAAACATTACCAAAGTATAATTACAACACGTTACTAACTATTACCATGCTTTAGGTCCATTTTAACATACTAAGTTAAACACAAGTTAAAACATTCAAATCCTTATTACAACATTCCTATCGTTCCAAAACTACAAGATTAACATTTGGATTGCCTTCTAATCGAACTCTGAACCCACGTGCTCACTTCTCCGATTCCTCGCCAGCATTAACACCTGAAATGGTTATTTGAATAACCACAGATATTCGATTTGTTTAAGCTAACGCTTAGTGAATAAAACAATATATGCACAGGAATGATAACATGTCCGCATTCACATCTCTACATTTCATACTAGTCGCGGGAGACTCACGTGCCCGTCCATACTCCCAATCTACGACTCCTCGCCAATAAGTCCATGCGAAAGGGTAAGACCCACGATTCTTCTCTTCAATCGTGCGACCTTAATGCCTATATCGGCTCCACAAAATGGCATGGTAACCACGTGCTCCTTCTGACCCAAATAAGCAACTTAACATGCTCAAATATATATATATCACCATGCTCGAGGAAATCAAACATTTCATCGTGCTATTGGGCCTACTTATCAATACAAATGCCCAATATGAACTACACAAGAGATATCTCTAAGTATTAATACTTGCTATTCAAACATAACATGAATACATGTCAAGAAACCATTCAAAAAACAGAGTTGAATGACTCACCTCCGATTTACGCTCTTAAACTTCGATCCAAAGAAAACCCGTGTACAAAGAACGTGTAGAAGTCCGTCTAGTACAATTCCTATGGATCAAAATTCCATTTATCAACTTTTATGAAAAATTCTAGAGAACAACTTTTCGGAAAACTTAGCCAAACAGGCCCTAACATATATCAAAACGAAGCTCTTACCTCGAGGAGCTCGAATATGAAATCTGGGAGAAAACAGACTGACGGAAGGTCGTCGTTTGGCGTCGCAAAGCTCTAAGCTCCAAAATCTCCCTATGGCCTCCCTTTTTGGAATTAGGTTAAGATCTGTAAAAAATATCTCAACCATCTCTATCTATATATAGGCAAAACTCTCGGGAATTACGTTTACCTCCCCACGAGTTTTCAAAACTCCTAATCAGTCTCTGAAACTTTCTTTACAGCTTATTCATAGCTTTATAAGTGAAACCTCAAAATTATAAAAGTTTTCGACTACGTTGCGTTTGGTCGCTAAAACGCGAATTTCTACATAACGTTTCCGAAGTTGCTAATTAGCCTACCAAATTAATAGCGTGTTAATTCGTTCTCACCAGGATACTAAAACTAACGACAGATATAAATTCTAAAACAGAAAATAATACAGATATTGAAATGCACAGGTAAACATTTATTTTTAGATAAACATTTGTAGTATTCCACAGTGACCGTCTCACACTCGGAGAGACGTCGCAACTACAAATCCTCAATCACCACAGTTTCAAAGGGTTCTCTAATACAGACACCCAAATCAACTCGTGAGTCAAAACTCACTCAACCATGTGCCAAAAGACACGCCACATCACATTATCATACATGACAATGAAATGCAAAAGCAATAACACAATTACGGGTGTTATAGCCTGCTTCTGTTCATGAAAACGACGTCCCAGATTGGCTCTCACATATCAACTCCTCAATCACTTTATTTCCCCTTTGTAGACCTCACTTGTTATAGTATCATTCCTGCACATATGCAGAGACGCTAATCGAAATGAGTACTTTGCCATCTGATTGGTTCTTCTTGTTTCGGATTTCTCCCCTTGTGGGGGTGGGTTAATATTGATCACGTTTCTTTCCTTTGTACTGTATTACACCTTTTGTGAAAAAAAAAATAAATAAATAAAGATATCCTAGTAGGATAATACTAAGCCTTAGTTTGGCCCCCAGTTTATGAGCTTTGCAAAAATTGAACTTAGGGCTTTTTTGGAGGGAGCTTTTAAAAGCTCTAGAATGGAGCTTTTAAAAGCTCAAGGTTGCTTTTTGATTTCATGATGTCTTTTTGAAGAGTAGTGTGTCACTTGTATAAAATTATCAAAAGAACTTAGTAATAAATTTCATAAGCTTCTTTTAAAAAGCCACATGGGGCCAAACTAAGCCTAAGAAACAATCAATTTGGCAATAGAGAGAGTGGGGCAATTGAGAGTTTAGCAACTCATTTCATGGAGTCAATCAAATTTAAAAGCTTATATTATTAATAAATATATGCAGTCAACTGCTCTATCTGAAACAAAATGGTTTGGCAAGGTAGAAAAATAGGGGTCGGATTTTATTGTTATTATTATTATTATTATTATTATTATTAGGAAATTAGCCATAAATCCCTCCCTACCAAAGGTTTTTAAATTAGGCCCAATTTAAAAAAAAAATATTGTTAACAATAGGTCCAAAAATAGTGAAATCCCCAAAATGAGGTAAGTAATTTTACCTTTTTACCCATAAGTGTTATATATATATATATATGTGTGTGTGTGTGTGTGTGTGTGTGTGTAATCAATCAACACACAAAAGATGAGTTGTACAGTCAATATACATTTAATAGATTTTGTATTTAAAGCCCAAATTTCTAGGTAACTGTTTTTGGATATTAAATCCCATGATTATAGTAGTACACACAACACTATCTTCCCAATATATATACAACTAGTGTTAAATTTTACACTGCTGCAATGTTGTTGGGTTCCGGGTGTGATTAACATGTTGAATTTCTCATTGCATCTTTGTGTCTTATTGGAAAACTGAGATTTTTGTCTCCCAAAAAGTGTTAATGCTTTGAGCTTTATTTGTGTTTTTCCATGACTTTTTTCCTCTATACACATGTGAATTTTGTTACTACAAACATTAAATTAGTCATACAAACATGACCAACTTTCCATTTTCAAAATGAGTGTGAAATAAAGTTTAAATCATCTTAATCACAAATGAGTGTGAAATTTTGCACTTTCTTAACATTTTCCCTAACATGGTTGTTGAATTTTTCTATGCAACTTGAACAAGTACATTGTAAGCAAGTGAGAGTTAAATTTCTCACAGTGACCATTTGTAATATTGTGTGCGTTTAATTTCTCACGGTGTAAAATTTTGCAAGAACCCAATTTTTTGACCAAACCAAAAATTAACACCCATATGAATTTGATATGCCACATTGAAAGAATGAATATTTTTTAGTGTAAAATTTGCCAATCATGCGTAAAATTTGAGTGTAGAATTTACAACTCATGTATAAATTTTAACATCCATATAGAGTTGTTAGACCAGTCATGTCAATGTTGTTGTGTTAAGTACGCTAACAATTTTGAGTGTAGAATTTAAATTGAGTATAAAATTTGAGTGCTAAATTTAAGTGTAAAGTGTGAGTGTAAAATTTCACACTACAACTTTTGTCATGGGGAGAATGACAATTAGCCCCTCATCCTCACATCAATCACTTTGGTCATGGGGAAAATGAGTTTAAAATTCTGCATGTAGGTCCAAAACCCAACTAATCATCCACATCATGAGCCCATTCAAAAACCATCCTTTCACGCAAAGCATAGCTTGAAACATGTGGAGCCTGCTGCAAAGAGCATAAAATGCATCTACCTTGGCCCCACATGCAGCTTACGAAAGCAGTTGTGGGCACACCACCACACGCACAAAGGCACGTGAAAATACATTATCTTCAACCTTGGAACACTCCAACGCTATCTAGGCCAGATCTTCAACCAAATGTACTGAGAGATGAAGGGGTCCACACATCATCAACCTCAATCTAAAACTGGAAATATGAATGAAAACATTAAAGATTGAGACTAACCAATTAATTAAACATTCTTGAACCAGGTCCTAGGACAACTAAATCGTAGATGAAAACATGGTACGGGTTGATCAAGATCCAAAAATTCACCCCCCCCCCCCCCCCCCCACCCCTTTTTTTTAATTTTTTTTTCTCCCAACCAGCCCCAACATTCCCATTAAAAATGATAACGGAAGTTCAGAACCCCAACAACATCCAACCTCATCTCAAGGCTTAGGCTACTAAATCTAACTTAAAGCACCAAATAATCTCAAGGTTTCAGAGAGTCAGTTTCTCTCTCCTCAAATTTATTATCTCACTCCACACATTTGACCCTTTGAGAGCACCAAATTGCAATTTTGGCTCCGTAAAATAACTTAAGGGGCGAATAAGAACTGGGTTAAAGATGCTCTTATCAAGGGTCATCTGGCCGGGTGTAGACGCCCCATTTTGTCGGCTATCAGATTTAGGAGACCCATAGCTTGATGGTTCACGATGATCGAAAAATACTCAAAAGGACTCCCGGAAGTTAGTTCTATTTCTCAAAATGCTCAAAATGACCAAAATGCCCTTGAAAGCCCAAAAACTCCCAAATTTGGACCAAAAGTTCTGGAAACATGCTACATCGTAAGAAAAGTGATAAAATGAGTTTTTAAGTAAAATCAGATGAAATCGTCAGCTCCCAGAGACCCCCGGAACACCCGGAAGTTTCCGAAAAGCCCTCGTTGACCAGTTTGACCAAGGTTTGACCAAGTTTGACCGAAAACGTCCAAATTCTATGGGATCATTCTAGATCATGTGGAAAGTATTAAAATGAGTTTTAAAAGAAAATTGAGCGAAAGCGTCAGCTCTTGGGAGCTCCCAGAGGTTTCGAGAACTTCCCGGGAATCCCAGGTTTGACCAAAATTTGACTTTAGAACCGGAGCGCCATAACAATTTTCAAATATTTTTCATGGATACTAGAGGTCAATATCTTTCCAACGGTATATTGCACATAATTTTTGGATTTAAAACGAGTTTACTGTGAATTTTTGAAAGCGAAAAAGGCGATCAAATCGGCTTTTATCACAAATACCGCAAAACTTTTCAAAGTGACCTATCCCTGAATTATTTTTTATGAAAAATATACTCCATTACCTTTCCAACGGTATATTACAACCTCGATTTGGAGTTCGTATGTATTTTCTGTGAATTTCGGACGAAATAGGGCCTTTTCGCGAATACCGGAACTTCTGGGGGCCTAAACAGGATTATCCAGAGGATTGAGGAGCAGTGCCGCCGCGGCACTGGCCCACTGCCGTCGCGGCACTCTCCTCCAGAATAGTATGTTTTTGCAAATATTTTTGGGGTTCCATTTTGATTAATTAGAAACCAAAACGACGTAGTTCTATGTTTTCAGATGTTTGGAGCCAATCAGAACACTTCTAAAACCCCAAAATCACCCCAAATTGGCCTATATAAACCCCCCTTGACTTCTCATTTAGGGGGTGTCAAATGTAAGCTTTGAAAAGTTTTGGGAGAGAAAGTTGTAGAGATAAGGTTAGGATGGAGAGAAAAGAAGCTTTCTTCTTTGATTTCAAAACAAAAGTGAGTCTTTGTCACGCCCGTTCCAGATATTTATAATTTTGAAAATGCATCATTCATATTTTGAAATTATCAATGTTATTTGATAATTGGATAAGAGATGAGGTTGACTGTGAGTCAACGGCAAGGTGTCAGTGAGGACACGGGAACATGACAGTTCACATTTCATGAGCATGAGTAAATGGCATTTATATGATTTAAATGTTATTTGACTTTATTTGATATTTTCTGAATAGTAATTTTACCTGTGTTTGGTAAATTGTGGTAATCTTTGATATGGTTATATCATTTTGAGAACTGTGGTGAACGTGAGTGATCGTTAATTAAAAAGGTAGGGTGTGTAGAGATTCCACGAAATATAATTTCCGGACGTTATTTTGGACCCAAACGAAACCTAGTCGAAAACTTTTGAAAATCTTAGTTTTCACTCGTAAAGGCATAAAATGGAAGTGTGCGAAGTTTCATGGGCTAATTAGAAGTTTTGAGAAACTTGCGGGGAGGTAAACGTAAATTCCAGAAAAGTTGCCTATAAATAGAAGTGGATGAGAATCTCATCCAAAACTTCTAAAAATATCTAGAGATAGAGGAGAGAGAAAGGAGATTTGTTCTTCGGACTTTGCGACGACAAACGACGACCGTTCGTCCGTCAGATTTTCACCAAATTCAAGATTTGAACTCGTGGAGGTAAGATCTACGTTTTGATACTAATTAGGCCACGTTTGGCAAACTTTTCTGAAAAATCTTAATTCTAGACTTTTGGGGAAATCAGGTAAAACTCGTAGGAATCGCGTATAATTTGAAATCCGACGATTATTTAGCCCCCTAGACGATCCTTCAAAGTTTGAAGAGATTCGCACGAGGTATGAATTCTAGATCTATGAAATATATGGGTTTTCATGTCTTGAACATCATTTTTGATATTCTTGGATCCGGGCGAAATTCATGTATTAGTTAGGCCCGTTAATTATGCACGTGAAATTATGATAAAAGCACGTATAACTGTTATGTGAGCATGTTATGTGTCTACTTGGGTCAAAGGGGAGTTTGGTGCAAATTCATCCGGGGTAAGCTCCTCGAACCTTGAGGATTGTGATTGTGATTGAGATGGAATTGGAATTTGTGGTTGTGTCTGGATTGGAGGTGGGCCCAACCAGTACACGGTACCTGGTATGGAGGAAGGCCCAACCAGTGTACGAGATGCGTGGGAGAGGTGGGCCTCCTACGGCATCGACCGGATGAATGCGTACCACTCACCCTAGAGACTATTTCTATGTGTTTTAGATGCTTAAACCATGAATTGTCATATAAGCATACATTTAGAATTGTACACTCATCATATAGCTGAGCAGTGGAGATGTACTCCATTGCAGGTAAGAAGAAGGACAAGAAGAGGTGTGTTGAGTGAGGACGATGAACGCCGGGGGATTTACCTTGTATATGTTTTTGGTTGTAAATGTTTTGGATTCTAGAACTTGTGTAAGGATTGGGATCTTGTAATATGTTGTAATAGATCCATAGATTAGTTTCATAGTATTGTAATCTTGTAATTTTAACGTCTGTAATTATGTTTTTGAATGATGGAATAGAGGGAATATATGTTGGTTTGAATTGGGAGAACTTTGATTTGAAAAGCTGCAGTTTTAAGCTCTGTTGATAGGAATCAGTCGACTGGTTTTTGATCCAGTCGACTGGATCACTGTGTTGTATTGGTTTCTGCTTGGTTCGTCTGAGGTTCAGTCGACTGGGCTGAGAAAACAGTCGACTGGATGGGGCTTCAGGCCATGACTTTCTGCTGGTCAGGGTACCAGTCGACTGAACGTTTTCAGTCGACTGAAAATTTTAGGCACCAGTCGACTGGGTCCCCGACACAGTCGACTGGATGTGCTGTTGTATTTTTGAAACCTCTTTGTTGGAGATCACCAGTCGACCGGACCCTCGATCAGTCGACTGGACCTCTGTTTTCCAAAACTGTTTTCTTTTGGGCAGGTTTCAATTGAACAAAACCTTTTATAACTCTGATCTCAATGGATTTTACAAACTCAGAGGGTAATGTTCCCTAAGTTTTAAATACCCAGGGTTGTTTTAAAGTTCTTTCCGCTACGTATAGTTATATGATGTTTGGGTGAGCCTTGGTGGCGTGCCACGTGTCCTAATTCCACGCGTAGTGGGATGGGTCGTGACAGTCTTAAACTTTGTTTTTACTTCATTACTCCTATTACTTCTCATTCAATACACCCAACCACCATTTTAGTGAGCATTTAAGAGAGAGGAAGCTACTTCCATGTCCAATGTCATCACATATGAGTGAAACATCAAACTACAAGTCCAATATCACATTGATCATCATCTATTGATTATTATTTACTTGCTTGTTTATGCAATGTTCATCTCTTCTTACCTCATTTCTTTTTTATTTTCTTTATTTACTTACTAGTTCATCATCATCTAGATGATGACATGAAGTTTGAGGTGAGTGAATCCTTATGAATAGTAGCTCTTGACCTCAAAAAACATGTTTGATAGATGATGATGATAACTTCAATACCTCCAAGGTATCCTTGAAGTTATATTCAAATGAAAATAAATCTGTAACACCCGTACCCGGAAAACGGGTTAATTATCATGTTATATGCATTAATTAATATAAGTAGTGTATAAAACGGATTAAGGGGAGGCTTTGGACTCGCCCATACAAAGTGTTCAGAAGAGGGACACTAGTTGAAAAAGTCCCCAGTGAGGAGGGACAGGTTTGGGAGTGGGACCCAGTGAAGGGCCCGAATAAAAATATGTGCATTTTATGTGATTAAATGCATTTATATGATTACATGATTATTTGTTTAAATGCTTTCATATTATATGATGATATATGTTTAGCATTTGTATTAGTTTGGACACCCAAATAAGGGTATAATTAAAAAAAAGATTGATAATTAGTAGGTGCAGCAATAGCAACTTCATAAAATATATGGGACCCACGTTGGGACCCATGCGGAACTTAGACAAATTCTCATCGGATAATTGGGTAGTTAATGGAATATTTTGGGGATTTCATAATAAGAACTTAATAAGTTCCGGGGGTGTAACCGAAAAATGGCTAAATTTAGGCTTTGACACATCAACACATCTTGCATGTGTGTGTCATGACATAGGAAGAGTCTCATATTTGCTGAATTAAAAGAAGAAAAGAAGAAGAGAGCTTCGAGAGAGAAGACGGACCGTCACCGACGACGTCTTTCGCCGTATCGTCGCCGCCGTTCGCCGGATTCACGATCCGAGATCACTTTTGGACTCGTGGAGGTAAGAGGATCACATGCACGTAATTTGTTTTCATTTTCGGCAACGTTTTTCCGGTAACCGTTCTTGTTAAACGATATTTGTTGAACCAAAACCATGTAGGATATACTTTGGGTAAGAATTGAGCAAGATTTGTGAAGGAATTCTTCATTTCTAGCTTGAATTTGGGTAGATCTTGCTAAGGTGAGTTTTCTAGCCTAAAGAATGGTTGTGTTTAACTATGTTCAAGGCATCAATGATGTAGAGATGTAGAGAATGATCTCATTGTGTTGATTATTCATGTTTAGAAAGCATGTAGTTACTAAATTGTGAATTGCATGTTAGCTTTATGAAGAATTTATGTGCCTACATGTTTATGTGCTTATATGTTTATGTGGTATTCAATGAGCACCGAAAAAATGATTCATTAGTTGGGAGTAATAAGGGTGGTGAAGAGGAAGAATCCGAGAAATACGGAAGTCCAAGGAATAGAAGTGGCCACGGGACCAAGGGAGGTCCCGGGTCTGAATGAATCATTGAACCGGTGACTCGGCGATTACAAAGATATGATTTATGTATTTATTGTTGCATTGCACATGTTTAAACATTCAGCCATGTTTAGAATTCTCACTAAGCGTAATGCTTAAGAAAACCATTTTCTGTTTCTGTTGTGGTAAATAACAACCACCGCAGGTACGGAGCCATACCCGGAGAGGAAGTGACGTGCTCGGGATTGGGGAAGAGATTTGGGTCTTGTATATATGTTTATAACTTGTAATATAGTATAACTTGTGGGCCAGTATCCTTGACTTGTGAATTAAAGTCTTGACTCGTAGTTGTATCCATGGAGTTAGTTTTGGAATTCTACGACTCATGTGTTTAATGTAAATTGGGGAAACTTATGTAAATTTCTATGTGAAAGTTGTAGGTTGTATGTTTGGATCATTCCGGCAAGTCCGGATACACGGGTGGTAGATTTTGGTCAAGTTTCTTTTGTAAATGAATGCTTTGTGAGGTTTGATCCTCTTGTTAGAAGGTTTATGTAAATGGTTGCTTGGAGATGGCTTGATATGGTTCCTTAATGTTTTTATGTTGTTGGTTATAACTTGGATTCATTTCCAATATGGTTTTATGAGACTTAGTTTTTGCCAAAGGTTAAACTTCAAAAATTTGTTTTAAACTCAAAAGGAATTGTGTGCATAGTGGGTGTAATTCAATTATGAGTATGTGTATGTTACACCATGTTTAGGAATGTATTTGAAAAGTTTCTTGAGGTTTGAAAATGGTTTTGGATGTGTCCATGAGGTTTGATGATGATTTGGGTGAGTTTGGGCTGTTTAAACAGGAGTTTTGCTGTCAAAAATGACTTCTGCATGAACCGGATCGATCCGGGCCTTGAGCGGATCGATCCGAAGCTTCTGGAGGAGCCAGAGATGACAATCTGCTAGATCCGGATCGATCCGGTTTTGGGCGGATCGATCCGCAGGTCCAGGTTCAGCACTGTCGGCTTTTATGGAAACGGAAATAATTCACTCTAGAAAACTTGGATTCGTGCGCCGTTTTTTGCGTTGGAACCGGGACTCAAAGACCTATCTTTTGGTATAAAATTTGCTATATCTTATGAATTACCATTTTACCCTTAGGGGCTGTTTTGTAACAATAGAGTTGTTTAATGTTGCTAAACACATGCGATTCTTACTAATTCGAATGTTTATTTGCAAATTAATGTACGTGGACTCTTGTAGCATTGTTACACGTGTCCTAATCCGCACGAGGCGGGTTGGGGTGTGACAAAATCTCTCCAACAATCTTGGAGGTTCTTGATGATGAGTTTGGTGTTGACATTTTAAGTGGCTATAACCTTCATTGAGTATTGAAAATATGCTTTCAAAACTTCTATTTCAAAACCCCCTTCTTAAAACCCTCACTTTGATTTCAAAAGATAAACCTTGTTTTCCCAAAATCTTCAAAACAGTGAGTTAAAACAGTGAGTGATCTGAGTTCAAAGATTTCTCTAGAACTCAATACTCAATGTATAGATGCAAGGCCACTTGGAAAGTCTTCCTAACTCATTAGAGATCACCCATGATTTTTGGTTTGACTTGGAAATACTTGAAAATGGTATATTTGGACCCAAACATTCCTTCCAGACATTCTGCCTCTGCTGTCACAGCAGCTTGGTTGAATTTCAACTTATTTTTTAGAAAACTTTTCCAAAAGGGGTGGTCCTAACTTAGTTTTCCCTTAAACTTCAATGTCTTAGGAAACTTTATGTATAAAATGGGCCTCTAGATCATTTGTTTTCATTTTTTAAAGATTTTTTGACATTTCAGTCGACAGTACGGACTCTGTTTCTGAGTCACCTCTATTGTTTATGTGATTTCTCTCAATCTGTGATATTTATTAAAGATTGGCTTTTTGGTTTGTGTTCTAGACACAAAAAGGAAGATCTACATAAAAAATCATGTATTGAAAATATTCCTAACCCCTCTTTTCAATTTTTAAAAGATCATGTTACTATTCTGTCCACTATTCACAGCAAGCACACTTTTACTTTCCCCCTTTGACTTGATGCTTACATGCACTCCAAATTAGTTCATATCTTAGGGAGTAGTTCATACTACATTTGTACATATCTCATGATAATTTCATTCATTCATTCATGCACATTCTATACTTCTAAGTCATTCTAGGAATCCATGAACACAAAGCACACTACAACCTTGGCACATTCTAGATACATACATTGCATCCATGCAAAGATTTGAGGCTTTTAGTGAGTCCTAATCTAAGAAGATAATAAGGAATGAACTTGATCAATACGTTCATGCTCCCCCTCGATCTAATCCTCATTTCTCATCCGTCCCGGGGATCGAGAGATATTCTTTTCTCAAAGATTAATGTCACAGCCCGGTCCCACAATAGCGGAACCGGAGCCCGTGGCACGCCACCGAGGCTAAACCAATTCATTAACGTTCCCAAAAATTAGGTTTGAAGAACACACGCAGCGGAAAACAAAACACATTTTAAAACCAGAGGTTCAGTCGACTGCTCAGTCGACTGCTCAGTCGACGGAGGCGGGCAGGGATTTTAATAACGAAAATCAGTCGACTGCAAAAGGAGGTCCAGTCGACTGCTGAGGGGTCCAGTCGACTGGACCTCCGGTCCAGTCGACTGCTTTTGCTAAAAAATGAAGCAGTAATTAACAGGCTCAGGGGTTCAGTCGACTGCTCCCCTGGCAGCAGCCCAATCTGCAGGAAACAAGTTTTAAAAGCTTTCTAACTATCACCAATGATTAACCATTCAATCCAAACTCAAGTCAAAGTAATTCTAGCTGTATTAAAGTATTACCAAACATAATTACAACATGTTATAGTCTAATACAACGATTTAAAATCATTTCTAACATACTAAGTTAAGCATGGTTTAAAACAACCAAAATCTTATTACAACATTTCTATTATTCCAAAACTACAAGATTATCTTTCAAGTTGCCTCACAAGCGAACTCCCAACCCACGTACTCACTTCTGCGATTCCTCGCCAGCATTTATACCTGCAATGGTTATTTGAATAACCACACATATTTCGATTTGTTTAAGCTAATGCTTAGTGAATAAATCAACATATGCACATGAATGATAAACATGTCCGCATTCACATCTCTACATTTCATACTAGTCGCCGGAGACTCACGTGCCCGTCCATATTCCCAATCCGCGACTCCTCGCCAATAAGTCCACGCGAAAGGGTAAGACCCACGATTCTACAAACAATCGTGCGACCTTAATGCCACTCTATCGGCTCCACAAAATGGTACGGTGACCACGTGCTCCTTCTGACCCAAATAAGCAACTCAACATGCTCAAATACATATCACCATACTCGCGGTAATCAAAACATATCAGCGTGCTATTGAGCCTACTTATCAATATAATTGCCCAATATGAACTACACAATATATCTCTAAGAATTAATACATGCTATTCAAACATAACATGAATACATGCCAAGAAATCATTCCAAAACATAGTTGAATCACTCACCTCCGAATAACGCTCCTATAATTCAATCTGAAGAAAACCCGTGCACAAAGAACGTGCAGAAGTCCGTCTAGCACAATTCCTATGGATCAGAATTCCATTTATCAACTTTTATGAAAAATTCTAGAAAATAACTTTTCGGAAAACTTAGCCAAACAGGCCCTAACATATATCAAAACGAAGCTCTTACCTCAAGGAGCTCGAATATGAAATCTGGGAGAAACCAGACTGACGGAGGGTCGTCGTTTGGCGTCGCAAAGCTCTAAGCAACTAAATCTCCCTCTAGCCCCCTTTTGGCCTCCTCTTGGAATTTTAGGTTAAGCTTATGAAATATCTAAGTCCATCTCTATCTATATATAGGCAACATTCTCGGGGAATTACGTTTACCTCCCCACGAGTTTTCCAAACTCCTAATCAGTCTCTGAAACTTCCTATACAGCTTATTCATAGCTTTACGAGTGAAACCTCAAAATTAGAAAAGTTTTCGACTAAGTTTCGTTTGGTTGCTAAAACGCGAATTTCTATATGACGTTTCCGAAGTTGCTAATTAGCCTACCAAATTAATAGCGTGTTCATTCGTTCTCACCAGGATACTAAATCTAACATTAGAAATATATTCTAAGCCAGAAAATAATACAGATATTGAAATACACAGGTAAACATTTATTTTCAGATAAACATTTAAAATGTTCTACAGTGACCGTCTCATACTCGGAGAGACTTCACAAACAATAACTCTTCAATCACAAGAGTCTCAAAGGGTTCTCTAATATAGACACCCAAATCAACTCGTGAGTCAAAACTCACTCAACCATGTGTCATAGGACACGCCACATCACATTATCATGCATGACAATATGATACAAATGCAATAACACAAATGTGGGTGTTATAATTAACATGCATCATACTAACTTGCTAAGCATATTTTGATTTCTTTGATTATTTGTTTCAAGAACAATTCATGTCCCCTTTAGATTAGGGAAGCTTAATTACTTGATACATAATTAGACGATTTTTCCTAGGTTTACTTGTGTGATCTTTCACTTTACATTGTATGATATTTGACTTAGATCTTATGAATGATATATTATCTTTAGATCTTTCATTTCAAATTTTCTTATGTGATGTAATATACTATTATAGTATTAATTGTCGAACCATACATAGTATAAGATGATTATTTGGATGCTAATTGAGGCCCGTCGAAAGACGGGGCGAGTTGAGGGTGTTTTAGTCGCGACAAAGGCTCCTTCCTCTCTCCTACCAAAACCCCGAGCCAAGTTCTTTGGTTATGAAGGGCCGGTGCCCTTTATCCATTTGGGTGAGTCAAAATTAGGTTTCTTGGTTCCTTAAAGACCAAGTGGCGACTATGTATCTGTTTTCGACAGACCTTTTCTCTTTCTTTTTCAATTTCAAATCAAACAAAAACAAGCAAGTGGTGGAATCCCGCGTGTCCACACAGGGGCTGAACTCGGGTCCATCGGCAAAGAGCATGGAAGCGCGAGGAGGGAGATTGATCGTCGGGCGTGATAGGAGTGAAACTTTCGAAGCACCTTTCTTCTCTTATCTTGTGTTTGAATGTGAAATTCCGTGATCTTAGGAGTGATTGTGGGCGTTATAACATGATCTTCGTGGAGGTGTTGTCAGGCACAGTTTGGAATGAATGAATAAGACGTGAGATATAGGGAGGGGCATTATGGTCTTAATATTTTTTTTTTGGAGTTATCAATGAATTGTTTTTTTTGGTTGAGTCAATATAATAAAAGGTACATGTAATAGGATTTAGTACTACTTATCTCTATTTTATATTTATTTATTTCATGCCTAATTATACTTTACCCCTCGTACTATACACATGTTTTCAATTGAGTACATGAGTTTTTTTTTTGCAATTTGCCTATTGAACTTTCAGCCCATTTTCAATCCCATCCAATCGATGACGCCGTTAGTTTAAAACTAACGGAATTGCCTATAATTTATTTTATTTTATTTTTTGTAATTGGCCCTTGAACTTTCATCCCCTTTTCAATCAGATCCATTCGCTAACGATGTGAGATTTTGTTGGATGGAATTGCCCACGCGTCCTTCCCTCAAATTTTAACCATTTTTTATAAACACCTTTACTACTTTTCGGCATCAAAAGGAGAGCAAAGCCCCTCGTTGGAACATAAAATGGCTAATTTGGAACCTCATTTTTTTTGTCAAAACATATGATTTTATCTGTTGACAGACAAATAATATTGAGCAAACAAAATAAGGTTGCAGTGTATTTTTTTTTTGGTGAAATTTCGAAGCCATTGCGTTGATCTCGAACAATTGCTTGAAATAAAAAAATCATCCCAAAAGGCCAAAAGATAAGAAAATTAGGATTGTTTAGCTCAATATCATCTGTCTGTCAACAGATAAAATTATCTGTTTTGACAGATGAAATGCAAAAAAAGAGGTTCCGATTTAACCATTTTGGGGGAAAAGGATACTTGGGCAATTCAGTCTAACAAAATTTCACGCCGTTAGCGAATGGATCTGGTTGGAAAGGAGAGAAAAGTTGAAGGGGCCAATTGGCAATTGTGCAAAAAAAAAAAAAAAAAAAAAAAAAAAAAAAAAAAAATTCTGGACAATTCCGTTAGTTTTAAACTAACATTGTTATTGATTGAATGAGATTGTAAAAGGGTTGAAAGTTAAAGAGGTCAATTGCAAAAAAAAAAAAATTTTATATTCCCAATTAAAAATAAGTGTATAGTATGAAGGGTAAAATACAATTAGGCGTATTCATTTGAATGAAAGTGGATTATCATGTTGTTGGATGCATTTTTGTGCAGCTCAAAATGCAAGCGTATAGTTTAATTTATGTCGGCATAAATGGAGCGTTACAGAAACCCAAACAAGATAACTCTGGTGTTGTCTTTGCACAGGGATTTCATCATTAAATAGTGTAACATTTGAATTAAATGAGAAGAGTTACTACTAGTACAAGTTAGAACAGACAGAGAGAAGGAGAGAGAGAGCTTCTGTTGTCTTCATCGACAAAATACTCTTTCTTTACCTTCAAATTCTAATTACTCAAGGAATATACCCTCCATCACTAGATTCACCACCACCACCACCACACGGAGAGAGAGAGAGAGAGAGAGAAGGCGCAACGCAACGATCGAGAAAGAGATGGACAAGGAGAATAAGAAGAAGAAGGGAGAAGTTATTCGACTGGAGCGCGAATCCGTAATTCCAATTCTGAAGCCTAAGCTCATCATGACTTTGGCCAACCTCATCGGTATCATTTCCATTCTCTTACCTCTTTTAAGTCGCTCTCTTACCATTCTATACATATACATCTCTATTAATATAAATATATATATATATATATATATAACCTACTCTCTCTACATTATCACTCCTCTCCCTTGGATCTGCCACCATTCTCCCTTGTTCATATTTTCCAGTAATTTATATAAATATGTGTGTGTTATTTTGCAAATTATGCTCAAGATTCAAAATTTTTTTCCCCATTTTTATAATTTATATATATATATATATATGTATATTATAGTACTCTGATTTTTTCATGAGTTGGCCATCCTTTCCTTGGTTATTACATGTAAGAATAAGGTGGATGCTAGGATATTCATAACTGCTGCGGTCTTACCTAGGCAGGGCCTTGGTGTTGAAACATACCAAGTGATTACTCTCAATCTCGGAAGAAGTTTCTGATTAAAGAAGTAAGCGAATTGAAGATATTATGTTGTCTGGAAACAAACTAGGGTTTGCATTGTTTCTCCAGTTGTCCCCTCCCTACCCCAAATTCAAATATGTGAATTTTAAGTGTTTGCTTATTTCCCTTCCAAACTAAGAGTCGAACTAATAGAATGACACCATAAAAAAAAAAGGCATTGACTTTTTGTAAATTCCTGCATTTGGTTTTCAAATCTTGATGGCTGAGTTTCGTCATAATATCAGGCATGTACTTTGAATGGACCTCAATGCATTGACTTATTGTAAATTTCTGCAGAACATAGTTCTGACCGTGCTGAGTTTCTAAAGCTATCCAAGAGAGTTGAGTACACTATTCGTGCTTGGTATCTTCTCCAGTTCGAGGATCTAATGGTATTTTCCAGGTTCTACTGACCTTGCTAAAGAAAAAAAAAAAAAAAAAAAAAAACTTCAGTCTCCCACTAATACTATTCTTAATCTGACCAATGATATTATTATCTTGTTTTATTGTTTTAAAATTTTAATTTACTTCCATACATCTCATTCCTTCAGCAATTATACTCCCTATTTGATCCTGTCCACGGTGCTCAAAAATTGGAGCAGCAGAACCTATCTCCAGAAGAGATCGACATTCTCGAACAGAATTTCCTCTCATACTTGTTTCAGGTATCATGGCTGGTGCATCTTAAAAGTATCTTTTTGTTTTTCATGAGTGCTCGTTCCCTGTTTGCACTTCCTTTGAATTTTTTTAATGATATGTAAACACCATGGACCATTTAGTTCATCAAATATCAAAAAAGAAGAAGAAAGTTTTCCCCCAATTCTAGGGGCAGGTTGAAGGAACCTTTTACGTAGTTACTTTCAAGGGTTCCTCTTGATTTGTCAAATTCTTTGACCTTAGCTATTTTATTTTAACATGTGATGGGTCATATGGTATGGCAATATCAACATATATTATCTTTATGCCCCATATAGATTAAAATAACAATTGACCTGTACATTAAGCAGTGGCATTCAAAATGGTATTGGATTGAATCCGGACACTTTAGAGCAAAACAAAAGTTGGTGCTATTGCTCTCTCTCTCTCTCTCTCTCTCTCTCTCTCAATCTCTTTCTTCCCATCCCCAATCCTGCAGAGATGAAATACCCTGCATGATATTGATTTTGCGTGCATGGTGTCATCGTAAACTGGGTAGGTTTCTGTCCAATGACTGTATATGAACGTTATGACTTGGTCTTTCCATTCTCTAGTTTTCTTGTTGAGGCTTTCAGTGAAGAATTCCTCTTATTTGGTTTCTGGTTTAAGATCATTATTTGAATCTGGTATATGGTTAATTGTGCAGCAGATCTATAATGTTAGTTTCACCAATTTAAAACGTGTTAGTTTTTTTCGCTATATTACTTCGGCTCGTTTGATTTGCGATTTTGGTGAGGGAAGGAAAAGAAAATGTAAAGGAAATTATTTTTCATTTCTGGTGAGGGAATGAAGGGTGATTTTTCTAGAAAGTTTAAACAGTAATAGCATTAATGACAGAGTAGTACGGGGGATTTGGGGAGGGTTAGATGTACGTAGACTTACTAGGGCATATGGAGAGGCTTTTTGTGTGTATTTATTTGTTTTCCTGTGTATTTACTAGATGTAGGTAGACTTAATACGTACATCTAAAATTAGATGTACGTAGACTTACTAGGGATTTGGGGACGGTTAGATGTACGTAGACTTACTAGGGCATATGGAGAGGCTTTTTTTTGTGTATTTATTTGTTTGATTACCATGTAAATATGGAAGGAAAATAAAAATACAAGGACAAGAATTGAAATTTGTTTTCAATGTACCATTTAGTTTCCCTTGTTTTTGATGACATTCAAAACATTTTGAGAAATTCAAAATGATATAATTTTTAAAGTGAGAGAATACCCAAAAGAAAAGGTTTGTTTGCCACCTTTCCTTTCTCTTATCTTTTACTACAGTTTATCCATTAACTAAAGGGAGGAGGGTTAAGGTATGAGTTATTAAATTTTTATATCATGTTTTATGGCCTCACATATCAAGGTCCAAAGTCGTAGCCAAAACCGAGTTGGGCTTGCTGACTTGATGGCAGATTAAATGAAACCTGGACTATATCCAGTTGTGAAAAATGTAGTTGATAATGTGGGGTCAACTTGTTACATGACTTATTTAAATTCATTCCTATTTCAAATCCGACTAAGATTCATCATGTGATGCGACAAGGAATCTTACTGTACATACTATTTAGTGGGCTTCGTCACTGAAAAAGGAAGAAATTAAATTAAAACGTATGTTCTCCTACTTAGTTTATGTACACCCTCTCGAATGTGTATCCCAACAGAAATGTGTTTCAAATTTGCAATGCAAAAAGGACATCTTGCCGAACACCCTTTTTGGTGGTTTTTCTCAGTAAATGTACCAAGACGCTATAAATTCCTCTTTTCTTGCTCGTTATTTTTACACACACACACACACACACACACACACAAACACAAACAAAAATTTGTTGGGTTTTTAGAAAAAAATGAAGCCTTAATTTTAGGGATTTGTAGACTGGATTTTGAAATATAGCTTTCCTTTTTCTATTATTCCCAAGTCTCTTAAGTTAAATTTTAGAGCTTCGGGAAGAAGGTAGGAGTGATTTGTCTTCATGTTGGGAATTTACAATGGGCAATTCTAGTGCGTGAGGCTCACATATGAAGATTTACAATATCCGTACCATATTGTATCTGAGAAGCCATATTGTCATTGTTAACATCCAACTTCTTTGAAACATATGCTGTCGAAAAGGGAGCAACTCAAGTATATGTACTTAACACGCCCCTCATGAATTTCCATATCTCCTCCATTTGTCAGCTAGAGATGGAGATGTATTTAATTATCAAGGAGGTGGTGAGATTTGAACCCATGGCTTTGCCTGTTTCGGAAGCCACAAACATCCGACGACTCCAAAAATATAATATTCAACAATATACCAGAAAAGCATTCATGACTACACGATATATTATGCTTCCCATTACCTTTTGGTTTTTGAGGGTGGATGTTTGCGACGGTTTAATTAAGAATTTTAGTTGCCTTCTTGCTAAACTGGACTTCTTTGTGGATTTGATTAACATTCTCTCTCTTCCTAATTTTTCCTGTTTTGTAAGTTTTATATTTTTCTCATTTCATACAGGTGATGGATAAGAGCAATTTCAAGATAACAACTGATGAAGAAATTGATATTGCACGTTCAGGGCAATATCTACTTAATCTTCCTATTACAGTTGATGAATCTAAAGTATGACATCACATAATACACATATCTCTCTTAAATCAAAATAAACACCTGTATTAGAAAATGTACAGTGTATATATATTTTTATATGTACGCTTTACATGTTAGTTCACACTTCACATGCTTGTTTTTGCAAATGTAGCTTGATGTGAAGCTTTTGAAGAGGTATTTTGCCGAGTATCCTCATGAAAACCTTCCAGACTTTGCAGATAAGGTATTACTGACTTGTTTCCTGGATTTGTGCCTATGTTATTCGAACATCCTGCATGTGACTTATACTCCAGAAGGGCCTTCGAAGTTATATCTTCCCAAGGGCATACCTATTTTTGTTGTTACTGGTTACTTTTACTGTCAGATGCAGCAATGTTTCTAGTTTCTTGTCACCAACACCGTCAAATTTCTTACTGTTAGTTCTGTAGGTCTCTTCTCTTCTCTAAAATGCTTTGGCAGCCACCTCATGCATGTTGGAGCATGCAAACCGGTGTGTATTTTGGCTGCCTTTTGTGGATACTACATTTTCTTTGTTCTCTAATCTCCTTTTTTTTTTTCTTCCCTCCACCCGGTTCTGTTCGTGGGTACCTTTTAATATTTCTTGTGTACGTATATCATCTTCATTCTGTCTTTTTGACAAGGAACAGAACTAAGTGTTCGTTTTTTTAGCTTAACATGAGACATTTTGTAAGCTTTGGGACTTGAAAACTTCTGGAGCCATTATCAGTTGGCCATCATTAACGAAACAATCCACTGCAATCTCCAGCCCTATGAATACAATAATTAATACCTCGTTCAAGTCCTTATTACCTCTGAGGGATACGCCTACTGCCACTGACTGATCACCTCATTTGTATTTAAATCCTAGTTATGTCAACCTCTAATAGCATCAGTTTCTCCAAAGTAAGCTATAAACTCTGTTGCGGTATCAGATTTCTACTGCATTGAGAGTATAAGTTTAGTTTCAAGGAACTTCAGCAACCCGTTCGCAAACAGAATACTAATGAAAATTTGAAACAGAAGGAAAAGTTCCCATTAGAAAATATCTAGAGTACAGCATGACAGCTAGATTCAGGTGTCAAGTTTGTTGTTTTCATAAGCCATGAGATGGGACTCCATCACTGAATATGTTGCTTATTCGAGACTCTTTAAGTTTCATGTTCTCCGTGGAAATCATCTATTTCTCATATCATAATATGAGAAAATGGATAAGACTGCTCCTCGAATCTAGCCAAAAACCCGAGACACTGCTAGAGCTTAACGAGATAGAATCACAAAAAAAATAATAATAATAAAATGATGATCTCTTGTAGTTGGTACAAAATCACTTCATTCTAAAGCTATTCCTATTTTTAAAATTTGTAATCAGGTACACTTCCTTCCTGAACAGTCTTACTTGCTCGGTATCTCTTTATGTAACCCATGCTAGGCATAGGAAAGAGCGTGGAGAATACTTTGATTTGATGGAGTCACAAAAGAATTCCATGATTTTCTTTTCGTGTAGGACGACTAAATTCTTCAACTATTTCAAGCACCAAGTATCTATGTCTCCATTGAGAGAGAGAGAGAGAGAGAGAGAGAGAGAGAGAGAGAGAGAGAGAGCAGAACCAAACTTCAGTGCTTTTTTGTTAACTCACCAATATTTAGTTTGAGCATCTGCAAAGGCTTATGTACAAACACTAAACATATCAGAATACACCAAGTATTACCCATAAATTTAGAAGAGGAGAAGAATGAATGGAGATGGAGAGAAAGAGGAGGAGAATGAGAAAAAGAAGAACTAAGGGGAATACTAATACACCTAAGAGCATCTGCAGTGGTATGATGGTATATTTAGGGTAGATTTACGTTAAGTTGCTATACCGAAAGGAGAAGTCTCACAGTGGTGTAAAAGCAAGCCGACAGAAGGAGTGTCGGCAGACACATTGCCGTTTGGTCCCCCCCCCTTTTTATTTATTTGTTATTTATTATTTTTATAATCAAATCTTCACTTGAAAACTTGAACAAAAAAGAAGGAGAAAGCCCAAACGGCGAAGGCTTTGCTGGGCGGCATTGCCAACACCGTTTGGTCATTTTGTAAATAAAAAAAACAAACAAATGACACAGCTTTTGCCGGCTGCTGTGGGATGGCAATGGCTTTGTCGTTTGGCTCAAGGATCAAAATTTCCTTCTGTTTCCATCGAAACGACCGAAACGTTTCCGTTTCCTAGGTCATAGAAACGAAACAGCCATGGAATCTCGAAATTCCATGGATTCCATCGAAACGACTTTGTTTCTTTTGTTTCCATCGAAACGTAATTGTTTCCATCGAAACAAACCTATGATTCCGCATCGTTTCATTTGCTTCCAACGAAACATACTTGTTTCCATCGAGATAATCATGTGGTTGTGTACTTGTCATATGAACAACCATTTTATTTTAGATATGACTTATTAGCTTACTATGTACTTATATGTATCTTTTGCATTCTATGAGGTGTTTTGTGGATTCTATGAAGTATTTGACAGTAGATTGGCGACTTAATCCTCATGTATTTTCAATTTGAACTACACATTTTTAATGCAGCACTACATATATAGACCTCTCAAATGTTCAATTAATCAATTATTAGCTTTATACACGCATATAGTTAAGTTTAAAGTTATGTTTCCCCATGTTTCTCACTGTTTCCAAAATTTTCCACTGTTTCCACATGTTTCCGAAATGTTTCCGAAACGTTTCCGTTTCTGGGTAGACTGAAACGAAATTTTGATCCTTGGTTTGGCTGTATAGTAAGTGAATTTAGCGGAATTGTAAACTTAAGTTTCACTATTATATACTCACGTAAGTTCCTATACCACTAACACCATTGGGTGACTTTGTAGTTAAAAACCTAAGTTCCTATACCAATTTAACACCACTGCACTGCAGATGCTCTAACCTAATACTATATTACTATATGGTTGGACCTGCAGTAGGTATGATACTCCTGGTGCAACTTTTGTGTTGTGGTATTTAAAACTAACAATAGTTAAAAAAAAAAAAACCTCCCAAAATTAAAATGCTACCTAAATAGTAATGTTATATTTATTCATACTTTCAAATATTACTAGTTTTGACTGATGTGGAGTAATGCTGGCATCCCTCTTAGCCGATCTGAAGATTACAACTCCTTTCAATTGCTTTTTCTTTGTGTGGAGAAGAGCGGTGCATAACAGTTCAGGTTGAAGCCTGGCTTTTGTATGTGTCTCAGTCTGGTGCTTCTCGAATCTAAGTTGTGGGCTCTCCCTTGATTATTTATTCTATGCTCATTCCATTAGGGGGCTTTTATGAAGATGGTTCAGCTGGTGACTCTGGAAAAGGAAGAGGGGGGGGGGGGGAGGAGAGGTTGCTTAGGGGGTAGGGTAATGTTTAGAGACAAGAATCAAGGATTGGAAGCTCAACTCTCTAGAGTAACCACCAACGGGATACAGAATATCACCACCCACAGGAGTTTACTAGTGATATTGGGATTAGGAATTTCACCACTCAATGGAATCCCACCATAGAGACAAAAATTTTAACAGAAAAATCTGTATAACAACAAATATTCACTTCTCTTTTTTCATTGCTTGTAATAGGTACCTATAATAGTTGTTTGGGAATAATCTTCTAGACATTGGAGATATAATATTCTAGTTTCAAAATGAACTATAACTACTACATAAGTGAGTTTTCATTTCCCACACAAAGACTACTAACTCTTAAGGTAGACTATTTTTAGCAAACATAAATAACCCTTTGAAAGACCTTTCATATTCCTAACAAAATTAGATATGAGGCACCCCTGTCTTGAGCCCCGTGTCATCTGGGGACGGTTGTGGAGTATGCGAGTACTTTAGAAGTGTAAAGTTGTAAACCACGAAATTTATGTACTTCCTTTTAAATTGAAAACAATATAAGCATCTTAATATCTAGGTCGAAGAGATGAATGTTTCCAGTTGGAAATCAGAAACAGTATTTGATACTGAACAAACGTAAATCGCGAAAAGAAGAGAAAAGGGTCTAGGTATCCCTGTACCTAGACCAGAAATATGAAAAGCATCCCTGTGCAATTTCAATCTAGAATTTTATTAATCATAAAAAGTGTCTAAATACATCATTTGCACCTTATTTATAGAGAATAAAAGTCCTAGCTTAAAAGAGTTTCCAAATATGAAAACTTCCTAAAACATAAAATAGAGAGAATAGAATAAAATAAAAGATGACATATTTATTACTAATTAATCCATCTACTTGGCCCTGAGTCTGGCCCAACCTAGTAGTCACCCAACCACAATGTGATTGGATGAGCTATGCTCTGGCGGCGACGACGGTAGAACTTCGGGAACGGCATGATCATGGTATTGGTGTCCGCACCAACTCTCCCGGGTGGGAAAAACTTGACCCCATCGAGTGGGTAAATGGCCGGCTCTGGTAATACTCGAACAAGTCAGGGTCGATCTGCTGGAGCTCCTCTCTGGTAATCCATGTACAATCGGAATCTGGTCAGCCGCTCCAACGAACGAGAAAGCGCCGAACACCGCCACCCCTAGTAGACATAAGCTGCTCATTTAAAATAGTATCAATAGACTCTTTCTATGCTGGTGGAACGGGTAAAGGGGTAGGATTGGGAATACGGGGAGAAGTGGGGGAACCAGGATGGTCAATAAAAGGGTCATCCGGGTTAGCACGGGAACCCTTATAGGCAACCAAATCCTCAATATTAAAAGTGGAACTAATGCCATACTCTGGTGGAAGGTCAATGACATACGCATTTGGCCCGATTCGTTTTAGTATTTTGAAAGGTACAGCACTACGAGATTGCAACTTCCTAACGGCACCGGATGGAAACCGTTTTGGTCTAATGCGAATCATAACATAATCACCTATCTGAAATTCCAGAAAGCGTTTACAAGAATTAGCCTGTATTTTATACTACTCATTACTAGCTTGAATCTTCTTACTGATCGTGTCATGCAAGTCATGAATATGTTGTGCAAATGATTCCGCGGTGGCGGAGACTCTCACTTTGGGACTCATGGGAATGAGGTCAATTGGCTTCCGAGGCTTGTATCCATGGACCACTTCATACAGACTCATGCCAATGAAGCGATTAACTGAACTATTGTAAGCAAACTGGGCCGCAGGAAGGATGGAGTCCCAGTTTCTATTACCCTGACCCACTAAACGCAAGAGATTCCCTAAGCTTCTATTGATAACCTCTGTTTGACCATCTGTTTGGGGGTGATATGCTGTAGAAAATTTAAGCTTAGTGCCTACCATATGCCAAAGGGTCTTCCAAAAGTAACTCATGAACCTGATGTCCCTGTCGGACACAATTGTCTTGGGGAGATCATATAGTTTGACGATCTCATCAAACTAAAGCTTGGCAACGTGAGAGGCATCAGAAGTTTTTGAACAAGGGATGAAATGCGCCATCTTCGAGAAGCAGTCAACCACCACAAGTATGGAATCATGCTTACGGAAGGTGCGAGGGAGGCCGAGGACGAAATCCATGCTTACATCTTGCCAAGAACGGTTTGGTATAGGCAGGGGAGTATAAAGACCGGATTCTGTTTACGGTGATTGGCTAACTGACAAGTCCTGTACTGACCAACTATTTTGGCAACGTCCCTCTTAAGACTTGGCCAATAAAACTGATGTTCGACCTCTTCGATAGTTTTATCTCGCCCGAAGTGACCTGCCAAGCCGCCTGCGTGGACCTCCCATACTAAGAAGTCTCGCACAGAAGTGCGCGGAATACCGAGTTTGTTGGAGTGAAATAAATACCCATCCTGAATGAAGAAGTTGTCACGAGTGAACCTAGAATAGTAGCCAAGGTAGTGAATATGGCTCCAAAGTCGGGACAAGACTCCTAGTCTTCCTTTAGGCACTTGAAGCCGGGGACATTGATGCTCATAACGGAAAGTAAATCAACTCATCGGCTAAGTGCATCAGCTACTTTGTTCTTGACTCTAGCTTTATGTGTAAGTACAAAAGTGTACGATTGAAGGAATTCGACCCAACGACCATGTCTAGGGTTCAATTTCTTTTGGGAATTGAGGTAACGGAGGGCTTCATGATCAGAGTAAAGGACAGATTCATGGGGAAGCTGATAGTGACGCCAGTGTCTCAAGGCTTGAACAATTGCGTAGAGTTCCTTATCATAGGTTGAGTAGCGTCGCTTAGCGTCATTTAACTTTTTGCTAAAGTAGGCTATCGGATGACGTTCTTGGCTGAGCACTCCACCAATGCCAACGCCAGATGCATCACACTCAACTTCAAATGGCTTGGTAAAGTTAGGGAGGTGCATGACAGGAGCTTGTGTCATACGTACCTTGATTTCCTGAAAAGCATGAGTGGCGGCAGGCGTCCAAACAAACTCACCTTTCTTCAAGGAATCGGTTATTGGGGCCACAATTGTGCTGAATCCCTGAATGAAGCGTTGGTAGAAAGTCGCTAACCCATGAAAGCTGCGGGCTTCATCATGTATGCTTTTGGGTTCTTGCCATTCGACAATCGCTTTGACCTTGTTCGGATCTACCGACACTCCTTCCGATGAGACTACATAGCCAAGGAAAACAACTCGATCAACAAAGAAGGAACATTTCTTGAGGTTGGCATTCCCGTAGGGCCTGACACACCTTTTTAAGATGTGACAAATGAGCCTCCGTTTAGTGGCTGTATATTAGTATATCGTCGAAATACACCACAAGGAATTGACCCATGAACGGGCGAAGGACTTGCGTCATGACTCGCATAAAGGTGCTGGGAGCATTGGTCAGGCCGAATGGCATAACTAACCACTCATATAAACCATCTTTGGTCTTAAAAGCTGTTTTCCATTCATCACCTGGGCGAACTCGAATTTGGTGGTAGCAACTTTTTAAATCAATCTTTGAAAAAATGTTCCCACCAGCCATTTGGTCCAGCATATCATCTAACCGAGGAATTGGGAAGCGGTACTTAACTGTGATCTTGTTGATGGCACGACTGTCAACGCACATCCTCCAAGAACCGTCTTTCTTAGGCGTTAAAAGTGCACGCATAGCACAAGGACTTGTACTCTCTTGAACAAACCCTTTTTCAAGGAGTTCGTTAACTTGCTTTCGAAGCTCCGCATGCGCCGTTGGGCTCATCCTGTAATGGGGTAGATTTGGTAAAGATGCTCCAGGGATAAGGTCAATAGCATGCTGGATGCCCCGTAATGGGGTCAAGTTATCAGGGAGGTCATCAGGAAATATGTCCTTAAATTCGCTTAACACCGAGATTACCACTTTGGAGTGGTCTTGTGTGTTTTCTGGAGGGGCTCCCGAGATACCATGACAAAGATGATGACCTTGTGGTTGCTAATCGTTCGAACTCTTTGGGGTTAATGATGTGTAACCCTTGTGTCGGTGTAGAAGTGGATTCTTTGCTCTTAGGAATGGGCCTGGGTTGCATGGGGTGGAGTTTGATCTTTTTACCGCCATGCTCAAAAGAACTAGAGTTCGAGCTACCATAGATGGTGACGTCCAAATCAAACAACCACGGTAGACCTAGGATGATATGGCCCACTTCCATTGGGATGACGTCACACCAAATATCCTCCTTATACGAGAGGAATTCGATAGGCACGAGACATCTCGTATTGATTGCGATGGATGACGTGTCAATCCAAGAAACTTTGTAAGGGTTGGGGTGTGGAACAACTTTCCCGCCCATGCGCGTAATGGTACTGGCGGACACAACATTGATACAGCTATCGCTATCGATGATGACTTTGCAAGCTTTGTCACCATATCTGATGTAAGTATGGAAAATAGTGTTTCTGCGCTAGTCATTAACTTCCTTAGGTTGTGTCAATGCACAGCTAACCACTCCTAGGATAGACGAACTGGAGTTTTCCCATGAAGGATTCAAAGAAGGAATAGTTCGAATGCAACTAAGTTAGGGTTTTCCTCGAATTCTGCCTCCTGTTCCAAAATGTCCTCCACGTCCGGAAGATAATCTTGTTGGTGGAGGTTGTTATTAGTGACCTCCGTGACTTCTTCATTGATGATGAGTGCTGTATTCGGGCACCTAGAAGCGACATGACCAAACTCATGGCATCTAAAGCATTGGACTTTGGAGTTCATGTTAGAGGTGGCGGTTACTCCTTTGCCCTTGTCGTCTCTACGAGCAGGGGGAATGTAGGGAACCGATTTATTCTGTGGGGCAACTTGATTTGATTTCGGGACCCAGGGCTGGGAACTGGTTGAAGAGACTCGCTGTTGAAATTGTGGTTTGGAAACCAGCTCATAATTTTGGACGAAAGTGTAAGCTTGGTCCAAGGAGGTAACGTCGCGGAGAACGAGTTCGCGTCTAAGATCATTGTTAAGACCTTTCCGGAACCTGCTCAAGGTCACACATTCATCCTCGCGTACGTTGGAGCGCATAAAGTATTCTTCAAATTGGGCCACATAGTCAGTGGTAGGCTTGGTCCCGTGAGGCAAACCATTCTATTGATCCAAGAGATCACCTTGGTAAGATTGAGGGAGGTATTTCTCCTTGAGTCTCTCTTTCATCTCGACCCAATCAGTGATGGTAGGTTAGTTTCGTCGGGCAAGGGTTTGCTCGTTAGTTTGCCAAAAAAGTTTGGCTCGTACAATGAGCTTCATTTTGGCAAATCGAACTTTCGTTTGGTCATATAAGTTATGCCATTTGAAGAAGTGATCCATCTCGAACATCCAATCGGTAAAAGCCTTCGAATCGAGGCGGCCATTAAAGGTTGGTGCTTCCACCTTAATATTTTGAATGATTTTCTCATCAGGGTCATGGAAATCGCCTACAGGGTGATTCAAAGCAGGTTCCCTATGATGTGCGTAATGTTGGGGACGGACATAGTTCGCACCTTGCTGTGGGACTCTCGGGTGATATTGACGAGGTGGGTCTTGTTCGACCCCGGCAAAGTAATCACCCCCCATGTGGGACGTATCACCTTCTGGCGCTCCTATAACGCGTTCAAGAGACGTTTCAGTGGATGCACACCAATTGTTGGTCTGCTCAATTCGAGCATTAGTTTGATCAAAATAGGCAGAGAGGTCATGAATGAGTTTGGCTAGGTCAGTTATGGACGTGGAGTCCATATTGACAGGAGATGTATTACTGTAAACTCGACGACCACTACGGAGATGCATGCAACGACTACCGACTAAGTGAGAGTTGATCAGTAAGAGATTCATTGCTAACAACTTTGCAGACTAAAATACTAGCGAATTAGTAACGCGCAAAATTCAGAATGTGATTTAATTATATTTCAGATTAGAAGTGCAATCACGTGTAACAAGTATTCGTAATTCTAAAGTCACCAAACTGTAAACAATGCACTTTCACACAAAATGGTATAGCTCCACAATTAAAAAATATATATATATATATAGGTCCAGTCAACATAAAAAGGGGTATGAATGGGTGGATTGTTAATTAGGATAGTGTGAGCCAAAGGTTGGTATACCGGAGTAGTGTGTAAACAAGGGGTAATGGTAGGTGAATAGGTTGAGGGTTCAAGCACAGAAATCCAATTGATACTACCTTTAGATTGACAGATTATAATCCACACGTAAAGTCTAGATCTAACCTCGAATAAAGAATCTAAGTGAGAAGTGTACTGTAGCGGCTTGCAAATCTGGACGTGGAATTGGCGTCGTAGGACTGCTGAAATAAGTTGTAAAGATGCGGTGGTGGTAGTTGTAACCTGGTGATGGGATCGCAACTGACGCTGTAAAAAGAAATAAGAAAAACAAGAAAGTTGACTCTCTCAATTTTTTTTTATAAAACAAATAACAACTTAAAGCAAAGGAGAGACGTAAGTGAAAAAATAAAATCAGAAGACCAAAAGGGTCTCGACAGTGCGCACGAAATCACGAGACCAGATGGTGGTTCACCTCACGATCAAATCTGGGCTGAGCTGTTGCAGTTCAAAATGGATGGCGCAGGTGGAGAGATGGGCAACGACGGTGGTGGTGCTTAGTCGCAAGCGAGAGTGGTGGGTTGGCTTGCGATGGTTTCAAGTGGAAGGGTGGAAGGTGGGCTTGCGATGGTGGTTTGGGGATTTGGGTTCTTGCGTGGGTTGGGTTTCGAATGGTGGTGTCGCGATGCAGAGTGGTCGCGATGCAGAGGTGGGTTTGATCTGAGAGGTCACGATCAGAAGGGGCTGCGATAGATTTAGGCCTAGGGTTTGCGATGGGTCTCTTGCTGAGAAGATGAAGGTTAGGGACTGTTTGGTAAAGTATTTTGATGGATTGCTCTTGGGCTCTGATACCAAATTTGATGCCAAACAAACGTAAATCGCGAAAAGAAGAGAAAAGGGTCTTGTACCTAGACCAGAAATATGAAAAGCATCCCTGTGCAATTTCAATCTAGAATTTTATTAATCATAAAAAATGTCTAAATACATCATTTGCACCTTATTTATAGGGAATAAAAGTCCTAGCTTAAAAGAGTTTCCAAAAATGACAACTTCCTAAAACATAAAATAGAGAGAATAGAATAAAATAAAAGATGACATTTATTACTAATTAATCCATCTACTTGGTCCCTGAGTCTGGCCCAACCTAGTAGTCACCCAACCACAATGTGATTGGATGAGCTATGCTCTGGCGGCGACGACGGTAGAACTTCGGGAACGGCATGATCATGGTACTGGTGTCCGCACCAGTATTACAGAAGAATGTTCATTTATATGAACATTTTGGGGCAATGAATCCCCGGATATTGATTACTGTCTATTAGATCCTAATAATTCTTGCAATAGTTCAACATCTTTATTTCAGAACAGTTGCTATTAGACAGTTGCAGATCAGGATATGCATTGCTAGCCCCAGATGAGTAAGATAACATGTTATGGCCTGTGTTGGTAATTATAATGAACAAGTTTTTTTTTGTGTGTGTTTCTAGTATGTAATCTTTCGACGTGGCATTGGAATTGACCGGACAACTGATTTCTTTTTCATGGAGAAAGTGGACATGCTTATTGCACGTTTTTGGGCATGGCTTCTCAGAAAGACTAGGTGAGTATCTTCTTGTCGTAAACCAATCCATGTGAGCTAGTAGCCTTGCCTTTGGAAACTAATTTTTATTTGTAGTTCCTGCATGCTGATCATGGATAGAGAGTTCGGTTTTGTTTCCACTTGGCCTTGATTATAGATTTTGTTAACTTTTTCCATTAACATACCATGTCCAGTATTATTCATTAATCCTGTGTTGCCATGTTATTGTACTTGCAGGCTAGAAAGAGTGTTATCCCGTAAGTCGAGTGCAAGAAGTAAGAAAGACCCAAAAAAAGATGATCAAGTTAGCAGTGAGTCAGAGCAGGATAATTTATCCGTTGAACGGATCCGTCTAGAAAATATGGAGCTCAGGTTATAAATGGCACCTTGGTATTGCGATTCTGATAGCTGACAGTCTTAAGTTCGGATTTTTGCTTACCCATGTCACATGGTTTAAAGGATGCAGTTACCCACAATTTTACTTTTTGGGTGTAGCATTCCCAACTTATTCATCAACAAAATGAAACACTAATCATTCTTAGGATCATATCTGAAGTGTTTCGTAAGCCTACATTTGTACTATTTTATTAGCATGCATTACTTTGTTTAGGCCATGTTGAATATTTTCATGGAAGCTAATAGGTGCTCAAAACTTGTCCCATTGTCTAGACCCATAGCAAATGGTTGAGCTGCAAGCGAGTCATCGTGGTTACGAATCTAAGAGCAGCTACCTTGTGCAAAAATTGCCAAAGGTTAGGTTGTCTCCAGTCTACCCCCTCCCAGCACCCTGCTTAGGTGGAATGACCACACTAGTAGGTAATGGCCTTTTTATAGATCTCAAAATCGGGCATAGTGTATATATAACATGGGGCAACCTGTCAGATTTTAGATGCTTTGGTCACCATGACATCTTTTTCTTGGTAACAGAACCTCAAAAAGCAGCAAAACTTGATGCTCGTGAATTAAACTGCAAAGCAGCATTCAAGTACATGGGCATTAATACACCTGCATTCATTACATTGTATCCAGTCTTGATGTTTATTGTCAGTTAATGACGTTTTCTATTTCTCCCCAGTTCTCGCAATCTGTTGGGCAAGATCACAGTCCAAGAACCCACCTTTGATAGGATAATTGTTGTTTACAGGTATTGGCTTTTATTTTCTGCTTTTATGGTGTGTTTGTGAATCATGTTATGGATTTTTGTTGGAACAAAATATTTTGGAAATTCTATATGGTGGTTAGGGGTGTTCACGGGTCAGGCGGGTCGGTTTTGGCTCTCACCCGATCACCTGACCCGAACATGATCGAGTCCGGTTAGAGTCACTCGTTACTGAACCACCAGTAGGTAGAAACCGACAGTGTTCGAGTCGGACGGGTCTCGAGTTTAACCCGTGAAAGAGGGTTGAACAATGATTCAAAATCTACACATTTTTGGTTTAAAATCTATGCATTTTTGGTTTTGTTGGAATTAGGAGTTAATCCCGGGATTTTATTATCACATTTATGGGTCATGTTGACCATTGTTATGAGATTTTTATTATCTTTTATTTTCTTTTATTCTCTTTCCTTTTTTCCTTAATCTTGTAACCTATATAGCCTTAGGATGTAAGTAATACAATTTATCCTTTTCCATAATTCTATTTGGTATCAGAGCCTAAAACTGCTAACTCTAACCCTAACTCCTTCACCACCCTTGCGCCGCACCACCCACCACTTCCACCCTTCCTGCACCACCTCCACCACCCTCGCTTTACTCTCGCCGGGACCCCCAGCCCCAGCTGCAGTCCCGCCGAGACCACCCCGCCCCGTCGCAGCAACACAGAGCCTCGGCTCTGTGTCGCAGCCTTTGGCTGCTTTTTGTTTGCCCTTTTTTGCCTGTTTTTCATGATGCACTAGAGCCTTTATGTGCTCTTAGTCATTTGTTTGGGTGAGCCGAGTGTCCGGCTGCCCCGTTGTTTTTTGCCGAGTGTCCAGCTGTGGTTGTTCTCTTTCTTCCCAGATCTATTCTGTTTTTCTTGGGTCGTTCTGCACTCAGTTTTTAGCTTGCTTCTATGGCTAAGGGAACTAGTAAGGATCTTACTGTTACTACCGTTCCTCGTTCTAACCCCTCACTTTCTCATACTACATTGGCTCAATGTGTTACCAGCATACTGTTAACTGGGAAGAATTTTCATACCTGATCTAATTCTCTCCGCCTCTTTCTTGGAGGCAAATGCAAGATTGGGTGATTACTTGGCAAGGAAAAATCACCGGGAGAATCTGATCCTAAATATGAAGAACGATACACCGACAATTGTATTATTTTGGGATGGATGTTTAACTCAATGGAAGAGAGGGTTTACAACATGTTCATGTACCACTGCAATGTTTTTGACCTCTGGACTGCCCTGAATAAAATGTATGCTCATGCTCACAGCGATTCCTGTATTTTTAAGCTCTATCAGGATATCTCACATGCTTCTCAGGCCACTTTCGAACTTTCCGTTACGGATTACTTTGGGTACCTGCAGACTCGCTGGGAGGAGCTCTCTCAATATGAGCCTATTACCGACTTTCCTAATGATGGTGCTGTTGAGACCAAGCGCCTTGATCGTCGTCATACCTACCCGTTTTTGATGGGCCTAAAGCCCAAGTTTGAGGTCCTTCGCACCCAGATGCTTAATACTGTTCCCTTACCCTCTTTATTTGAGGCTTTTGCTACCATGGATGGCGATGAGCGACGTCGTCGCATTATTCTTATATCTCCTGTGAACTGGCCCTCCTCCGTCTGTTCCTGACCAGATGGCATTTGCTGCTCCTTCGGGTCCTCGTCCCACCGGTTCTCGTTTTTTCTGTCAACACTGTCGCAAGCCTGGCCATACCATTGACCGTTGTTTTGATCTTTATCCCGAGTTGACGTAGCAATTTACCAAGAGTCGGCCCCCCGCTGGTTGTGGGAGAGGTGCCCCTCGTACTGGTGCTGTGGTTGAAGTCACCTCCCCGTCACCTGATTTTGGACAGCTTCAGTCACAGATTGTCCAGTTGCAGTCTCACTTGTGCGTGGGGGCCTCCTCTTCTTCTTCTGGACCCACCACTGCTGCTGTCGCAGGTACTCCTACTGCCCTTCATGGTAAGTCCACTCACCCCACATGGATTCTGGATTCTGGTGCCAATAATCATATGACTGGTGAGTCTTCTGTTTTTATTTCTCCCTTTACGTCCATTAATCTGTCGGTCTGTATTGCTGATGGGTCGTTTGTCCCTGTACATAGTTAGGGTGTCGTTTATTTGTCACCCAATATTACCCTTTCGTCTGTCTACTATGTTCCCAACTTTTCCTATAATCTCCTTTCGGTAATCGTCTTGTCAAAGATCATAATTGTGCTATTGTGTTCTTACCCGATTGTTGCTATTTGCAGAACTTGACTTCGAAGAAGATTTTTGACAGGGGGCATGAGCGTGACGGTCTATACTACTTTGGGGCTCTTTCATCTTTTGGGACGCAAGCTACTAGCTTATCTGTTTCTATTACTTCTGTCTTGCCGAATTCTAATAACTATGTTTTTAGCCTTTTAAGACTTTAGATTTGTGGCATGCTCGTTTAGGTCATGCAAACTTTCAATACTTGTGTTGGTTATTTCCTCCTCTGAATAAAGCTTGCAAGGATTTCCATTTTAATTGTGTGGTTTGTGAATTGTCTAAACATACTCGCACTTCTTATATTCCACCCATGCATAGAGCACCTAGTGCCTTTGATCTTATTCACTCAGATGTTTGGGGCCCTTCTCCTGTCACGGCCTTGTCATAACACCGTTATTATGTCACGTTTAGTGATGATTACACTCACTGTACTTGGACTTATCTAATGAAGAAAAAAATCTGAAGTTTTTACGCACTTTAGAAATTTTCTGCAAATGATTAAAACTCAATTTCATACTGTTGTGCGTAATATACGGTTAGATAATGGTCGCAAGTATATCACTGATGATTTTAGGGCTGCCCTTAACAAAGAGGGAATTCTCCAACAACTTACCTGTCCATACACCCTTGAACAAAATGGTGTGGCGGAACGTAAAAACCGACACATCATGTCTGTGGTAAGATGTCTCTTCTGTGGTATGAATATCCCAAAATATTTCTGGCATATGGCCATCCTTACTGCCACTTATCTTATTAACCGTACTCCCAGTTGTGTCCTTGGAGGAAAGGCACCTCTTCATTGTCTTAAGCCTGATGTCACTCTCTTTCCTATTTTATCACATGTGTTTGTATGTACTTGTTTTGTTCAAAATAGGAGTCCTACTCGGACAAAACTTGATGATAAGGCTGTTCGTTGTATTTTCTTAGGATACTCCTCCATGTCAAAAGGGTATCGATGTTATGATCTTGTTACCCGTCACTTATATCATTCTTTGGATGTTACTTTTCTGGAAACTGTTCCCTTTTTTCCAGGTTCTTCTCCTTCTGCAGGACATGCACCGATGGAGTCAGTTGTGGCCGATGAATCTATTCTACCTCGTCCTGTACCTATTCCAGACTCCACCGGTGACTCCTTGCCTCCGGTTTATCACTAGTGACCCCTCGCAAGTTTATTCTCGCCACCCCCGCCCCTCTTATCTCCTGCCAATGTCTTCTCTGGATTCAGGTATCTCTTCTCCTTTATCACCTGTTGTTACTCCTGAAACTGTTTCTCCCCGTTATCCTACTCGTGTTCGTTGCCCCCCCGCTCGTTTTTTGTTGTCTGATAGTACTAACCATCCTTTTTCTAAGTATGATTCCTATCAGGGTTTATCTCATTCTTATCAGTCTTTTCTTAGTCATGTGGATTCGGTTCCTATTCCTTATTCGGTTCATGAGACTCTTCAGAATCCTAAGTGGGTGGCAGCCATGAAAGCAGAAATGGATGCTCTTCAGGGTAATCAGACTTGGGAGCTTGTTCCTCTTCCCGTGGGTGAGCGCACGGTTGGGTGTAAATGGGTCTTTAGCCTGAAGTATTTGGCTGATGGGACTATTGATCGCTATAAGGCTCGTTTGGTTGCTAAGGGCTTTACTCAGATTCCTGGTAAAGACTTTGGTGCCACTTTTGCTCCATTGGCCAAGTTAACTATTGTTCGTCTCCTGGTCTCTTTAGCAGCTTCTTCTTCATGGCCCCTTCACCAACTTGATGTTAAGAATGCTTTTCTTAATGGTGACTTGACTGAGACTATTTATATGGATCCCCCACCTGGTTTTCGGGCTCAGGGGGAGTGTTCTGGGAAGGTTTGTCGCCTCCGCAAGTCTCTCTATGGCCTAAAGCAATCTCCTCGTGCTTAGTTTAGTCGCTTCAGTGATGTCATCCTCGGTATGGGGTTTATTCGGTGCCATTCTGATCGTACGTGTTTTATTCGTCGCCAGTCTCAGGGAAGGTGTATTATTGTCTCAGTATATGTGGATGATATTATTATTACTGGCAATGATGCATCTGGTATTGTTCAAGTGAAGCGTGATCTTGGTACATCGTTTGATGTTAAGGATTGGGCCCTCTTCGTTACTTTCTTGGTATTGAGGTTGCTAGGTCTCGCCAGGGTATTTCTTTGTCTCAGAGAAAGTATGCTCTTGATCTTCTTCAGACACGAGAATGCTTGGGTGTCGGCTTGCCTCGTCGCCTATGGATCCAAACCTTAAGTTAACTTCAGAAATGGGAGAGCTTTTGCCCGATCCTACTGTGTATCAGCGTCTTGTGGGTCGTCTCATTTATCTGACGAACACCAGACCAGAACTTACTTTTGCGGTCAGTGTTGTGAGCCAATTTATGCATTCACCGCGTTCCTCTCATTTGGATGCTGTTTATCATATCCTTCGGTATCTCAAGACTTGTCCTGGTCTTGGGCTGTTCTTTAAAGCAGGAACCCAGTACGGTCTCTCCTGCTTTACCGATGCAGATTATGCGGGCTCTAGGAGTGACAGGCGCTCTACCTCTGGTTTTTGTACGTTTTATGGTAGTCATCTTATATCTTGGTAGAGTAAGAAGCAGGCTGTTGTTTCACATTCCTCTGGTGAAGTTGAGTATCGTGCCATGACTCAGGGCACATGTGAGCTTTTATGGCTTCGGTCTCTTCTAAGTGAGTTGGCTTTCCCAGTAGCAGGAGCATCCACCTTGTTTGTGATAATAAGTCTGCCATTATGATGTCTTCTAGATTCTGTTCTCCATGAGAGAACTAAACACGTGGAGGTGGATATCCACTTTATTCGAGAGAAAGTTCAATCTGGTGTTATAGTACCAAGTTTTGTTCCCTCATTTGATCAAACTGATGATATGTTTACCAAGTTTGTTGGACCTACCCTTCTTCAGTCATTTCTTGGCAAGCTTGGGCTTGTCAATGTCTTCGCTCCAGCTTGAGGGGGAGTGTTGGAATTAGGAGTTAATCCCGGGATTTTATTATCACATTTATGGGTCATGTTGACCATTGTTATGAGATTTTTATTATCTTTTATTTTCTTTTATTCTCTTTTCTTTTCTTCTTAATCTTGTAGCCTATATAGCCTTAGGATGTAAGTAATACAATTTATCCTTTTCCATAATTCTATTGGTTTGAAATCTATTTACCTGGATCAATCTTGAGAAGGGACATAGGAGTACAATCACAAACACGGAGTAAAAGAAGGATCTGGAGTTCTAATTACCATGACCAAACAAGCCCTCGCCTGTCTTGCCATCTTCTCTCTCTACTCTTTCCCTTCTGGCTTTCTGGGTAGTATATGAGATCTAATCAAGAGAAAAACACCACTAATCAACAGAAATACAGAGTTTTGATAAAACTCATAACACATAAATTGATAAGTCAGTATATATATGTAACAAAATGTATAGATTTTATACCAAAATGTATAAAATCTACACATACTCAGTTTTGGTTTAAACATACAACTTGATGCCAATCTCGTCTATGTATTTGGGTTCCACAAGCTTTGAGGCCTCAAGATCAACGAGATGAGAGAGAGAGAGAGGGAGGGCCGGAGCTCGGCGCCTGCTGTCGTGGCAGAGAAGAGAGGGAGTGAGAACAGACAGAGTGAGAACGAGAGAGCGGGGGCTGGGTTAGGTTTAGGTTTTAATGATTTAATCCTTGATTCCTTGTATGCATATATATATATATAATATTAGGAGTACAATATACTGGTTTGGGTCTGGTGACCCGCGAATTTCAGAGTGGGGACCCGTGACTCGAACCGAACCCGCGAAATTTGTATAATTAAAACCATAACTCGATCCGATAACCCACCAAACCTACTCATATGCTTCACGTCGGATCGGGTCGGCCGGGTTTGGCGGGTTGTCGGTAAATTCGAACAGCCCTAATGGTGGTTACTCTCGCCGTGAATCTGAGATTTATAAAGTTAAAACTAATTTTAGTAAGAACTGTATCCAAAAAAATTTAGTTCACCTGAAAGAAAATTTTGGCAACTTGGGAAGCAAATTATTGCATTCTCAGATGCAGTAGTGCATTGGATGTATCATGTACATGTAAAGGAATTGCGATCATGCAGGAGAGCAAGCACAAAAACAAAAACTGATCGAGGTATATACGTGAAACATTTCAAAAATATCCCGATGGCCGATATGGAAATAGTTCTTGTGAGTTTTTGGTCCCTCTCTATCCTTTTGTCTTTAGTTTTCTATGGCTTCCTGCAATCCTCCCCCTCCGCTCTTAACTTTAACCCTTCTTAATTAACAGCCAGAAAAGAAGAATCCGAGTTTAACTCCAATGGATTGGGTCAAATTCCTTGGCTCTGCTATAGTTGGGCTGGTCAGTTAATTTAGGCCCATGACCTTGTTTTGAGTTATGTTCTTGCCTTTATCCAATTATCTCTTTTGTCATGTGCTCTATCATGCCATATTTTACAGGTTGCTGTTGTGGGTTCAGTTGACATGCCTCAAGCTGATCTTTGGGTCATTATCGCTATCCTCTCCACAGTGATTGGTTACTGTGCTAAGACATATTTTACGTAAGATTTTTCCTTTGTTTGAGCTTCGTGCATATGGATTTGTAATACTTAATTGATCAATCAGTGGGTGCGATCCACCATTTGATCGGTCCATTCAGGAAATGTTCTACGTGTTGAAGCTTGATATACATTTTTGGGCCCATTCTCTAATAGCTTAAGCTTTTGGAGCAACTGTTGGTTTAACACTATATTCCAAGATGGCAATTCGCACACGCGGTGGGTTAACTGGGAAATGTTTTGTATAACAATGTGACCTGGCCAAATGGCAGATGCCTCCTATATGTTCATATTCTTCTACCCAAATGCCATTGGGTGTTTTCGTCGGATTAGGGAAAATTTGGCTACATGATTCATCTAAGTTCGACCCACTGGGGCATGCATTAAACTTTGGTAGTTATAATGTGGATTATGTTTCGACTGTCTGTAGGTTTCAGGCAAACATGGATATGTATCGGAACTTAATTACACAGTCCATGTATGACAAACAACTGGATAGTGGAAAGGGCACTCTTCTTCACTTGTGTGATGATGTGATTCAACAAGAAGTAAGTTGCAACCTAAGACATTTTATTGGTAAACCAGTATGTTAACAAGTTTTGGCAGGTCTATTATGATTTAATTAGTAGACATTTTGTGGTCAGTGTATACTCAGCATTGTGAGGAGTCCTTTCTGACGTCGGAGTTATACAATAAGTTGGCCAACACATTCTAGGACAATTATTGGGTGGTAATTAGAAAAAAGATGAGATGAAAACTTATCAAATTTATTGCTTAATAGTTGGTTGATTCCTTTAAATTTAAACCCAGTGATGAGAATCACGTTGTTGAAGTCATGTAAGAATGTTTTGAATGAGATAGCAAATGGATTGAGGGAGGGAAGGAGGGGCTAATAGCTACATCTTTGTCCCTTCTCAATTTAATACCGCATTCAAGAGTTTGAGTATGAAAAACAAAGATGTACGGAATGTGGGAGCCTAGTTTGTTTATTTACTTATTTTCAAATTTCAAGTAGGATATGGTTTTTGAAAGACATGCAGAAGGCGCCTTTTTATTTTATTTTATTTATAATAAACAATGTTGTTCAGTAGAACCCTTGCTACGATAGACATTGTACCATATTCGAGTTGCCTTATCTCCTTCTGACAGTGCAATCACATTTCCTAAATGCAACATATATTAGAAATGTTTTATGTGATCCTTATCGTGGATATGAAAGTTGGATATAGAAAGTCTTTAAACAGTTTTACTTGTTCTTTTAAATGAAGAAAGTGAAGAGTTACTGTCTTTGGGACCTGGTCCAGCACCGCTGCTCAATACCGTAGTGGATCAACTCATTACATAAGTTGATGCCTTATCTGCATCCCATGTGTATGAAGTAATAGAGTAGACCACAAATGCTTTAAATAAAGAAAGACCTTGTTTTCTCCAAAAGCATGCAGCTTCCAGTTTAGCGTTTCTTCATGTAATTCACAAACGCTGAACCAAATGACATTGCTTGAAGTAAGGAACGAAAACTCATGCCATATTGCCATTCATAAAATTATGGTCTTTGCTTCGTGCTCTACTTTTTCTCTCTCATTATGCTGCCATCAGTCTTTATCTGTTAAAAGAACTTTTGATTATTGCAATTTTAAAGCTTTTGATTGTTGTTATTGTTAGTTTACGTGTTTTGTTATTTTTATTTTTTACTTTATTCTCCTTATGCTTATGTATTAGACATAGGGGCACTATTTTAATTCTTGTTTTCTTCTCTTCATATAATAAAAAACAGGAGACATCATTTGTCTCCTAAGTTTTGCCCTAAATCTAATTCTACATGGTATTAGAGCTACCCTAAGAGGGATCATCATTCACCACCACAAAACACCACAAACCACCACCCCAATCACTAGCCATAGCCTACCAGGTGTCCTCAGACCAAGTTGCAGCCCTCCTAGGGCACTACAGCCCCAGCCGCAGCCCCCCTGGGCCTCGCAACATCAAGTCGCAGCCCCTAGGGGCTTCGCTGCACATAAGTGCAGCTCACTAGGGCTTCGGCTCCTCTCCATCCAGCCCCTACATCCAGCCGCAGGTTCTCCATGCTTCACTAGCCTCTACTGACCCTTTTTAGTCCAGATTCAATTTGTTTTTGGCCTTCTTCCTTCACTATAGTTCTGTCCAACAGCTTCTGCCGATTGGATTTTAACTCCTTTCGGTTTTTTTGGTCCTTCTATGGACCTTGATGACTGATTTTTTTGCATCCTGCATGGTGCTTTAGGTTTCGATTGTGTGTTGTGACTCCATTGATACAAGTTCTTCCTCTTTGTTTGACGATTGTTCCGGGTATTTGTTGCGCGTAGATTCAAGATGTCGGATTCAGACACATCCTCTTTGAACACACAGCAGCCCAGGAGTGAAACTATTGTTGTTGCTCCTTCTGAGAGCTCGAATGTTAAGCTTACTACTTCTCTTTTCAATGGTCAGAACTACTTGGCTTGGTCTGGGTCTGTAACCATGTCTCACAAGGGCAGAGGGAAAATGGGGTATATCAATGGACGAATCAAGGCACCTAGCACCGAGGATGCTGCATATGACAAGTGGGAGATGGAGAATTCCACTGTCATGACATGACTTTGCCATTCTATGATACCAGAGATTGCTGAGGGTTTTTTGGACATGGCGACTGCCCAAGACATTTGGGAGACCATGGCCAACACCTACTCCCGAAAGGGCAATTCTGTATAGATATTTGAGTTGGTCGCTCGGAACAGGGAGAGATGAGTTTTCTTCAGTTTTCACATCCATGACCACTAGTTGGAAACGACTTGATCACCTCTTGGACTATAAGCCTGTTTGTTCTACTGACTCCGTTGCTTACAATAAACTTGTTGCTGAAGAGAGGATCTTTAAGTTTTTGGAGGGACTTAATGCCGAGTATGATCCTGTTCGTAGCCGTGTTCTTGGGATGGATCCTTTGCTTTCTCTCCAGGAGGCCTTTGCATATATACATAACGAGGAAAGTTGACGTTCTGCTATGCTTCCACCCACTTCTACTGAGAGATCTGCTCTCATTTCGGTTCCCCAGAGAGATGGGAACAAACAGTCCCGAGGCCGTACTTTTTCTAATGAGTCTGGGTCATCTGAGAAAGCCAAGCAGTTCTGTGATTATTGTAATCGGCCCTATCATACCAGGGAGACATGCTGGAAACTACACGGCCGCCCACCGGGACAACATGGGGGTCGTTCAGTTCAGTTTGGGGGTCGTGGGGGACATTCGCAGGGAGGTAATTATCGTGCTCATCATGCTACATCATTGGATCCTACGGCACCGACTCCTGTTGAGCAGGCCCCATCCACTTCCGATTCTGCACTATTTACTGCCTCAGAGGTAGAGGAGGCTCTTCGTTCCTTGATGGCTCGTCATACGTCTGCTTCTACTGCATCTACAGGTGCCTCCTCTTCATTTGCTCATTCAGGTAACTTAGTCACATCCGCAAAGGCACACTTGTCTCATTCTTTTTCTCCCTGGATTATTGACTCTGGTGCATCTGATCACATGTCTAGATGTTCTGATATTTTCTGTGTATAAGCCTTGTTCAGGTACAAGGTTCGTGTTGCTGATGTTACTTTTTCCTCTATTTCCGGGAAGGGTACCATTCATGCCACTCCATCCTTGCCTTTGTCATCTGTACTTCATATTCCTAATTTTTCTCATAATTTGTTATCCATTAGTCGTATCACTCAAGACTTACACTGCAGTGTAATTTTTTTTCCTTCTCATTGTGTCTTTTAGGAACTTACCACGGGGAGGATGATTGGCAGTGGTAAGATAGGAGAGTGTACTTTATCTCTTGAATGTTGGAGGGTTGTTAGCACATCATAGAGTGGTTTCTGAGAATAAAGCTGAAGACATACATCTTTGGCATCGACGTTTAGGACATCCTTCTATTTATTTATTACTAAAGCATTTGTTTCCTTCTTTAGTCTTGAATAAAGATGTTTCTGATTTCCTTTGTGAAACTTGTGAACTGGGTAAACATCACAGAGCTTCTTTTGCTCCTAGTTTTAGTAAAAGTTTAGTTCCGTTTGTATTTAGTTCATTCTGATGTTTGGGTCCTTCTCGTTTTAATTCTTTGAAAGGTCATAGATGGTTTGTTACATTTATTGATGACTATTCTCGTACCATTTGGGTTTATATGAAGAAAGAAAAAAGGGAGGTTTTCTCAATTTTCAAAGCATTCCATAAAATGCTGTGCACTCAGTTTGGGACTACCTTAAAAATTTTATGATCTGATAGGGGGGTGAGTACATTGATTCGGGTCTTGCTGAGTATTTTTGCTCTCATGGGATCATTCATCAGACTTCTTGCACCGATACACCCCAGCAAAATAGGGTGGCGGAGCGCAAGAATCGTCATCTGCTAGTTATTGCTAGATCATTACTGTTTTCTATCAATGCTTCCAAGTCCTATTGGGGTGATGCTGTTTTAATAGCGGCATACCTTATTAATCGCCTTCCAACTCGAGTTTTGAACAAACGTGCACCTGTTGAAGTCAATTTAGACACTTCTCCTTTGTTTCCTATACCCCTCGTGTTTTTGGTTGCGTGTGCTTTGTTCACAATCATTCCCCTACTCGTGAAAAGTTAGATCCCCGTGCGATTAAATGTGTTTTTCTGGGCTATTCTCTAACCCAGAAAGGCTACAAGTGTTATCATCCACCTTCGCAGAAATGGTATGTATCCATGGATGTTACATTCCATGAATCTCAGTCGTACTTTCAGTCCTCACTTACATCTGAGTCACCCATTCAGGGGGAGCAATGGTATAGGGAAGAGGTGCCTTTGTCTCCCCCTTTGTCCTCAAGGGAAGTTGTTATGGATATTACTGCTGAGAAAGTAAAGGAAAAAGAAAAAATTGAGGGAGAAAATGAGGTTGGGAAGGATACGGAGAAAGAAGATGCTTGTACTCCATTGAAAGAAAAGGAGCTGATGCTTTGCTCTAGAGGCACATGGAATAAGTCCAAGAATAAAGAGATCACTCCTTCTACTCTTCCACTGTCATCTCCTTCAACAGTTGAGGACCAAGGTAACTCTGATTCAGATATTGATATTCTCATATTCCTAGTAAGTCCTATACACCTGTTCCTATGGAGTCTGACTCTGATCTTGATGTCCCTATTGCTGTACGTAAGGGTGTTAGGGCTTGTACCCAACATCCTATCTCGAATTTTGTGTCATATTCTCACTTGTCTCCATCCTATAAAGCTTTTCTTTCGAAAATTGCTTCTGTGTTTGTTCCTAATAATGTCCAGGATGCTCTTGCGGATCCCAAGTGGAAGCATGCTATATGATCGAAGAGATGAAAGCTCTTCGTAAGAATGACACTTGGGAATTGACGAGGTTACCTGAAGGCAAAAGAACTGTGGGGTGCAAGTGGGTGTATACTGTGAATCATAGGGCTGATGGCTCCATTGAAAGGTACAAAGCTCGGCTTGTTGCCAAGGGCTTCACACAGACCTATGGAATTGATTATTAGGAGACATTTGCCCCTGTTGCAAAGATGAACTCAATTAGGGTCATTCTGTCACTAGCGGCCAACTTTGGGTGGCCTCTTCACCAGTTTGATGTGAAGAATGCATTTCTCCACGGTGATCTAGACGAGGAGGTATATATGGATGTTCCTCTTGGCTTCGAGGATTCTAAAAGAGACGGCAACGGTGTGCAGACTCAGAAAATCATTGTATTGCTTGAAACAGTCTCCTATTGCATGGTTCGAGAGGTTCACACAAGCTATGCTCATGTATGGTTTTAGATAGAGTCAAGTTGATCACACTTGTTCATTAAACATTCATCACAGGGTAAGACTACTGCATTGATCGTGTATGTGGATGACATTGTCTTGACCGGGGATGATCTGGATGAAGTGCAAAAGCTGAAAGAGTACTTATCTAAGGAGTTTGAAATAAAAGACTAGGGGACTCTTAAATATTTTTTGGGGATTGAGGTTGCTAGATCTAATCATGAAATCTTCATTTCACAAAGGAAATATGTACTTGACTTATTGGAGGAGACAAGAATGCTTGGAAGTCGAGCGTGTGACACTCCGATTGAATCAAATCAGAAACTTGGTGGTGATTTAGGTGGAGCAGAGGTAGATAAAGGTAGATATCAGAGGTTAGTGGGAAGACTCATTTATCTTTCTCATACTCGACCTGATATTGCCTTTGTTGTGAGTGTTGTAAGTCAGTTCATGCACACTCCCCGTGAATCTCATATGGAGGCTGTCTTCAGGATTCTGAGGTATTTGAAATCAGCCCCTGGAAAAGGGTTTATTTTTTGCTAGACATAACCATCTTCGAGTGGAAGCGTACACAAATGCTGACTGGGCTGGATCTGTGACAAACAGGAGGTCCACTTCAGGCTATTGTACCTTTGTGGGAGGTAATCTGGTTACATGGCGGAGTAAGAAGCAGAATGTGGTGGCTAGGTCTAGTGCAGAAGCCGAGTTCAGAGCCATGGCTCAAGGTGTATGTGAACTTTTGTGGATTAAGTTGTTAAAAGACTTAGGTCTTTCATCTCAGTGACTCTATGAGATTGTATTGTGACAACAAGTCTGCAATCAACATTGCTCACAATCCAGTGCAACATGATCCAACTAAACACGTGGAGATTGATAAATACTTCATCAAGGAGAATATCAGGAGTGGTGTGATCTGTACTCCATTTGTGAAGACCGGGGATCAACTTGCAGATATTCTTACAAAGGGGGTTGGGAGTAGACCGTTTCATTTTGCTCTTAGCAAGCTGCGAATGAGAGAATTTTGTACCAGCTTGAGGGGGAGTGTTAGTTTATGTGTTTTATTATTTTTATTTTTTACTTTATTCTCCTTATGCTTATGTATTAGACATAGGGGCACTATTGTAATTCTTGTTTTCTTCTCTTCATATAATAAAATACAGGAGACATCATTCGTCTCCTAAGTTTTGCCCTAAATCTAATTCTACAGTTATTACTATAGATCTCTGGACTTTTTTTATTGCTGGTTTTCCTCTTTCATTGGTTCCCATTAAAGGACTTCTGGCATTGCCTTTTTCGGTAATACAGTCTGGAGAATGTGGTAATCGCTCTTTCTGCTTTACACTTTTGGTCCTTCCCTCAAGGTTTCATTGGACACCTAGCCCTTTAGCAATATCCCATTGATGTTTTGATGAACAACTATCCTTTTAGGAATTTTCATTAATTATGTTTTATTGGCTCTATTATCTCCATGTTTCCTTATTTCTCCTTGACGGAGAACCTGTACTATTGTTTTACTCTTCTTTTTCTAGAGATCATGGAGGATAGCCTTTATATCCATTAATCTTTCTGCCGTTTTCCTGAAATGTATGGACCTCACCTTTTATTATTATGTCTCCATGGGTTCTTGGGTCCAATTTTGTGTACAAATAGTGGCCATGAACTTCGTCCTGTAATAGCCTTCAACTCCATCACTCAGTGGCGGCCTTCAACTTAAGTGTATGAGACTCAACTTTTATGTTCTTGGGTATGTTTTCGTCAACGAACAGTTGACATTAACTTCCCAGCCACAAGTTTTTATTCTCCCCAAACAGTCTAAATTTCATCCCAGTTTTGACCCTTACATTGTTATTCTCTTTCATCTATGTTAGAAAGTCATGAGCCTACAGATATGGAGCCTCTGTCGCAAATCGAGCTATGCCTACAAATTGCACTTCTTTTCAGCTTCCCTTTTTGCAAAGCATTTTCGTCCCTCATGATTGTTTTAATCTTCTTGACATTTCCCGTTATACTTCAAAAAATTCTGCTATCAATTTGCACTTTGGGGTTGACCCACATCTCAGAAAAATGGAAGCTGAGAACATGTTTTAGATGCCATCATATAAAATTCTTTTTCGTGGTCTTATAAACGCTTAAGGCTGTCAAAAGCTTCATCCAATCCTCTGCTTTTAAACACCATTTCTTCCCCTAAAAACTGTAACAATATGTGTATATGTACATATACATACATATATAAATTTATTTTTCTTATTTTTGTGAGTCCCTTCAGTTTTGCTTCATTCCTATTATAGCTAAGATTATCCTAATTCATCATGGTCTGGAAGTTAAAAGATTGTCGAACCTGACAGTTGAACTATACGATGAATATTAGGGTTTATGTGTAAGAGAAGAGAAAGACAAGAAGTGGAGAATTATGTCTGCTTAACATGCACCCATGTATTTCTTCATATATATACATATAAGAAACCTAGAAATAGCCAAATTACAATCCTACCCTCAATGTAATAATCTAAATAATAACATGAACTAAAATAAACTCTAACACGCCCCCTCAAGTTGGAGCATACAGATCAAACATGCCCAACTTGGAAGACAAATAATGAAAAGGAGCACGAGCCAAGGGCTTGGTGAGAATGCCACCCATTTGATTATCTGATCGAACATAAGCAGTAACAATTTGTTTCTTCAGCAACAGGTCACGAATAAAGTGACAATCCACCTCAATATGTTTAGTGCGCTCGTGGAAAACAGAATTATTGGCAATAAATAGAGCGGCCTGATTGTCACAATACCGATATCCTGAAGAAGGGAACGAACCCACAACATTTCAGGTGCAGTATGAGCCATAGCTCGATACTCAGCCTCAGCACTAGAGCGCGCAACAACATTTTGTTTCTTACTGCGCCAAGTAACTAAGTTTCCGCCAACAAAGGTTCAATAGCCAGAGGTAGATCGCCTATCAGAACGACAACTGGCCCAATCAGCGTCACCATAGCCAATGACAGAAAGAGAGGTAGAAGGCTTGTACAAGAACCCTCTTAAGATAACGCAAAATGCGACAAAAACGGCCTCAAAATGAGGCTGACGTGGAGCATGCATATACTGACTAACCACGTCAACATAGGTGATATCGGGTCGAGTAACAGTAAGATAAATCAATTTCCCAACTAGTCGGCGATACCGACCTACATCAGTAAAAAGATCGCCTTGTTCACCATCAAGTTTAACCACAGAGTCCATAGGAGTATCAGCAGGGGGAGTGCCCAAGAGACCAGTTTCAGATAAGAGATCAAGCACATACTTCTGTTGTGATAAAAAAATTCCCTGACGAGAGCGAGCAACTTCAATCTCAAGAAAGTAACGAAGAGTACCAAAATCTTTAGTTTGAAAATGTTGCCTAAGATGCCGTTTCAAATCAGCAATTCCGACAGAATCACTCCCAGAAAGGATAATATCATCCACATACACAATCAACACAATCGTTCTCGAAGAAGAATGACGAACAAAGAGTGAGTGATCGTAAGTGGAACGCTTAAAGCCATATGCAATAACCATTAACCACAGAACTGAATCTATCAAACCAAGCACGAGGAGACTGTTTTAGACCATATAAAGCCTTTCTCAGTCGACATACAAGATGTGGATTACTATCATCAACATAACCAGGCGGTTGATCCATATAACCTCTTCCTGAAGGTTGCCATGCAAAAAAGCATTCCTGATATCAAGTTGACATAAGGGCCAAGACCGACTAACAACAATAGAAAGAAGAATACGCATAGAGTTGAGACGAGCCACAAGTGAAAATGTCTTAAAGTAATCAATACCATACGTCTGTGTATATCCCTTAGCAACCAAGCGTGCCTTAAGACGCTCAACAGAACCATCAGGTAAATATTTAACTATGTAGACCCAACGACAACCAACAGTGTTCTTACCAGGGGGAAGAACCGCGAGATCCCAAGTCTGATTCTTATGAAGAGCACTCGTTTCCTCATCCATAGCGTGCTTCCATCTAGAAGAAGATAAAGCCTGTTGATAAGAAGTAGGAACAAAAATAGAGGACAAGGCACAAGCAAATGACTGAAGACACGGTGATACACAGTTATAAGACACAAAGTGTGCAATAGGATGCTGAGTACAAGTGTGTTTACCTCGACGCAAAGCAATCGGTAAATCTGTGCTATTGGTAGGAATGGGTGCAGGTGAAGCTGGGACCTCAGACGGTGAAGATGCAACACTCGGGCCATATGAAACAACCGGCCTATCCTTGGATCGCTGATACACCTGCAGTGGAGTGGGAGTCGGAGACGGAGACATAGGCAAGGGAAGAGTAGGGATGGCAATGGGGCGGGTTTTCCGGGTTCCCCGCCCCACCCCGCCCCTAATAGGTAGGGTATGGGGGGGGCTTAATAGGGTTAGGGGCGGGTATGGGGGAGGTTTTCAAAACCCGGGTCGGGGTCGGGTCGGGGTAGGGTCAAAAAACCCGAACCCGCCCCGAATATACTTGTATTTATATTTTTACCCCTCAATAGTTATGTGTATTACCATTTAAAAAAAAAAACTGCACTATTGGGGAACTAATTGGGTAAGTTAAAAAAAAACTGCACTATTAGGGAAAAAAATGCATTAAAAAAATTACATTTTCAATTTGTGTACCAAAAAAAAAAAAAAAAAACATAATCGGGGCGGGGCGGGGTCGGGGACCCCGGGGGCGGGGACGGGGAGAGCACTATGCGGGGCGGGGCGGGGGCGGGGGGAGGGTTTACTGAAGCAGGGCGGGGGCGGGGGCGGGGTATGGGGGCCCGTCCCATACCCGCCCCGTTGCCATCCCTAGGGAAGAGTAGGAATGGGAACAGAAGACTCCCCCTTACGGCAAGAAATAATATCTGTGGACAGGTCTGACCAGAGGGAGAAGAAGGAATGGGATTCAAAGAAGGTAACATCGGCACTTACAAAGTAGCGCCGAGCGTCAGGACTGTTGCAGCGGTAACCTTTCTGAGTCCGAGACTACCCAACAAAGACACATTTAAGAGCACGTGGAGACAACTTATCTTGACCTAGATCAAGAATTTGGACAAACGCAACACAACCAAAAACTTGGGGAGTTAGTTGAAAAGGTGAGAGATGAGAATATAGCAGGGAAAAAGGGGATTGTTGATTAAGGACAACAGATGGCATACGATTAATAAGGTGACAAGCAGTAAGAACAACATCATGCCAAAAGTGATGGGGAACATGCATATTGAAAAGTAAGGTACGAGCAACATCCAACACATGTCTATGTTTCCGTTCTGCAACACCATTTTGTGGTGATGTGTTAGCACAACTAGTCTGATGTAAAATGCCATGATCAACACAAAATGAATCCATAACCGACTGTGTATATTCCAATGCATTATCAGAACGGAGAATTTTAATCCGTTTACCAAATTGAACAAATATCTCATTATAGAATTTAAAATAAATGTGGTAACTCGGATCTGTCTTTCATAAAAAATAACCATGTCATACGAGAATAATCATCCACAAAGATGACAAAGTATTTAAAACCATTAAAACTAGGAAACCGAGACGGTCCCCATGTCTGTATGAACTAAAGCAAATGACTCGGACTGACGACCAGAACTACTAGTAGGAAATGAACTACGGTGATGCTTGCCTAATTGACAAGCCTCACAATCTAGACTCGAAATACAACTCAAACCAGGAACAACTAATTTCAGCTTGACCAAAGACGAATGGCCCAAACGAAAGTGCCACTGAAGAGGAGAAACGGCAACAATGAAGGCAGAAGCGGGGGGAGACGGTGATTCACCAGGATCCAAGTAGTACAGGCCATCTTTCTCATGCCCCAAACCAATCGTCTTCTTCGTCTTGAGGTCCTGAAAGATACACGAAGTGGGAGAAAAGGTTATGGAACAATGTAAAGCTTTAGTTAATTGACTAACCGAAAGCAAATTAAAGGGAAAATCGGGAACATACAGACTAGAGGATAAAGGCAACGAGGAAGTAGGATGAAGAACACCTTTCCCAAGAACTGGGCGAGATGACCCATCGGCTAAAAGAATATGGTGTTTAATAGGATGTAAATTAGAGAAGAGAGATTGTATGCCGGACATATGTGAGCTAGCTCTAGAGTCAATGACCCATGATGAAGGCGAACGGGCTACATATGCAACATTACCTGAATCTGCGAGTGCACTAGTAGAGGGGGAAGGAAGAATAGTACGCAAAGTCTGGACAAGCTCGCCAAGTTGATAGTGAGTGCATCATGAGAATTAGAGCTGGAAATAGTGGATCCAACGGAAGGAGGCGGCATAGGCTGCTTAGTACCATCAATATGATTGGCAAACTCTGGCTTACCATACTTTACCCAACAATAAGGCTCCGTGTGATTATTTCCACCACAATGATCACACTTCCTATCCCCGCGGCCACTAGTATGACCACCAGCACGGGAACCACCGCGAGAACTGCCACGAGAACCACGACCTCCACGAAAACCATGGAACCCAGATCCACGACCTCCACCACTCTAGACTAAAGCAGAGGACTTTGATGATGAAACAGTGGAGCTAGTCTGGGAGCTCTGACCTAAGGATGATTGCGTCAAGCGGGAATATGCATTAGCGCAGTAGGTAAGGTCTCACTGGTAAGAATATGATCTTTAAAACCCCGGAGGTCTGAATCCAATCCAGAAAGCAAAGAGGCAATCATAAAATCTTCCCAATGGCGTTTCTGTTGCTCCAGATCAGATGTAAATGGATGATATTGCAACAATTGATCCCATAGATTCTCGAGGATACTATAATATTTTGGTAACTGTTTCCCAGACTACATAGTAGTAAATATTTGTTCATATATCTCATAAACACGAGAAACATCACTCTGTTGCGAAAAAGAATCAGAAACAGAGTCCCAAATCTTCTTAGAAGAGTCACAAAATTCAACCGTAGATGCAACATGGGATTCCAGACTATGCCACAGCCAGCCCATGACCACCGATGTACCCATGCTAAACTTTGCGTTTGTTGTAGGAGGAGGTTCATCAGTTATAAACTTTGATTTCCGTTTCCCACGTAAAAAAACTTTAACTGCATGTACCCACGCTAAATAATTAAGGCCATTCAATTTTTTTGAGGTGATAGGTTTAGGCATATCATCTTTGGACATGGAGGATGGTGGAACATCTTTGGTATCACCCATGATAAATAAAAACCAATTTGGAACACAAAAGAAGAAAAAAAATAAGAAAGCATAGTGGTATCAACAAACCCAAACTACTGACCCAGCTGGTCACTGCCGCAAGATGTATCGAAGGATGTCGATGTGGATGTTAAGGGGACTTAGAACTTGTAAAAACAACACTCACGAAAGGCAACAAACACCAAACCGAGCCCCAAGAGTTTGGATAGAAGCAATAGAACCACACAAGAAGTCCCCAAATCGCAGATTTGAAAAAAACAAATGCTAAAATAGCCAAAAATCTTCAAAAATTCGAAACACCATTCAAATGGCTACAAAAAATTTCAAAAAAATGACCATGGTGATCGCAAGGACCAGGCGAGTCCACTGGTGGTGGTCAAAATGGATGACGTCATCATCGGAAATATGACGTCATCATGACGTCATTGTTGGAGGTGACGTCAGCAGCGGCGAGGTCTCTGTCCTGTTGTTCGTCTGATGTCGAGAAGATCAGATTGAGTGGATGTTTATGTGTACGGATCGATATGCTCTGATACCAAGTTGAACTATACGATGAATATTAGGGTTTATGTGCAAGAGAAGAGAAAGACAAGAAGTGGAGAACTATGGCTGCTTAACATGCACCCATGTATTCCTTCTCATATATATATATGAAACCTAGAAATAGCCAAATTACAATCCTACCCTCAATGTAATAATCTAAATAACTAAAATAAACTCTAACATTGACTAATCACGGCCTTATATTTTAGATGTATTGGTGCCAACGGGCCAAGGTTTTCAAATTCCCTGGAAAAAAAAAATGCACAAATGGTTCACTGGACATTTCAGTTCTAGGGTAAATGTTTTAGGGTTAAATACATTTTATCTCCTTGTGGTTAGGTCCATTTTCACTTTTACCCCCTTGTGGTTCAAAAGTGGACACTTAACCCCCCTATAGTTGTGGACTAAAGTGAAACTATTCAAATTTCTCTCAAAATAGCCCCCCCATGGGGATTTATTATTAAAATTTGCCCCATATAAGAGAGTTTCAGTATCAAAATTAACCCCCACATAGGCAATCAATCTCAAAATTAGCACCCAGGAGGGATTAAGTATTAAAAGATAGCCTAAATAGGTAGGTTAAATTGTAGCATTATCCCCAAATAAAAGGTTAACTCTAAAATTAGTTTCACAAAGGGGGTTAAGTGTTAATATTTTTGGTTAATTTTAGAATTTTTCTTAGTTTTAAGGCAATTTCACTTTAGTCCAAAACCATAGGGGGGTTAAGGGTCCACTTTTAAACCACATGGGGGGTAAAGTGAAAATGGGTCTAACGGGGGGGTAAAATGTATTTAACCCAATATTTTATGCACTTCTTTGAGAACTTTGAATTTCTTTGGGTTGGACATCAAGCCATGCATCTGCACGGAATGCATTCTAAATCCTGAAAAGATTATTTACGGCCTAAAGCGGCTAACTAGCAACTAGCTCATTCCTAAAATAATTTGGTATTAAATTCAGTGTAAATTTCCCTCAGGCTTCGTTCTTTACCAAGTTATTTGAATTCCATATGCTTACAGAATCCCGTAAGTTTTACCTGCAGGTAAAAGAGGTGATTATTTCATTCTTTATATTGATGGAACAGGGCAAAGCTACTCAACAGGTGTGCATCACTTTTAGCATTTTCCTCTGCTTAATCATTGTTATCCTCTGTTCGCACATTGCTCTCCTGATTCATGCATGGTAAGGACTAAGGAGTTGAGTCTTTCGAAATTTGCTGATGGATATGATAATGTGAAATAGGATCTTGACCTGCGGTGTGAGGAACTAATTAAAGATGAATTTGGTGAGAGCTGTAATTTTGACGTGGATGATGCAGTTCAAAAATTAGAGAAGTTGGGGATTGTTACTCGGGTAAGATTTTCCTTATCTTTTCCTGTGATTGAAGTTGAACCTAGTGATAATTCAATTGACGTATCAATTATTTCTTTGAAACCATATGAAGTTCAATTAGTTCATTTACTAGATTAATTTTTTTTAATTTCTTTCACTAACTGTGTAGTAAGAATCAAGAGTAATTCTTTGGTGACAACTTTCATACAACTTTCATACAACCTCTTAAAAAGATGTGTGTATCTCTCTCATGTGATGTCACTGGATCCCACAGTGACACAGGAGAGAGATAGACACATATTTTAGGAGGTTGTATGAAAGTTGTCACCAAAGAATTACCCAAGAATCAAATAGAAAAGACCCGGGTCATGTTCAGACATTCAATGTTTGGTGAATGTGTTAAGGTTCCTCATAGTAAATCTAAAAGTCCATTGAGTGTTCGTCTGCAAGGATCAAAGTTTCCTTCCCTTTCTTTCAAAAGGGCCTACACGATTCCATGTCCTATTCCTAGTGAACCTAAGCGAAACATGAGGGAAACATCGAAATTCACAAGTTTCCTCACAAATTGAGTTGTCGAGAAACAGTGGAAACAAATGAAATGATCGAAAAATTTCCAGTGTGCGCGCAATAGTACAAACATTGACAAAATAAATTAATGGTTATAACTTTTAACCATTATTTTATTTTGTCTGCTTAAAACTTAAAACCCATTAAACTAGAACAATTTTCATCTTTGTGTACAAGATATATTGTATTATACTACGCGATAATATAAATTTATACCAAATGAGAAAGCTAGCATTGATAGAAGTTCTATACTTGCTTTACTATTTGCAAATAGTTGATTGACTTTACGGCTTTGTTTGGTTCTTCGATTTCGTGAGGGAAATGAAAATAGAACATAGAAGTAAACATTTTCCTTTGTTTGGTTAATAAGGAAAACGATGAGGAAAATGGGAAAAAAAGAGAATAAGTTCAGAAGTTAATTAAAAATTTTGAATGTTGCTCGTCATTTCCCTTCCTTTATTGATATATCACATTATATTCTAAAATTTGTCATTTTAGTGTTATTTAAGAATGAAGGAAAACACGAGGGAACTGGTTTTCTATACTGTTCTCTTTTCCCCTACGAAATCCATGAACCGATCTGAGCCTAAATGGTATACTTGCTTGCACATGCGTTTTACCTCGACCCACCTTAATATCATCCCTCGTAAGTTGATATGTAGTCTTAGAACATAGCCATCATGTAGAGGCCTAAACATATTTAAGAGTAATTCTTGGGACACAACATTTATACAACTTTCACACAACCTTCTTAAAAGATGTGTCTATCTCTCTCTTGTGATGTCACTGGACCCCACAGTGACACAGGAAAGAGATAGACACATCTTTTAGGAGGTTGTATGAAAGTTGTGTCCCAAGAATTACCCCATATTTAATTGGTTCATTTTTTAAAACTTACTTCCCCATGTTCATGCACTTTTGTTCTCTGTTTCCAAGCATTTTCAAGTGTTTCCATTTTTTTCATCATTTCCATTTTGTTTCCGAAATGTTTTCGTCGTTTCGTAGCGAAGGGCCTTTGAACCTTGCTACAAATGTGATTTGTTGGTTTCATGTGGAAGAATGGCTCTAACACTGTATTTTGTCTTGGCGTATGGGTATATACATATATAGAGGGCACCCTGATACTTCAATAATGTTATCGATGAAGGCGTCTAAGCAAAATTGTTACCAATTTTTTTGAATTTGGGGATCTATATATCTTGGTTCTGTGAGTGATCAAAAAATTAATTCTCTCATTTTGACTTGATGGTAATATTTGAGTTTCAGGATACAATTGGTAGGTATTACTGCGTAGGTCTCAAGCGTGCTAATGAGATAATTGGCACAACAACAGAGGAGCTTATCCTTAAGGCGAAGCAGGGTGTTATTGCTCCTTGATCGATTGTCTTGGAAGGTTTTGGACGGGTAAGCTGCTTCTTCTTCCCCATGTAAAAGGCAGAGAGATATTACGTAAAATTTACACCTTGGGTAGATTTTTAAGATTCTTACACCTTTGCAGGTGATGTTGCTGCCTATGCTTTCAAACATATCTTGAAAATAAAATACAAGGGAGTAGTTGTCCTCAAATTGTTATTTGCCTGCCTTGGGGGGCTTCTTTCTTATTTCCGCAAATTCTGTTAGATTGAAATATACTCTTTCCTATTCTTTTAATTAATGATTTCTTTCCTTCCTTCCTCTTTTTTTTTTTGGCGGGGATACATAATAACTTTCCAAGGTTTGGGAACATGCTATGAAGCACGGACACAGACACTCTGACGCGACACGACACGACAAAATTCTTAAAAAATTGCACGCCGACACTCCAATAAAAGTGTCGTGTCCGTGTGTCGGACACAATACGACACGCGGCACGTTACCTTCTTAGAAGTGTCGGTGCTTCCTAGGGAACATGTCTTTGGTAGATCAGTGGTGAATATAATATATATATATATATATTATGTAAATAGTAGTAGTATGGTGGTTGATTCCTCAAGTCTTAATGTATCACCTCCATTAATAAATTTTTTGGAATTTGCGAGCACTCCCGACTGTGAGATGTATATTTCATGTGAACGATAAGCAATTTTATGTAGTGGATCTGCGGCTAGGCAACTTTTGTTGACAAGATTGGATGGACACCGAATGATTGTGAATTTGTGATGAATAGTGAGGTGCTCATCATTTTAATGCAGCTGATCCCGATTATTTGCAAGATCATCTTTCGACAGATATTTTTATTCTCTTTCAGTAAGTAACAGAGAAAAATCTTTGCTTATGCGCAAGATAGATGATGTTGGAGCATCTCTAATGGCTGTCCTCTATGTAAGCAACAAGTTGAAACCATCAATCTTTTACTTGTAGGTTAACATTTGTTATATAAGCATCTCTATTATACATATTCACTAGCTTTTGCGGGAGAAATTATTGAAACAAATTAAAAATTAAAAATACTTGATTAGATAGAGAATGCTAATAAAGGAAATTTAAAAAAAAAAAAAAAAATCAATTATGCGACATGTGTGTATATGTATAAATGTATGAGTTTTATTTTGAAAAATCAATTATGCGACATATTTGATTTTAATTTAAGCATATGTAGAGATGAAAAAAGGATAGTTAGTAGTTCTTTAGGCTAGCGATAATTGTACCTTTATTTTTTAATTAGAGTATCTAAATTTAAGTTAAAAAATCAATTTTTTTTACCTTTTACTTTAATTAGTAAGGTACTGAACTTATTTTACTACTATATATTATAGGCTTAATTATATTTTACACCCTCTTAGTTTGCCCTTTATGTCCATTTGGTCCCTATAGTATAGAAAGTGTCATTCTAGTCCCTGTAGTTTCATAGGTGTGTCATTTTAGTCCCTCAAACAATTTTTGTAACAAGTTTTTTACTTTCAGTGACAAAATTATTAATCACTAAATGACTTATTGAACTTATTTGACACACTTATGATCTACAAGACTAAAGTGACATTTTCTAAATTACAATGATCAAACTACAGGGACAAGCACAACACACATAATTAGGTATTATATATTTTCATAAATATTATAAAATTAAAAGACATTCAAAGCATAATAATAATAAATTTGGTACGTGCAACAATTTTACTTGCAATCATAGAGTTTTATAACAGCTGAACTTACTAGTAATCCTTCTTTCAGTACAAGATGCTTTGTAGTTTCTATGGCTTTGTCTCTTGATATCTGGATATCATAAGACTATTAGACTATACAAAAGGAAAAATGATGTGGCTGCTAAATTGCAACATGTATAAATCTGGAATAAATACGACCCATACCAAACACACACTGACACGCAAACGGAATTTCACCATGAAGTGTAATAAATTGAAGATACAAAGAAATAACCTCGAAACCTGATATGGGCAACTTCATATTATTATATAAATTATATTCAGGAGGATCATATGACACCTATCGAGAAGAGAGAAGAATCACGATTAGTAAGGGCACCTCACTTATTTTACTATATATCATCTCTTTGTATCTCTCCCCTGGTTTATTTCCAAATCTGTAGCTACTTTTAATTTCTTTCTCTATTAACTCTTAATCTGTATTCAGCGTCTTCTTCGATTTGACTTCTTCTCTTGTAAGTTTTTTTATTTTCACTAATTGTGGTTCTTCTCTTTTCTCGATAGGTGTCACATGATCCTCCTGGGCATAATTTATATAATAATATGAAGTTGCCCATATCAGGTTTCGAGGTTGTTTCTTTGTATCGTCAATTTATTACACTTCATGGTGGAATTACGTTTACGTGTCTGTGTGTGTATTTCATATGGATCGTATTTATTCCAGATTTATACATGTCACAATTTAGCAGCCACATCGTTTTTCCTTTTGTATAATCTAATGATTTTATGATATCCAGATATTAATTGACGAAGCCATAGAAACTGAAAAGCGTCTTGCACTGAAAAAAAGGATTACTAGTAAGTTCATATGTTATAAAACTCTATATGATTGCAAGTACCAAATTTATTATTATTATTCTTTGAATGTCTTTTAATTTTATAAAATTTATGAAAATATATATAATACCTAATTATGTGTGTTGTGCTTGTCCCTGTAGTTTGCTCTTTGTAATTTAGAAAGTCACTTTAGTTCCTATAGTTTTGTAAGTGTGTCAAATTAGTTCAATAAGTCCTTTAGTGATGAATAATTTTGTCACTAAAAGTAAAAAACTTGTCACAAAAAATGTTTTAAGGGACTAAAATGACACACTTAAGAAACTACAGAGACTAGAATGACACTTTCTTAACTACAGAGACCAACTTGACATAAAGGGCACATTAAGAGGGTAAAATATAGTTAAGCCTACAATATATAGTAAAATAAATGAGGTGTCCTTACTGATTAAAGTAAAAGGTAAAAAAAGTGATTTTTTTTTTTAACTTAAATGTAGGTGCCCTAATTAAAAAATAAAGGTGCCTTTATCTCCAGCCTTTCCTTATTATCTAGCTATCAATTAGATTAATGAATAGTTTTAAATAAGAAAGATAAGATCTAATAGAGTGATTTAAGAAGGTGCATGGTCTTAGGAGATTGAGATTAATTCCATATTAGATAAAAATTTAAGATAGAAAATTAAAATAAAAAATGATTAAAAACTAAGAAAAATCACAGTGCGGCCATGTGGCAAGCTTCTGATTCCACTTTATAACTTTTTTTGCCTGAAAAAACCCGCGGGCTACTCCACAGACCCCGCTGACCCGCGCGCATCCCATTGACCCACGAGTTTTTTTCAGGCAAAAAAAAAAATGTTCACTGGGTATGTTCACTCCAGAGCCTGACCGTCTATATATTGTCATACCCGTCCCGGGAAATCTTTTTATTTTAAAACACAAAAGTTATTTATTGTGAATTATTAATGTTGATTAATAATTGTGGATGTGGTTGACGTGGGTCAACGATGAGTGTCAATCGAGGGCACATATTTGATAATGAATGAGGGATTGGCATGACTAAATGACATTTATGTGATTTTAAATGTTATTTGACTTTACCTGATTTTATGGATAGTGAATTATACTTGTGTAGTATAATTTCTGGTAGTTTTGATATCGCTGTAGAACATTTTGAACACTGTGGTGAGAACGTGAGTGACACGTTAAATAAAAGGTAGGTTGTGTAGAAGTTCCATAGAATTTAGTTTCCGAACGAAATTTTGGATCCAAACGAGACTTAGTCGAAAACTTTTATAATTTATGATTTTCACTCGTAAAGGCATACATGGACGTGCGTGACGTTTCGGGAGTTAATTAGAAGTTTCGAGAACTCGTGGGGAGTTAAGCGTAATTCCCGAGAGTTGTGCCTATAAATAGTACTGGATGAGATTTCATTATTATCCAAACTTTTAAAATATCTAGAGAGAGGAGAGAGAAAGGAGGTTTGATCCTACGACCTTTTCAACGACAAACGGCAATCGTTCGTCCGTCAGTTTTGAGCCAAATTTCATATTTGGACTCCTCGAGATAAGAGCTTCATTTTGATACCTCTTAGGCCTTGTTTGGCAAAGTTTTTTTTTCCGAAAAGTTAATTTTAAGAAATTGGGAAAAACATGTCTATACTTGTAGGAATCGTTTAAGATCGGAGATATGACGTTTATTTGGTCTCCTAGTACTTCTCCTGAAGTTTGAGAGCTATAGCTCGAGGTATGAATTCCGAACCTTTGTAATATAGACAATTTTGGATGTTTTAGATATTTTGTATGAATTGTGATCCGGGCAAAATTTCTGTGTTAAAGTAGGTCCGTTAATTTTAGCGAGTACGTATTGAAAAGCATGGTGATATGGTTATATGAGTATGCTACATGTCTATGTGGGTCAAATGGGACTTTGGTATAATTTCACGCCTCTCGATGTTTGAGAGTTTATAGTAGTGACGACTACTTGCTTGGTGTGGGAAGTGGCCAACCAGAGCAGTTGAATGCAATGATTGAGTGATTCTTGGCTAACCATTGGCATCGCGGTTTAAGATTTAAGACTTGCCGATATACTGGGTGAATGCGTATCTCTCTCCCCGGAGATTAAATTATGTGATTTAGATGTTTAAAACATGAATTGCCCATATGCATTTGTTTAGAATTGTACACTCAGCATATAGCTGAGCAGTAGAGACTTCCTCCATTGCAGGTGAAAAGAAAAAGGGAAAGAAAAAGCGTGAGAAGTGAGGTCGAGAAACGCCGGGGAAAAACATCACCTTGTTTATACTTTTGCTTCCATCCTAAGCTTGTAATAAGGAGTGGAATTTATAATATGTTGTAATGGCATCTGGACTTGAGTTAGTATTGTAATTTGTAGTAAGACCTCGGTAATTATGTTTTAAATCGTTGTTTTATAGTTGTGAAGGAGTTGGTTTCAGTTTGGAAACCATTGGACTGGATTCTGCAGAATGCTCAGCAAACTGCCAGGGGATCAGTCGACTGGTCCAGTTATCAGTCGACTGGACCACTATGTCTTTTAGACACTGCTTTTAAATATGGCAAAACCAGTCGATTGGTCCATGTTTCAGTTAGGGGTGTTCAAAAACCGAACCAAACCGACAAACCGAACCGAACCGATCGGTTCGGTCGGTTTTAATTTAATTTGTGCAGTGTAAAACCAAAACCGAACAGAAAATTTACACACTCCGAACCGAACCGAAACCGATCGGTTTTGTCAAAAATCACACCGAACCGAACCGTTTACACCCCTAGTTTCAGTCGACTGGACAATTGACGAAAATGTTGATTTTGATTCTGCTTAAGGCACAATCGACTGGGAGGAGTCAGTTGACTGAGAAATTGAGGCCCCAGTCGACTGATCCCCAACACAGTCGACTGGACATGCTGATGATCTTTTGAAAACCTTTCTGCTTCGGACCTTCAGTCCACTGGACTCCCGATACAATCGACTAGACCTCTGTTTTCAAAATTGAGTTCTTTTGGGAAGTGTTCCAATTGGCAAAACTTTTTATAACTCTGATTTTAAAGGATTTTACTTATGTTTTTCGCTGCGGTTTTACTTTAATGGAACTGAATAACCCTTGGTGGCGTACCACGTATCCTATTTCCGCAAGTAGCGGAATGAGTCGTGATATATATATATATATATATTAGATTAGATTTAGAGGATCTCCCACGATTGTATTATTTACCCTTCCCTGTTAATAGGGACTATTAATACCAGAACCAACATTTGGTGTGTGCTCACTGCTTATATAACGGAGTGTTAAATTCAAATAGGTTAATTCTGTCTCTCCCAATCTCTCTCGCAAAACAAACCTAGAATCTCATTAAATATGCACAATGTCGGAGAATAAGATAAAGGTATACATAAATAGTTCGAGGACAAAACGTCTAAAATTATAACTATTTTTTTTAAGGAGCAATGCTATGATTTTGACATTTATCACGTAAATTGGGCTCTCAACGTGTGTACCAATTGACCCCTAAAACAAATTTTATTTGGGCCACAAAACTATGAACAAATGAATAAATCCCTCATTTATGTACTTGTGTGGTTAAAGGATCTTCATTTCTCGTATGGATACCGTTGTAGAATAAGATTGTAAGACCTATTTTTTTTAGTCACGGTCTTAAGACTTAGAGCATCTGTAGTGGGTGCATTAAATTTAAGGATGAAAATGGATTAAGTTTAATGTACAGGGATTGGGCACTTTTAGTGGTGTAGATAAACCACACGGCACACGCTAAACTTTGTAAAACTTGGCGGCTTAGTGTGTGCCGTGTGGTACCAAATTACCAATATAAAACATTAAAAATTAGTGTGTGGCAAAGATTAGGCCGTGTGCATGGTACCAACATAAACCAACATAGCATGTGGCAAAGACTAGGCTGAGTGCACAGTACCAACATAAAGCATAAATTTGGGAATAATTAGTGTGTGGCAAAGACAAGGCCGTGTAGTACCAATATAAAATATTAAATTGAGAATGCTGTGAGAGAGAAAATGACAAAGATTGGGCCGTGGGGCCCCTGGATGGTACACACTAAGCCGTGGGGTTTCAAACGGCATAGTGTGTGCCGCTTAGAGTTCCACACGGTTCACCCTTGGCTGTTTGCTTCCTTACAGCTTCCACAAGACCATATGGCCCATACATTAAGTAAACTTAAGCGAACACTAAGTTTAGAATTTGCTATATAGAGGAGATGAGAATAAGGTCACCGACTCAAGAAAAACGAAACAAGATCTATGATTTTGCCCTGTTATTACATATAGTTTTGCCCTGTTATTACTTGTCATGATTGTGACCCCCCTTGTTGGTTTTTTACTTTTCATTGACGATTGTATTCTTCCCTTTTTCTGGATTTCTCTCCATCCATGATCATCATCATCATCAACATCATCCTCAACAACTTTGATTTTCATCATCTGGGTTTTTCTTCAGAATTCAGATTCCTTTATCATTAAAGCAAATTGGAATCCGATGCATCTTTCTGGAATTTGGAATCACTCTGTTGTTAGTGTTTCAGTCCAGGAATTCAAAGGTGAGAGTCATTCAATCTTTTGCTTTGAATATTTACATCTAATCTCTCTCTCTCTCTCTCTCTCCTCGATTTTACCGTCTTTGAAATTGCAAACAATGAAATGATAGGGTTTGACCCTTTTTTTTTTCTCATTTCTTCATTGATACCTACAGATTTATTGCTCTAATGGGCTTCTTTGGTATTTAGAAACGCATCTGGGTTTGAATGGAGTGGGTCTCTTTTTTTTTTTTTTTTTTCCAGTCAATTAACAATTCAATCGAGGTAATTACTTTTGTTTCTTTTTCTGAGAAATTATGTTTGTCGCCATTTTTGGGTCATGTTTAGATTGATGTTTGAACCCAAGTTTTGATTGAATTTCCGGGTCATTTAATTTATTATTATTATTTTTTTTTCTATTCCTTTGTAGTATTATGCTTAGATTCCTGCATCTTTCTACAGGTGACTGCACTACTGTGTGTATAGAATAGACACTGAAATAAATTGGAATTGGTTAGTTGGATTCAAGAATATCATTTTTGTTTCAGTGAGAGAGAGAGAGAGAGAGAGAGAGAGAGAGAGAGAGAGAGAGAGAGACCTATATAGCCTATAGTTATGTATGGTTGAAGATTGAATCTGAAATGGACTTGTTGAAAAATTGTAAGCATTTCAGACTCTTTGGCCGACATTTGAATTCTGTGGTATGCAGATGTGTTGCTTTGCTTGTAATAGCTCTGGTACTTAGAGCTGCTTTGTTCCCCACATTCTCTGGCTATGTTGGGATTGAACAGAACAACTATGTATTTACCCACAACCGTTCTTTGTCGTTAAATTCAGAATCTGGAATTCCAATAGTCAAATTTCTAGAGGTTCCTCAAATTGTATGGGGGTTAAACAATCAGAAAATTGCTTTTGCTAGAGCAATTTTCTGATTGTTTAACCCCCATAATGTAATTATGTAACAAAATCTCATGAAAAAAATTCAGCAAAGGAAATACTCACAAGTCTCTACTTATCAACAGTAATTTTAATCACTGATAAATGGATCAGAGATACCGGAAAATGTGTTCTAATAAAGATCAAAAACTATGGCACTGGAGAGTTCGCTATTACAAATGAAGGTGAAAAGTATTAAAAATCAACAATGTGTATTAAGTGTCAAAAAATAACAAATGTAAACACAAATTATACCTCATTTGTCTTCAAAATGCTATTTTGATAATCTAGAATTGATCAATCTTCTTTACACAAAGAAACCCCGAACACTATACCAACCAATTCCACCAGACATACAAAATTTCAAACGGGCCTATAGAATCTTCAACACGAGATGTCACTAGAACCGTAACTAATTGCTCGGAAACTTGAATCAGACATATTTGTAATCCATCTGTGTGGACCTTTAGACTCGCCAAGTATATTATAAGCATACGAAGGCCACCTCACATCCATGCCACATGTCCTCTTAGCACCCATTGTGATCGTCTTTTGCGTTCTCTCAAGAACTATAAGGCTCGAAAATGTAGAAAAGCTATTACCCACAAATATATCTGCCCTCAAACACACTTCATAGTCAATTGCCGATTGTATCAGATAAGGGTATTTCTGGTAGATTCCAAAAACACCCAATTTTTTCTTCTCGAAAGGAAGCAACCCTTCTTTCCAACCGTCTAATATAGAGTTATCCTCAAGAAGAGTATCGGCCACAGCAAGATAAATAACAATTGGGGTTTTTGGGCCCACAATATTCCCCACTCTCTCCATAATCTCCTCTCTACTACTACAAATTTCTCTAATGTTTGATCTTTGTTCTAGCTTTTTACAATGAATCATCCAATCTTTCTCTATCCTCATATGAACAGCTATATAAGGCACAAAAGTTTCTGAAACAACACTATTTTGTGAATACTCAATTTTGGTTTTTGCTTCTTTTCCTATCTCTCTAATCTTGGACACAACTCTCTCTGCTTCTTTTGATATTTCATCCACTACAACTAAGCACTCAAAGATCTTCGCGTAGTCTTTGACGGGCCAATGATCGTGCCATAGAAATGGGTTTTTTCCAACTATACGTATAATCTCGTAACCATCGTACGTGTCGTTGCTAAACTGTCTCAATTGAGCCAAATCTCTATCAGCAGTCCACTTTCTTCCACTTCCCTTTTGAAGTTCAAACACATTTGTTCGATTCGAAATGTCTGAATAACGACCCAACTGGACAAACCCAGTACAAAGGGAATTAAATTTTTCGAACTGGAAGACTTTGTCCAAAGAAATTGGTTTCAAGAGATCAACTTCTTTGTAAAAAAGTGAAGCACTTAGGCTCGGCATCACAAGAGTTCGATTCAGCATTCTCGCGGTCAAGCAGGCTCTAGCAAAAGCAATTTTCTGATTGTTTAACCCCCATACAATTTGAGGAACCTCTAGAAATTTGACTATTGGAATTCCAGATTCTGAATTTAACGACAAAGAACGGTTGTGGGTAAATACATAGTTGTTCTGTTCAATCCCAACATAGCCAGAGAATGTGGGGAACAAAGCAGCTCTAAGTACCAGAGCTATTACAAGCAAAGCAACACATCTGCATACCACAGAATTCAAATGTCGGCCAAAGAGTCTGAAATGCTTACAATTTTTCAACAAGTCCATTTCAGATTCAATCTTCAACCATACATAACTATAGGCTATATAGGTCTCTCTCTCTCTCTCACTGAAACTAAATTGATATTCTTGAATCCAACTAACCAATTCCAATTTATTTCAGTGTCTATTCTATACACACAGTAGTTCAGTCACCTGTAGAAAGATGCAGGAATCTAAGCATAATACTACAAAGGAATAGAAAAAAAAAAAAAATAATAAATTAAATGACCCCAAAATTCAATCAAAACTTGGGTTCAAACATCAATCTAAACATGACCCAAAAATGGCGACAAACATAATTTCTCAGAAAAAGAAACAAAAGTAATTACCTCGATTGAATTGTTAATTGACTGGAAAAAAAAAAAGAGACCCACTCCATTCAAACCCAGATGCGTTTCTTAATACCAAAGAAGCCCATTAGAGCAATAAATCTGTAGGTATCAATGAAGAAATGAGAAAGAAAAAAAAAAGGGTCAAACCCTATCATTTCATTGTTTGCAATTTCAAAGACGGTAAAATCGAGGAGAGAGAGAGAGAGAGAGAGATTAGATGTAAATATTCAAAGCAAAAGATTGAATGACTCTCACCTTTGAATTCCTGGACTGAAACACTAACAACAGAGTGATTCCAAATTCCAGAAAGATGCGTCGGATTCCAATTTGCTTTAATGATAAAGGAATCTGAATCTGAATTCTGAAGAAAAACCCAGATGATGAAAATCAAAGTTGTTGAGGATGATGTTGATGATGATGATGATCATGGATGGAGAGAAATCCAGAAAAAGGGAAGAATACAATCGTCAATGAAGTAAAAAACCAACAAGGGCAGGGGCGGATTTATGTGTAATAGCAGGGGGGCTAAAGCCCACCCCAACTTTTTGGGAAATTGTACATTTGTATTCAATTTTTTTTTTTTTTACAGTTAAGCACCCTTTGAAAAATATAAAAGTCCCCTTTGGCATTATAAATTTGTCATATTAGGTCTAAATATATACAAAATATGTATAAATATGTCCAAAAGCAGCCCCCTGACATTATAAATTTTGTCATATTAGGTCTAAAATATACACAAAATATGTCTAAATAGGTCAAAAAATCCCCCTCTGACTTTATAAATTTGTTACATTAAGTCTAAAATATATGCAAAATATGTATAACTAGGCCCAAAAAAAAAAAATTGGGGGCGCTACCCCTGAACCCCCGTATCAAGCCCCCGCTAGAATGATTTTCTAAATCCGCCCCTGCTCCCAACTTGACTTTGTAACAGTCCGTTTGGTATGCCACAAACTAGAAAAGAATTGATTTGCAATTCTTGTTTGTGGCAATTCTTGTGTTTGGTTTGACAAAAGAATTGATTTTCAATTCTAGCCAATTCTCACAAATTCTTGTTTTAGCCCAAAAACAAATCCTATCACTTTTGGTAGGATTTGGTGAGAAATGATTTCACTTTAAGTGAAACAATGTGATGTACCAAACTTACCCCTATATATTTCACACATCTTTTTATATGGGCAATGTAGTAAATGACCGTGATTCATTTCATTTCTCTTTCAAACCAAACATGAGAATTAGAATTGCAAATTGATTCTAATCATTTCTTTTCTTTTCTATTCTCTCCAATTCAATTCTATTATATTTTAGAATCATACCAAACGGTCTGTTACATGACAGTCTCAATTGTCTTGCTTCTACAAAGGTATGCCACTTAAACTCCTATAACTGTGCCTCATGACATATACATGACAGTTACATCATAATTTCTACTCACAAACAAACAAATTATGGAGAACACAGACGCCAACCCAAAAAATTAAGCCAACAAACACCAAATTGCACAATCACTATCATCTTAAACATGGGCAATAAACTGCGTGCCTTGCACGCAGACTCTCCTACTAGTACAATTATAAGTATGAATATAGGGAAAATAAAATGACTCAGAACATCAACTTATTCTATTTTTTATTTTATTTTATTTTTCATATTTTCCTTATTTTTTCTTTATCAAACAAACAAATAAAAATCTGTATTCTAGTATTCGTTTTTTTCTTTCTTTTTCCCACTAATAATTCAAGAACCAAACAATTCTCTACCACTCTCTCCTTAGTTTTTTTTTTTTTTTTTTTAATAATTCAGTACTCCTAGTTTCTCTCTCTCTCCTTTTCTCTTCAGTCTTCCCCATACTAGAAGCTATATATGCTTGTATCCAGGATATTAAGTTAAGGTGGGCTGGAAATATAAACAGTGATTTTTTTTGGGTTTATTTATGTATATTTTCTAAATTTTTGGGTCTATTAATGAAATTTTGTACTACATATTTATTTAGGCTTAGTAAAAATATTGTGCTACATATGTAGTTATATAAAAAATTTGAGTCTATTCACACATATTTAAGGAGTGAGTTAGACTATAAAAGTGGTTCGTGGCCTACAAAATTGTCTAAATTTACTGGGCTGAATTTATAGACTAGACTAAGGCTTTTAGTTTGGCCCCATTTTGTTGCTTCTCATTTTTTAAAGCACAAATCTATGTTAATACATTTGGTAACTAGTTTATGAGTTTTGTAAAAATTGAACTTAGGGCTTTTTTGGGGGAGTTTTTAAAAGTTCAATGTAGCTTTTTTATTCCATGACCTTTTTTTTTATTTTTTTTTATTGAAGAGTAATGTGTCACTTGTATAAAATTATCAAACTAACTCAATTATAAGTTTCATAAACCACTTTTAAAAAACCACATGGGGACCAAACTAAGCCTAAGCCTAAGCCTAATGAATGATATCGAAACCTTGATGAAGCAAATAAAAAATCATATTCCAACGTCTAAATAAGCTCAAAAAAGGACATGAAATAACAATGACCACTTTGCTTGGGAGTATGAATGAGGGCAAGAGAGACGGCGATGAATCCCAACTCCCAAGAGAAGAGCAGAGTTCTACAGAAGGGAACTTCTGCCAAGTAGATCGAGAAAAATCATCATAAATAGCACATAATACTTGTAACCAGAAACAAAAAAGAATAGGAAAGTGCCAGACATCAGAATGCACGAGAGTAGGGGTGTGTTTCGGCCGGAACGGATCAGAATACCCTCTTTCAAAAAAAAAAATTTCAAAAAAATTCGAAAATTAAATAGGTGTTCCAATTCTTGTTCTGATTTTTTCAGAATTTCATTTTCCTTCCAATGCGAAATTTTCGGAATCGAAATTCTTCGGAAATTTTCGGAATTTTCGAATACAAATACTACTGAAAGGGTAAGTGATCATGCTTTTATAGAGTCCTTTAATCTCTCTTTTCTCTTCTTATTCGATGTGGGACAATCAAGTCCATATTCTTTCAAATTTTTGAAAAATATTTGGATTTTATCGGAAATTTATTCGGGAAATTTTCAAAAAAACATATTTTCGGAATATTTTTAGAATTTTCGAAATTCTCAAAACAATTCCGATGTTCCGATTTTTTTTCAAAATTCGGAATTCAATTTTTGATACTAAAATCGGAATTTTTCGAATCGGAATTAGAATTTTCATTCCAAACGACACCCCTACACAAGAGTGAAAAGAGAAATTGTACCAATTTCATTACATTTTGAAAATGTGATATAAGGGTAGTCTTTACAATCTACTTGCTCTACCTGATAGGCTGATACAATGTAAGATTGAGTATTTCTTTGCATATATAATCATCCTCAATCAGGGCATATATACAGGGGCGGATCTATGTAAGGGCAAGGGGGGGCTTCAGTTTTAGAAAATTCTTTATATACCTTGGAAAAGAAAGTTATATTTAAGTTAAGCCCCCTTAAAAATTTAATTAATTCCCCTATTCTATTAGGCCTCGTTTGGCAGACCGGATAAATCTGGCGGATAGGACATGATAAGGCAGGATCAGATAAGATAGTAATTTTATGTGATAAGTTGTTATGTTGTCTTGTGTTTGGAACGTGCCCAGATATATGTTCCGGATAATAACTAAATTATTATCCTGAAGGAAAAAAGAGATTTGAAAAAAAAAAAGAGAGTAGATCTGAAGGAAGGAAAAAAAATGGATCTTAAAAAAAAAAAAAAAAAACCTAAAAATGAAAAAAGTCTTTTTGTTTCAAGGAGTTATCTCAAACTTCTAATCTCACCTAATATTCCCCCTCCTATGGGTTAGAGTTATTGCACTCTCCATGAGATAAAAACCAAGTTCAGAATGATTTTATCATGTCCGATGGCGCCACCAAACGTCGGATAAAAATTATATGCCTATTATCCTGACCACTAAAAATGTTTAGGGGTTGTGTTATGGTAATAAATTAGGGAATTCTCTCTGTCTAAAAAAAAAAAAAAATAAATAAAATTTAAGGAACTTTTATTTTGCTGTAGGTAGTGTTACGTGAACTTGTACAGAATGCTCAGAACTCCCTAGACTTAAAGGGAATCATTGGATTCTCTAGAGTCTTTTAGAGACTTGTACAGAATATTTATTATAAGTAGGGTAACCTTCTAGAAAGATTACTTTATTATGAGTTCTAGAAGGTTACCCTATTTATTATGAGTTCCTTAAATAAATAAAATTTAAGGAACTTTTATTTTGCTGTAGGTAGTGTTACATGAACTTGTATAGAATGCTCCGAACTTCCTAGACTTAAAGGGAATCATTGGATTCTCTAGAATTTAGAGACTTGTACAGAATATTTATTATAAGTAGGGTAACCTTCTAGAAAGATTACTTTATTATGAGTTCCAAAACTTCTAAAATATTATCATGAGTTTCTATTCCATTGGATGATCGCCCCTTATATAAATCTTAGCCATTGATCGTACTAACTATTATTTATAAGTAGGGTGACCTTCAGTAAAATTATTCAAGAATTATAAAGTTTCTCGAAAAAAAAAAAAGTTTCGAAGAATTATGTAGATTATTGATCGAGTAGTTAGTAAAAAGTGCATATTTATGTGCTTTCTCTACCTCTTCATATCTCTTTTATCGTCAAATATGAAAAGTCTACTTAAGTCTTGTAATAAGTAAAAGATAGCCTCCCTTGGGCAAAATTCCTGGATCCGCCCCTGAACAAGGGGGGTCACAATCATGACAAGTAATAACAGGGCAAAATCATAGATCTTGTTTCGTTTTTCTTGAGTCGGTGACCTTATTCTCAACCACTATCAGCCATCATAGCTTCGATGCTTTTTTAGACATCTATTGATTTCGTGGTCTACTGTGGGACCTTTCGCCTCCGATTTTGGCAAGTTCTGAGAAATTTCTCAAATATCATTTGAGATTTCAACGACAGTGTTGATCCAAGGCAATGCTAACTCTGATGAAGCAAACACACACGATGACGATCTATGTAGAAAATGAAAGAAGAAACAAGTAAGAGAAAAAATCAATTCATTCATTCATTCAAGCATAGACGCACAACGAAACAATGCTCAGCTATATAGAGGAGATGAGCTCATGTGATAGCCACATGATTGTAAATAACTGCCAGCTGGAAATTAGAAAAAGAAAAAGGAAAATCAAAAGAGATGAGATAGTGTTTGGGTACAAGGGTGATGTGATCAAGATCCTAACATTCCATCCCCCTTGATAATAAGCTTGTCCTCAAGCTTGAAAATCTGGGAATTGATTTTAGCTTCAACCCGTGCAGGGGCGGAACCAGTAGTTTGTCTTTGGGGGTGCCGAGTTACTACGTAGACTATTTAGCAATGACACACAGGGGTTCGGGGGCAGCGCCCCGTGGCGTTTTTTTTTTCCCCTTATCAGTAAGACTACAAATTTACTATATGAGGTTATTTTGTACTGTTTGAGAGTTGTTGGGAAGTTTGAGTTTACATAATGAGTAGTCAAATTGTACAAAGTAATGCTATTCTATCCAAATCTTGTATCCCAAATGATTCTCAAACACATGGGTTGAAGTTTAGAGTTAAAAGAATGTAATAAAATGATTTAAGGTGACTAAGGGAGTAGCATATTTTTTTTTGTTTGGGTGTGCCAGACACAACAAAATATGAGTAGTAGTAAATTTTTTTGTTTGGGGGTGCCAACAAACAACAAAATATGAGGAATAACACAGACACATGTATATTAGTAAAGACAATTTACCACATATGAAGGGTGCAATGGCACCCCCCATACTACACACAGTTCCGCCACTGAACCCGTGGTTCATCCCCATGAATGTTGCGGAATATATGTTCTTGCTCAATCTTCAATCCGATCAGAAGGTCAAAGTAATGCATTTTGATGCCACCACCAACATGCATCTCAAACTCCATATAAACAATCTCTTCAAAAGCCATAAAAATTCTTTTCAAGTGGATACAAGACTTTTGAACTTCAGCAATCACCTTGGTAGCGGAGCAGTTGTAACGACCTTGGTGTTGTGGGCGGGTTGCTGTAGGTGCCTTTGTGGCTGCAGTAGGTGCTGGCAGGCTACACACTATGGGAAGTTCGTCCCACATCGCCTGGGTGTGGAAAAGTAATGTGCTATATATGTGTGGTTTCAAGTCTCCCTAGTAAGAGGCCTTTTGGGTAGTGACCTAAGAACAAATCCGTGCGGGTTTGGGCCCAAAGCGGACAATATCTTACTGAGCGAGACTTGGGTCGTGACAGAATGGTATCAGAGCTAGACCCAGCCGGAAGTGTGCCAACGTGGACGTTGGGCCCTAAGGGGGGTGGAATGTAACGACCCTGGTGTTGTGGGCGGGCTGCTGTAGGTGCCTTTGTGGCTGCAGTAGGTGCTGGCAGGCTACACACTATGGGAAGTTCGTCCCACATCGCCTGGGTGTGGAAAAGTAATGTGCTATATATGTGTGGTTTCAAGTCTCCCTAGTAAGAGACCTTTTGGGTAGTGACCCAAGAACAAATCCGTGCGGGTTTGGGCCCAAAGCGGACAATATCTTACTGAGCGAGACTTGGGTCGTGACAGTAGTGTTGTTTCATTTTATCATTTCTGGAAGAAATACAATCTATAAAGGCTTCACCAACAATAGCTTCGATAACCCTGATTCCAAATGTGATCCCTTGCACTAAGGTTAATTTGAATCCACCTATTTCAGGAATATTGGTGACATAGCTGCCACTGTATTGTTTTATGAATACACCTGGAACCTCTACAACACATACATGTTCTCTATATTTTTCTACAAACAGCGCTATAGCCCAAGCTTTCTTCGCATCACTCAGAAGAAGTGCCGCATTCCCAATCCACCTATTGATCAGTCCTTCAACTCCCACTAGTTCATTCTCTGAAAGTCGTCGATGGGAGTTAAAATCAAAACTTAGCCGATCAAAAGCCACTAATGAGCCAACTTGTGATTGACACCTCTGATTCTTGATTTCAATATTACCGGCCATATCTATATGAGCACAAACAATCTTTATCCCCCCACGCTTAATTAAGTCATCAACAATCAAAGTGCTAGAATCTAAATATCTTTTAGGCAATTTTTCCATCAATTCCCAAACGACCTTAAAACCAAATTCAGATTTCGTATACCCAATAATAACTAAATTCCAATAAAACAAATTCAACTTCATCAAACATCTCAGGTGCCAATCTCATCATCCCTAACTTTACGTACCCATCAGATATTGAATTAATTGAAAGCGAGTTTCTCTTTAGCATTACATCAAACAATTGCCGAGCAAGTTGATGAGCTACTACTGGACTTGTTTGAGAATTGGTAACTAAAGTTGTCGATGATAGAAAATTGGTGCGAATTTGTTCCATTTGAAGGAAATTTTTGGTTGAAGACAAAAATGTTGGTGAGATGTGGTGTGTAAATTCAAAAGGTGCTTCTCGAATCTGAGAAATACCTTTGAATTTTTTGTTTGAGTATGGCAAAGGTTGTAGGTTCGTTGGAATCTGATGATCGGAG